>CM017323.1:1107495-1539385 GCA_006937295.1 Carpinus fangiana
TCAAGCCATGAAATCAGCGCAGATGTACGGTGTAGTCAACCGTACGATAGATTTTTCCTATAAATAGGCCCCAAATATCTAGGAAGGGCCCATATCTTACTGGTGATTCGCTAGATATTCTTCATCCTCAAAGGGGGCCCCCCCAAGTTAGGCGACGCGTCTCCTAGTACGACATGGCGATATGGCATTGAATACAGAGATCTCTAACACTACACGAAAACGTCGAGCCGACCTGCATTATCTGAATTCTGACACTTTCAAATGGTATTCGATGCTTGTGAGACAGTGAGAGTAATTTTCGTTACTTGTATTGTAACGTATTATTTGTCAGTAATTTATCAGGGTCCAGGGATAATATATTCTTTCAATTATAGAACAAAATTAAATTATTTTATAATTACAATTTTGTTTTATTATATTTAATGAACAACATATATATACCATTAAAAATTTAATCTTAATTAACATCATTATTTTTTCCGACCATAATGAGGTTTATTCAACTATAAATTTTTGGCGCCTATCAAATGGGAAGGGGAATTATTTTATGATCTCCTTTTTCAGGAGGAGGAGATACGAGAATTGTAGCCCCCATGTGCATGATAGGGGGCTAGCTCCTAGCCCGTGCAGGACTGCAGGGAGTATCCAATGATAGTAGGTATATATATATATATATATATATTTTCTTCCAAAATTTTTAGTTGTAGGAAATTTTGATCCGATCTTAATGAATATGTTGAGCATGTGAACTTTACACCCAGTCCATCAACCAACCGATCGGAGAACAGTTACACAGCACAACTCTGGTCCCTGGATCTCCTTCTTTGCCTTGTCAATAATTGCCTTCGTGACTCTAAACATGAGACAATCAAATGATAAGAGCTGTGGGATGTAATCTTAAATTAAAATGTAACATGTGGCCAAATAATCATGAAAAAAAAAAAAACTATTATAGTAACAAACATCAAGTAAAAGGGGAGTTTCACTTCATTCCTTTGCACACTACATTTGTTTTTCCTAAGCTCATTTATCGATGATCATATTACATAAGAACGAGCTTCTAACGTCTGGCTACTACAAGATTCAAAGGAGGCCTAAAAAGATGCACATATGACGTCTAAGCTCACTTGGAATTAAGGTTATAAATGAGCCGAGCTTGGGCGAGCCAAGGCTGTCCAAGCTTGCTTATTTAAAAATTTCACGAGCTCGAGCTCGAGCCGAGCTTTTTGCCGAGCTCAAAATTTAAGCTTGGCTCGGCTCATTAAGGAAAATTCCTTATGCCAGCCGAGCCAACTCGACTAAAACAATTTATCAACAATAATATCTCATGCTATCAATTCCAAATTTCAAATGACAATGTCAATACTTAGTTTATAATTATATGACGTTACATGCATTGTTAATTTGTTATTGTCAATTTTAAATTTCTAATTCTAATCATTTCATTTGGGATTATTCTAATCATATTTTCATTATATATGATATGAATTATATGAATCAATATGATTATATGAATAATATGATTAAGTATCAATGTATCATGATTTTTATTTAAGATATAATCATATGATTAACTTTTGTCATTCAATTATATATTATACATTTACTTATAATCATAGATATAATTATATATTGTATACCAATTAATTATTGTTATTCTTTTTTGAGAAATACTTAATAATTAATATACATCGACTATTGTTAAATTGCTATTAAATAATAAGTAATATACTATATAAGTTATTTTTATTAAATTTATAATATGTGTATATAATAAATATATACGAGTCGCGCTAATAAGCGAGTCGAGCTCTTATACGAGTATGTTCACGAACTTTAAACGAACGAGTCGAGTTTTATACGGGTATGTATTGTTTAATAATCGAGTTTGATTTCGTGTCCAAAAACGACTCATTTAATAATCGAGTCGCGCACGAGTCGAGCTTTGTCGAGCCGAGCCCGGGCAAGCTCAAGGGTAGTTTTGTTCGCTTATGGTCCTACTTGGAATAAACCTCAATTTTTCCCTTTTATGACCTAGGATTTTAATATATCTCCCTTACTTACTGTCACTCCGAAAATGATTATGTTCTCCCCTTTTTATAAGCTTTTTATGGATAATATTTTATCCTCCTCAACTAGGTCTTTACTCATTTTGCCATTTTGCAAGCATAGGTAGAGCTCTTGGAAGATATTCTTGCATCAACAATTTAATTCCTTTCATTATTCATATGGCTTTTTAAGCGCTAGCTAGCTAGCTAGCTTCATCCGGCCTACCCCCAACAAACTCATTTATTAAATTATTCTCTTAGTTGGGCAAGTGGTCAACTATTCTAACAACTTACCTTAATGCGTCGATAATATATCAGATCAAGGCACGTGGGTTTGTTCTGTTGGCTGTGGGGGCCGGGTGAGCCGTGAAGAGTGAGGAGTGAGGGTGTGCACTGACAAAGTGAAAATTCGGGTAAAAAAAGACTCCATATTGCAACGATTAATTGCTTCTCTATTACTCAATTTGACCACGGTCCACTCACTACGGAGTATCCAGGATAGCTCGTCTTCGTCTGCAACTTTTTATCCCCTCTCAGATTTTACCCTTTTTGACCCTCCAAAGGGAACGTGGGAAGTATATATATATATAAATAAGCGTAGAACCCAACAGAACTCTTGACCTTGTCATCATCAACTCGGATATAATTTTTTTTTTTTTAAAAAAAAAACTCCATGGATCTGAAAATCATAATTAAATAACTTTAAAATAAATGATCTCTTAGATTGCTTAGACTGATTTTATTATGGTATGATTCTAAAATATTAACCATTATTTTACAATTAAATGATTTATATTCTATTAAATTAATATTTATTACCTTATCTTTTTATAATGTTAAAAATTGATGTATTAAGATTTTCAAAAGTCTATGAATTTGAACAAATTAAATTGTCCTTTGAATTGAATTCAAAAAACTTTCTCAATTTCAATCTATAAAAATGACATATGTCGTTACTATTTAAAGCATGCACTTCTCAATGCAAAATTGGCATATGACATTTTTATAGATAAGGTTGAAGAAAGTTTATCCAACCTAATTTGTAAGAAATTATTGTCCTTCAATTTTTTTTCTAAATTATTGTCCTTCAAAATACATGTATATCTCACATGCAAATTGGCACGTGACATTTTTATAGAATGGGTTTGAAACTTAAAATATGCTTTTCAAATCTAGTTTGAATGAAAACTCTGGTCCTCCCTTATTGAAGGACAAATATTTCTTTCAAGAATTTCCTTTATCCTACGCAATTAAGGCCATGTATCTTTTTACATATANTGGCACGTGACATTTTTATAGAATGGGTTTGAAACTTAAAATAAGCTTTTCAAATCTAGTTTGAATGAAAACTCTGGTCCTCCCTTATTGAAGGACAAATATTTCTTTCAAGAATTTCCTTGATCCTACGCAATTAAGGTTACATATAAGAAACACATTTTTAAAAAAAAAAATATATATATATATATAGACAAAGTATAAACAAATTTTATTAAAAAAACTTTTTTTTTTCTTATTTACCATTTAAAAAGAGGCATGTGTGACATTTTTATAAATTAAGTTGAAAAAAATTTATCTTATCCTGTTTGGATGAAAATTCGCTCACCACTTCACATTGAGCAGAGTAATGTTATAAGTCTCTTTTGTGTCACTCTTGATGTGATTCTTAAAATCACAATTGAACTTATAATTGATTATTATTGAAATTTTAATTAAATAATGATTTTAAAAATAGCCTAATTTTTAGAAAGATACAATAGTGACACAAGAGAGTTAGTAATTCTCGATGAATTTATTTGCTAAATTTGGACAAAAAATGAATTACTACATTTTACTGTAGATTAAAAGAATTCTTTTTTTTGAAACGAAAATTAAAAGAATTCTTATCCTAACTAATCCTACTTTTTTAGAAAATATTACCAACTCAGATTTTACTATTTTAATATATATACAGTGCAACTATTTTTTTCAAGTAATTTATATCGAGATCATGATATAAATAGTTATTTAATTAATAAATATTGAGATTATAAAATCTGAATTATTTAATTACCAACAACTGAAAATCCTAGTCAATCAACGGTTTCGATTTGACATCCCAAACACACGACTGTTACAAGTATATTCTCTCCGGGATTGAAGCCGAGCCGAGAGTTCAGACCCATCTAACATATAGTCAATAGCCAAGGCAATATTAGCCGCTCATCCACTCTTCTAGCCAGTCACTAGTCCCGGCCTGGCTTCAAAGGCGAAAAAACACCCCTACTGACACTGGACCCCACACCCCAATTTTTTAAACATCCCACCAATTTTTTTTAACCGTGGTTAAGTCCCAGTTAAACCATCCCAATAAATTCGCACCCGTCTCCACTTCCCTCTCTGTGTCTCTGGCGCTCACTGCTTTCAAAGTTTCTACTGAGCCTCGCGTTTCGTGGAGAGAGAGAGAGCGCATGCGAGCCTTCGCCTGAAGTTGCAGCGAGAGTTTGGTACTACTGAAGCTCGGGCTCTGCCACGTGTGTCACTATGATGGTGTTCTCCGCGAGGCAGCAGGTGTTTCCGGTGGACTACGAGGCCGAGGTCTCGCAGCGGCTTCTGGAAGCTTCGCTCTCCGGCGATCTGAGGTCGGCGATGGAGTGCATAGCCAATCCGTTCGTCGACGTAAACTTCGTCGGCGCTGTGTGCCTGAAGAGCAGGAAGACCGAGCTGGTCCTCCGCGACGAATCGGCCAGCGAGGTCCGTGTGGAGTACGAGGAGTTCAAGACGGACGTCACGTCATTGTTTCTCGCCGTACACGCCGGGAATGTAGACCTCGTGAAGAAATTGCTGGTAAATGCTCAGATCACTGTCACCGAAGCTGAGATTCGTGACTGTTTCATTCGCATTGTTGATTTTCGCTGATTTTGAAGCATGTCGAAAATGAGATGTGTCTATTCTCTTGCTTTGAATTTGTTGAAAACGTTATGCTTTTGTTCTCTCACTCGTTTGTCTCTCTACATTTTTGGTGATCAAATTTGTGATTCTCACTGGTCTCAAAGCGCTTTATATTTGCTTGGAAAACATTTGAAACTGTTTTATGTGTTTTCTTTGCATTTTGGTGATTGAGATTGTGATTTACGTTTTTGTATTCACATTGTTGGTTTTCACTAGTTTTAGATTATTCAAGCGCTTTTTATCTCTTAAATATTATTTTTAAAAGAATTTGAACTGATTTTCAAGCATTTTATGCCTATTTTGTTTTCAGTAGTTTGCGATTCTCAATTCTAAAATCTCCTGTAAAAGCTTCTATCAATATTTTTATCAACTTTTAAAGCTTGAAAAGAGTTCTGTCTCCCTACTCAGTTTGGTTGCTTCAGAAAAGGAAAGGAAATGAGTGAAATAAAATTTAAATATCTCTTGCTCTTTATGTTTAATGTTCTGTTTTTAAATAAAATGGGTATCCAAATCTCGGTAACTTTTACTGTTCGAAGAAGTGCTTTTTAAGTACTTGATTTTTTCCCCCTAAACTAGTCAGCATATCTGCCTTTTCTCTCTGCTTATTTACTCAGATTTGATGCGTTTTAAGCTTTTAGTTAAAGAATGCTTTTGGAAGCTACGGTCTCGATTTCCGCAGGCATTATCACTCTTCGGGGTGGTTATTTTCGCTGGCATTTTTATTTATTTATTTATTTTTTCTATAAACCAAAATTAATGTTCTTATATTTTCTTTCTTATTATGTGGGATTGTCTCTGTATCTCATTGTTCACGTAAACAATAACACTCTGTGATCAATTTAGCTGCATACTTCAAAGTATTGATCAAGTATTGAGATTCGGTATTCTGTACTTGACGAAGCCTTCCCTTGATTGGATTGAAATTGCAGAATTAATAAAACAATCGGTCTCAACCATCAGATCATAGTCATGGACTTCTCTCATGGTTGTTACACATAGCATACCATCTTTATAAATATTTTCTGAATGATTTCTCATTATTGAAGTTTATTGATGATTTTGATCCTTGGGTCTTTTATGGTTCATTCTATTTTTAATTGCTGTGTGTTTTACAACCGATAAGTGGTGGTAGTCCGCTTCTGTAAAGCAGTAGATTGGCAGTAGTTTTTTTTTTTGGATCAACTATGTCTCTTTGCCTTTGCTGGTGCCTCTTTGTAGCTTATGATGCCTCTTTTATATTGAATGGTAAATTTTTGTCCCCCTTGTTTGAGAGGAGTATTATTTTTGCAGGATAGTACCCCTCTGAATCGTTTGCTTATGTTGCCTTGCTGTTGACTATACTCCACAAAACTTTGTACGAATTACTGTTAGATTGCTATGCACGCTTAAGCACCACAAAAATGTGATGATCTCTATTCAACTTCCTTTGCAAGTTTATCCTGCTGTTGAATTTTGTTATGAAAGTTTTTTTGGTAGATAATTTTGTTATGAAACTTATAGTTGGGTAGTCATGGTGGGTGTTGATAGTTTTCTAATACTGTAGAATTATTCATTCAATACTTGATGATGTTTTCTTCTATTGGTTTGATGGGGTAAAATGCTTGTAACGTGATGAAAGCAGAGATATTAAGCATAAACCTTTTCATTTGATCAGTCTTAATCATTCCTCAATGCCTTTGAGTTGTCTTTGACCTTTGGCCAGAGCAGGTGAAGTACTTAGTTGTATGCATGCATGATACATCCCCCTTCTTATTAATGGCCTTCGTGTATTGCCAAATGGAAGTTCTGTGCTTTTTAGCCTATCACATCAGATTTGTAAATTGTTCCCCATTTTTGTCTGCATGTGGCCTTACCTTTTGTATTAACAAAGAGTCCAAGATGCTTGGTATGGCACCGGTTTGGTTTTATTGTTCTTAACCTTCTTTGAGATTTTGGGAAAATTAAAAGAAAAAGAAAGAGACAAGAGTGTAATGTCTTCCTGTGGAGTCTTGTCAAGGGCTTGGCAATGTACTAAGGGTTGGCGCTTTTTACATGACAGGGCACTGGAGCTGATGTAAACCAGAAACTCTTCAGGGGCTTCGCGACAACAGCAGCAGTGAGGGAGGGCCACCTCGAGATTCTTGAGATCTTACTGAAAGCTGGGGCGTCACAGCCAGCCTGTGAGGAGGCTCTGCTGGAGGCTAGCTGTCATGGCTGTGCAAGGCTTGCAGAGCTGCTTATGGGATCTGATATGATCCGGCCCCATGTTGTTGTGCATGCTCTTGTCACAGCATGCTGCAGGGGTTTCGTGGATGTAGTTGATACACTCATTAAGGTAAACATTGTAATCCTATGGGCTATCAATCGTCAACATTTTTTAGATACTACCGTAGGGACTGCTGTAGTAAAACAGAGATGAGCGCTCTATGGTCGCTGTTAATGTCTGTTTATATTACTAGGTTAATTGCTCACCTAAATGAACATTATACAGTTACTGTGGCTATCTTCTCTAAGCTGCAGTACACTTGTGTGCCCCTTGGGCTGTCTGATAAATTTGGCATTTGTAACAGACCGACATGCTTTTAGCTTGCTTATAAATTTTGGTTTTCTGAAACTTGTCCTTATACAACCCTTCCAATCCTTGTAGAAAGCTAGAAATGATAACCTCTCATTACAAAAATATCTTATGCCTATTTTGTGTTAGATAGGGTCCGCTCCCCTCTCTCTAACGGTTGTGGAAGGTATTACCTGATAGAAACTGAATTCACAGCAATGTGTTTAACAGGAGGTCTTCCAGGGCAGCTAATTAATGTCTTGAGTTCATTCTCCTCTATGTTTTGTGGAATGATTGTTTAATGTATACATTGACTGTATTGCTAAATGGCAGTGTGGTGTGGATGCAAGTGCGGCTGATCGGGTCCTGCTTCAGTCATCTAAGCCTTCTGTTCACATGAATGTTGATTGTACTGCACTTGCTGCTGCTGTGGTTGGCAGGCAGGTTTCCGTCGTCCATTTGCTGCTTCAGGTGAGTATTTGACGTCTCATTATTAATTTTGGGATGATTAGGGTAGAACATATGGTGGCCAAGTTTGTGTGGGCTCGCTTCTTTTGCAGTAAATTTGCGCACTTGTTAGCATGCAACTTCCAATAAATTTACTGTCAAGAGAAATTGATCTTTAGTGCCAGACAAAATGATGGAATAAGCAGTCACATGACCCTAAAAAGGATTTTTTTTTTTAAAAAAAAAAAATACAAATTTAAGTTTTTATTTTTTGGCCTCGCTTCTTTTATTTATTTTTTAGAATAAGCAATCAGAAATACTTATCAAAAAAGAATAAGCAATCAGAAATACAAGCTTCGTTATTAGTCTGAAACCCATGGGTGGGTCCCTCTGTGATGTTGGTGTACTAGTTACCACAGCTGGATCTCTACCTGGTGACAAGCCAATGGTGCAGGTTTCTAGAATTGCGTTAGATTCTTCACTGAAAATGAATTATATTCGCAGTATGTACTTATCAAAAACAAATTATATTCGCAGTATGTGATAGGATGATGCGTACTGCCGGTTCGGTATTGGCTAAGATAGTGACAGAATCATTACTGTTTTATCTTTTCGTGATTTTCGTTTTTTTTTCCCCTTCTCACTGGCCTTTCTCCTAAAATGTAAAAATAGGCCGGTGCCAGGATGGACATCAAAGTGAAGTTGGGAGCTTGGTCTTGGGACATGGCTACTGGGGAAGAATTTCGAGTGGGTGCAGGGTTGGCAGAACCTTATGCCATCACCTGGTGTGCGGTGGAGTATTTTGAAGAGAGTGGTGCAATCTTGCGCATGCTCCTCAAACACCTCTCTCCTGATATCCTTCATCAAGGAAGAACTCTCCTTCACCATGCTATACTATGTGGCAATGCAGGAGCTGTCAAGGTGCTCTTAAATTGTGGTGAGGACGTAGAATGCCCTGTTAAGACAACCAAGAAAACTGAGTTCCGTCCCATACACATGGCTGCCCGTCTTGGATTGTCAAAAATTCTTCAATGCCTAATTGACTCTGGTTGTGATCTAAACTCAATGACAGATTGTGGTGACACTGCCTTGATGATCTGTGCAAAATATAAGCATGAAGAGAGTCTCAAGGTATTGGCCATGGCTGGTGCTGATTTTGGCTTGGTGAATGTTGCTGGTCAGTCTGCAAGTTCAATTGCTGGGTCAAACCGGTGGTCCCTTGGTTTTCAACAAACAGTGTTAAATGTAATCAAAGCTATAAAGATACCTCGATCCAGCAGTATGTCTGTTTTCTCTCCTTTGATGTTTGCAGCCGAAGCTGGTGACATTCAGGCTTTAAAAATTCTTATGTGCCGGGGAGGATTTAATCTTGATTATCAGGACGAAAATGGTTTCTCTGCAGTCATGGTTACGGCTATGAAGGGTCATGTTGATGCATTCAGGTTGCTGGTTTATGCAGGGGCTGATGTAAAGCTGCACAACAAATCTGGCGAAACTGCAATCAGCTTATCTGAGTTGCATCAGAGCCGTGACCTATTTGAGAAGGTAATGCTTGAATTTGCCCTTGAAAAGGGCAACCGCAATGCCGGAGGGTTCTGTGCTCTACATTGTGCTGCTCGTCGCGGTGACTTGGATGCAGTTAAATTGCTTACTAGTAGAGGTTATGACGTAAATGTCCCTGATGGGGATGGCTACACTCCACTAATGTTGGCTGCAAAGGAAGGCCATGGGTCCATGTGTGAGCTCTTGATCTCACATGGGGCCAATTGTGAGATTAAAAATGCTAGAGGTGAAACGGCGCTCTCACTTGCAAGAAAAATTGTTGGCAAGAAAAACAATGCAGAGCATGTGATACTTGACGAACTTTCTCGCAAGCTAGTTTTAGGCGGTGCTTACGTACAAAAGCACACCAAGCATGGGAAAGGAACTCCACACAGGAAGGAGATTAGAATGGTGGAGTCTGGCGGGGTGCTGCGATGGGGGAGCTCCGGCCGGAGAAATGTGATATGCCGGCATGCTGAGGTGGGGCCCAGTCCAGCCTTTCGGAAGAATAGGAAGAATAAGGGTGGTGCTGATGAACCTGGAGTGTTTAGGGTGGTGACTACGAAGAGCAAGGAATTGCATTTTGTATGCGAGGGTGGGTTTGAAAGGGCCGAGCTTTGGGTGAGGGGTATAAAGCTTGTGACGAAAGAGGCTATTTTTGGTAAGCAGAAAGAGACATAAAATGGTGAGGATTTGAAGTAGGCAATATGTATAGATGTTTGGAGGAGTACTTCATCTTGAAGTATTTTTCACAGCTACTATTTCATTGTAAAGGTTTTGGTCGCCGGTAGTTGTAAATTGTGTAGCTTTTGTTCTGCTAATCACTGATATAGCCCGATCAAGAACATTTTGAGCCGAATCTCGAACCTTACCCCGTGACCCCCTCCCCCCTCTTTTGATTGAGACTGACATCAAGAGCATCTCCAGCTAGTGAAAAAGTATAATTCTCTACTTGAACTACTGATTTTTGTATACACACTCCAGCGGAACACTTTTCCTCTCTCCCCTCATCTTTCACAATTCTTCACCACAATTCTCATGGATGAGAGATGTGGGTTTCAGCCGAAAGAATTCAAAGTTAAATCTTCTCTTAAACACTCTTCTTCTCTTTCTCGCCTCTCCTCATCTCTCACTATTCTCAGGGAAGAGAGGGGGGTTTCAGCAAAACAGATAAGACAAATTTCTCAGGGAAGAGAGATGGGAGTTTTTCAGCCAAATTTCTCCACCAAAACAATGCCAGCACTGTGAATCATGATGATGAAGAGAAAGATGGTTGTTCTCTTCGACGAGCTGGTTCATGAACATGGTTCTACCTTCTCTTTGATGCCGAGAATGATGAAGAGAATTAGAGAAAGATGCCTATTTACCCACTGAGCGTCGAGGGAGAGACAAGAGTGAAAAAAATAAAATAAAATAAAATAAAATTGAACATTGTGCTACTGAGCTATTTAATGGATACTTTCTGCTTTTGGCTAAAAAGTGTTAAAAGTAGCTACTTTTAGCGATTATTAGTCAATTAACTAATCTGCAAAAAATGCCCACCTCTCAGAGGAGAGGGGGTCAGCTATTTTATTTTATTAATTTTTTAAAATTTAGAGGTATATTTTTAATTTGAAGTTAATGTTTTGAAGTTAATGTGTCGCATAACACTTGCAATTCATATTCACATTAATTGATTGATGTGATGTGTTACGCTGTTGGTAAGTAGACGAAATGATCAATGCTAAAAATTATATTTTTATTTCATAATGTTCATGTGATAGTTTTAACAAATCCAGTTTTTAATGATTGATATGCTAGGATTGGGTAATAGTTATGTGATAAAATATAGTTTTAACTTATTTGAAATTAGAGAAAAACTCATAAGCAAATTAAATTAAATTTGATTTTTTCCTAAAATTTACTAATCAAGAAAGTGGAACATAACATGCTAAATGCATTAATTAATTGGTTTGATTAACATTGTGAATTAAGCAAGTTGAAAGAATGAAATCATAGAAAAATTTAAGATTGAAATAAAATCACATAAAAACCTAAACATTAAATTTTAATTTTTTTTTCTTAAGGTTAATAATCAAGAAAAAAATATTAGAGGGGTTTTTTTTTTTTTTTCCTTTGCAATCTCGTTTGAACTAAAAGTCAGAGCCGCACCACAAAGACTTCAAATAATTTCGGAACCTCCCGAACCTGGGAGGTTGAAGCGTGTAAATTATCGCCAAATGCCAACAGAAAAATCTCAATTCACTCGCATGATAAATGTTTCTAGGGGTGTTCAAGCGGAGCGGTTATAACCGTCTCACCAACCGCTAACCGCTTATAACCGCTTTTTTATAACCGTTAACCGTTTTGTAAAGCGGTTATTAAAAACCGCTAACCGCCTAGGGCGGTTGCAGTTAGCGGTTTTAGGGGTATGAAAAAGCGTTAATAACCGCTAACTGCTTTTATTTATATATAATTATATAAATATATATATTAATTAAATAAAAACAAACAAACAAACCAAAACGACGCCACATCCCCTCTCTCACTCGTTATATATTATTTATATTATATAAATCTATAAGATGAAACCCTATCTTGTTCTCCCAGCCATTCACATTTCACACAAGCAGCAACCTCTCTCTCAGAGAGTATCACTCATTAGGTTTCATCTTAACTTTGAGTTCTCCCGAAGTCGCAGCCTCTCTCTCACTCGTCTCCGTTCAGACTCTCACTCGTTAGGTTTTGGTTGTAGTATGTTTTGATCTTGGTTTCAGACTTTCAGTGAGTGGTTTGTAATGTGAAATAAACCCAAAAAATATGAAAAATGAAGGCCCAAAATATAAAAAAAGTCCAAAAGCCCATTTTTAAAAAAGCGTTTAAAAAAGCTGTTATAACCGCTTGTTAGCGGTTTGAATAACCGCTAACCGCCTAGGCGGAGGCGGTTGCGGTTATTGAAAATCTGATAACCGCCTAAAGCGGAGGCAGTTGCGGTTATTACAAATAACCGCCAGTTATAACCGCTTGAACACCCCTAAATGTTTCTACATGATTTTCTCCTGGAACTGCCATCGAGCTGCAAACAGAATGAACCCTTTTGGAAGGGACTACATTGCATAGCAATAAAAGTAAAAACATGGCAAAATCTCACTCATGGAATTGAGCACCAAATTTTTGATATTCAAGGACTTTTTACTGATTTAAGATCTTAAAAATCTGTGTACTCCTGCAAAGGAAATCCAGAACTCAGCCTCCAGTGATCTCTTTTTCCTTTGCCTTGCACATATCCTCTGCAGACTTGACAAATTTTTTGGTCAACTCGTCGACCTGAGAAAAGGAAGGAGGGTCAGAAAACAGTCAAAACACTAAGAACATTGTAAAACTCATCAATTTATTTAGCTGTGATTAGCTAAGAACTCACTCCTTTCTCCAATTTCTTTATATCATCCTTCGGGGCATGTGAATACAATTTCTTTACCGTATCCATTGCCTGTAAAACCAACCAACAATCTGCTTAGGCACAATAAAGATTACGAACATGGGAGCATTTCACAGCAATAAATAGAATACATTTGTATTCCCCATCTATAATAATGACACTCCCATATTTAGACTCGTTGCCACACAAACTGCCTGACATTATTTTGGATGATCTTCTTGAATCTCTAGTAAAGAAGAAGAGGCCCTGGTCGAGTGAACTCGTGTAATTTGAAACTTTTAATGTTCCTTCTTTCTCTCTGCTCTTGCTCTGGCCTAGGAGTAGGGGTTCGGGTGGGCATGTCCTTGATTCTTTTCTTTCTCATCCACAAACACTTGTCACAGGTACATTTCATTGTGAGTAGACAACTAAAAATAAGGGGCTAGACATTTTGATAACTATTGTTTACAGTAAACTAATGAATATATATAGTTTGTCTTGAGTTGTGTATCAATACTGTAGTTTGGTCCTCCCAACCAAAATTCCTGGTCCTGCCCCTGCCCCTGCCCCTGTTTGAAGATTATTTCATTGCGATCAAATTTACCTAAAGAAGAATCTGTATTTCTCTAATAATACCCATGAAATATAAACATAGATAAGATTAGTCAAAAAAAAGATGCTGTTATACCTTCTGGCGAGCCCTTCTAATACTTTGTCGGGCATCTTCGCAAGACTTGGCAACCACCTTACACACAGCCTTGTAAAAATGTCCAGTGATATAAAAACAGTAGCCATCATGGTGTAGAGACAAGAGGTAAAAGACGAAAAAAATTTAATGAAGGAAAAAGGCAATGATTGCTTACCTGTATATGCTCTTTCGTCAATCTGGTCATTGGAGAGCATAAAAAATGTAAATGAGTCTGGCAATATTTATCTAGAAGATTTAACGTGGCAAATAATTAAACAAAATTCTTGAAATATAGCAGTAACTAAAACTATGATTATCACAAGTCAAACACTTTTAAAATAGACATTATTAGCAAATGGGCTTCTTTGTGGACAAGAAAAGCGGCAGTATGAGATTAAACAGAATCACTTACGCTGGAATAACTGCAATCAACCGCTCACCATCTACTTTGGGGGCTAAGCCTAATGGAGATGCAACAATGGCACTCTCTAATTTTTTTAAGGTCTGCATAAAACAAGCACCACCACTGGAATGATTATTTCATACTGGAATGTTTAGATATAAGTGTCGATCAGCATGTAGAAAAAAAGGGTGTTTAAATGAACCTAAGTTTCCAAAACTATTGACTTAATGCAACTGATACATAAAAATTCCATCATAATAGATCTACAGATTTGAAGACCAAATCACAGACACATGTTAATAAGCAATAGTTGCACAAGCTAATGAAGAAGAAAAGACAAGTATGGAAACCAACAGTAATAAACTCAATAAGCAGAGGTTTAGTTCATTACATTTGGATCATAAGGATTTACGGATAATGTTTTTGAATCCATGACTGAAACAACAGCTAAGTGACTCAAGGGCATCTTTACACCATCAATTTCTACAATAATGTGGTCAAGCATCCCTGTAGAGATATTCCACAGATAACCGTGTTAATAAATCAGACAACCAGAAAGAGAGAATAAACAAGTAACAAATAGTGATGGCATTGAGAAATGCACCTGGAGATGCCCTTCCTGTTCTTAGTTTGGTCAATTCTCCTGATAATGC
This sequence comes from Carpinus fangiana, assembly GCA_006937295.1. NCBI lineage: Eukaryota > Viridiplantae > Streptophyta > Magnoliopsida > Fagales > Betulaceae > Carpinus > Carpinus fangiana. Next base: position 1,122,135 of record CM017323.1, read on the forward strand.
ACCTAGTGCCGCCTCCATCTGTGAGGCAGCATTTGCCTTAATAGTGGGTCCAATATCAGGGGAAACTTCAATAGTGCTTGCAGCATCATCATCCTCTAAAGGTGCAACCAAATAGGAAAAAGAGATTCAAATGTAAAGGGATAATGATGATAAATTTGCAAAAAACTAGCATTTGTGTTGTTAAAAGTTATACAATTTGCAGTTATTCTTGCAAAAAGAATAACTTTTGCCAAGCTCACTAGGGTATTGCAATCAACAAAAATATGCACCTAAAATACCTAAAACTCTCTCAACCAGTATACCATCAAATCTTTATCTCATGTATTCATTTTTCATTTTCATTTTCATTTTCATTTTTTATAGCAGTTAAGCGAAGTGCTCAATACAGAGAAAAATCATAGGGATCTTCCAAAGCTACAGAAGTAGAAATTCCTCTATAAGAATGGAACCCAACAAGGTATTAACAAGACGCGATCTGTAAAACGATTAAAACTCTTAGAAAGCCAAAAATTCATTCAAAAGCGAACCCGTGAATCTAACTCACGGGGAATTTAAACATGTAGTATTATAATCACCAAACGCCAAGGCTCCGCAAAAATGTTCGTGTTTTATGAAATAAAAATGAAAGATCATTATAACCCTTTACTCTCTCAGTCAAAAATAAAATCTCAAAGCATAAAAATTAGCTTATGTTGGGCATCAAAATTAACAAAAACAATACTACTTACTGGATTTGCGTCCTTTGGCGAAGCCTCTGCGAGATTCTCTGAGGAAATAAACGGCCGGAAGAGTGAGAGTTCTGCGATGAGTCTCGGAGCTCATGGCATTGTTAGCAGAGCAGCTGATCACTTGACCGAGCTCGCCGCCATGGAGGGCAGAGGAGTTTCGGAGGAGAAGGAGGTTTCGATTGGAGAATGCGCGTCTCAGAAAAATCGACATGGATCTAGCCTCTAGAGTTTCATGCTCTTCTTCCTCTTCCTCTTCTTCTTCTCTGAGTCTGATTCTTAGGGTTTTAGATTTTCAATAAACCCTGAGCTGGTTTTCTTCTTGGCTATGAAACGACGACGTGTTGTACGGAAAAAGGCCCGAAAGTCCGTGGATTTCACAGGTGAAATGAGGCCTATCATGAAATTGAACATCATGGATGAATTAATGAGCCCGGCCCACTACACATAAGCATTCATGTTTGCATGTGAGTGGTGGTCTTTCCGCATTCTGTATTGGGACAGATGGATCAAGTTTTTCTTTAAATTGAGTTAAAATTATTTTCATCTAATTTATTAAATTAATGTCTTCATAGTGTGATTTGTGAATCATATTAGAAATATGTTACGAGTAAGGTCCCTTTGAGTATGCGTTTAACACTTAAAAAGTTTATTTGAAAAAGAAATATCCACTTAGTAAAAAAAATTGAAAGTAATTTTAAGGATCAAAAAACCTAAAAATTACCAAAATGCACTTTTGGTAAACAAAAACTTTTTAACTTAAAAAGCTATATTTTTCAAACGCAATCCTAAACATACTCTAAGTATCATAATAGATTAAGAAAAAAAAATCATCATTCTAATTTGAAAGAAAATTCTTATAAATAAAACTAGGGGTGTCAATCCGGTCAGTAATAACCGGCCACCAACGATAACCGGATACCAATAACCGAGTGTATATATATATATATTATAGTGTGAAGGGGTTATTTTTATTGTAAGATGTTATTTCTTTTGGTTGTTGGTTTGTATACATGTTTTTATTTATTTTTTTCTTTTGGGTTTTTATGGTACTTCTAAAATGTATCATAAAAGTAAAAAACAATCATAACTAAGCCTAGCTTATTGAGCTAAAAAAACTATAATTATTTTTTAAAAGGGTAAAAAATGCCTAAATTAAGCCAAAAAAATAGGTTTAATATTCAAAATTTTTACAAAATGCACAATTTTTTGAAAATCCGATTACTGGTTGAGATAACTGGATACCAATCAGTAATCGGCCAATTATTATAGTAGCCGGTTATCGATTCCAATTTTCTAAATGTAATAATTGGGTACCCCAGTTGCGGTTATCGATTTTAGCCAATAATCGATAATTGGGATCGAGTTGACACCTCTAGATAAAACGGATAAATGTCAGAATAATAAACTGAATTAAAAAAAAAAAAAAAAAAAAGTCATTCTAATTTGGAAGAAAATTAATATAGATAAAACTTTGTCCGTGTGTTTGTAGTTGTACCACACGGTCAGAAGACAGGTCCAAAACGCAAAAGTTCGTTCAATTTCAACGGCACTTCCCAATCCATAGGCGAGAAAACAAGTTTCGAAGGCCTACCAAACGCGCCCGGTTAAACGACGTCACTTCCCAATCCGTAGGAGAGAAAATGACCGCCCTTTCCCACTCTTTCTCGGTTCTCACTTCTCACTCTGCCCCTGCAAACCCTAATTTTTCCATTTTTTGATAGAAAATGAGAGCTTTCTGTGGAATCAGCTCTCTCGAGCAGCTCTCATTTCTGTCAAAAGGAATTTTCACTACCTCAAGGTACTTCACCCATGACCATTTCTCTGTTTTTATAGAGAACGTTTTATTACGTCACTTCTTGAGTAGAATATTCATATTTGTGTACCTGTTGCGTGGTTGGCTTATGCACATGTGAAATATGAGTTATTTGAGTTACGTTAAGAGGAAAATTGATTGTTTCTACACCATCGGCTTGTGTATTGTTTCAATTGTTATAAATGTTCTTGTTTTGAAGCTAAATGTGTTACGGGTTTAATGGGGTTGTGCCAATTGTGATGATAAATAATCCGATTAAGAGTGTTATTCTGTATGGATTAAGAAGCCCGCGTGTTAAATTGATGAATATTATGCTAAATAAAGGATGATTTTGAGATGGGATGTGTAGATATCCTTTAGGAGAGCAATGGAAGTGACTGATATTGTGATTCGACTTTGAGACACGCTCAAGGATGAGTCACACTGATGAAGTACTGCAATGGTGGTGAGGCGTAAGGGAAACCAAAGATGTTATAATCCAGCATATGAAGTTCACGAATGTGTGTATGCATATGGATGGCAAAGAGATGGATTATATATATTCATGAGAGCTCTGAGTTGAACAACCCCCTCCCCCCCCTCAAGTTAATGCAAATGGGTTTCGATAGATAGGAAGTAGTAAGTAGGCGTAGCTTTTCTTATTAATTTATTTTTGAACTTTGTGGTATTTAAGCAGGTGGGCAGGATGGTTGCTACCATATTTCCTTCAGTTGAGTTACTAAATGTTTTAAATGATTGTAGTAGTTGTAGCAACAGCTGAAGCTACATTCTCTCACCCTTCCACAGCTCTCTGCCTTTGTATTTGTTTGTTTGTTCTTTTTCTTTTCTTTTCTCTTACCCTGTTAAGTATGGAAATGCTGATTTTTGTTTTTATCATATTCAGGACTCAACTTTCTTTTCCTGCAAAACTCTTCTTTTGCCAAGCAAAGTTCGGTAAGTCTTACATTTTCTTTCTGTTGGCTTTTGCAGTTCTGTTTCAACCTCCACATAAGATTAAAAAAAAAAAACTTAGACATTTGAATTATCATTTTCTCTTTTACGATGTTAACATTATTTTTCTTGATATTATGGTAAGATGATTCTGCGACAGATGGGTCATTCAACTTGAAAGTGGTGCCTCCAGCCCTGTTAGCAGCAGAAAAAGAAGAAGCCAAGGCTGTTTTGACCTTGTTCTTAAAGAAACAAGGATTGAGCAATGCAGTTGCTTCAAGGACCATCAACAAGTCAGACATTTTCATTGACCACCTCGTCTCAAGGCTGCATTCTGTTCATAAATCTCGATATCTAGTAGGTTCGATTTCAACATATTATTGCTTCTCTCAAGCCACCGTTAACTTACTTTATTTTAGTCTGAAGTGGATCCTTGTTAATCCAGTTCCCCTTGACATGGCAGGACGTGAACTTACAACCCTTGAGATCAGGGATGCTCTTAATCCTTACCTTGAAGCCCTTCTCGAAGAGCATGGGAACTTTATGGTAGATGTAGCGGAGAATTTTCCAAACCCACCTGTTAAAGAAAAAACAATTCTACCAGTTTCTCAGCCCAATCTAACCCTTGACGCTAAGAAGCTAAAGGCCATATCTCGAGTGAGTGAGATAGACCCAGCTGGGAATCTCCGCCCTCAAGTTCTCTATCTCATAGAGCTTGGTATGGATCTTGAGCAGATCAAGGGAATTACACAAAAATACCCATCTTTTGCCTACTTGAGCTTGGAGGGGAAAATCAAGCCAGTGGTTGAGTTTCTTCTTGATCTTGGGGTACCAAAATCAGATATTCCCACCATCCTCATCAAAAGGCCTCAGTTGTGTGGAATTAGTCTATCTGAAAATCTTATACCCACCATGGCCTTCCTAGAAAATTTGGGCGTGGACAAGACAAAATGGGCAAAAGTGATATATCGCTTGCCACATCTTCTCACTTATAGCCAGGAGAAGGTTAAGACCACTGTGGAATTTCTTGATGAGATGGGCCTCTCGGCAGAGAGCATTGGTAAGATTCTGACACGCAGCCCAAACATTATTAGTTACAGTGTTGAGGACAAGTTACGGCCAACTGCTGAGTACTTCAGTTCTTTGGGAGTTGATGTTGCTAATCTTCTCTATCGATCTCCACAGACTTTTGGTCTTAGTATTGAAGCAAATCTGAAGCCCGTGACAGAATTTTTCTTGGAGAGGGGATATAGTATTGAGGAAATTGGGACCATGATCTCGAGATATGGGGCCTTATATACTTTTAGCTTGTCAGGGAATTTGATAACAAAATGGGAGTTCTTTTTGACCATGGATTATCCAAAAACAGAGCTGGTGAAATTCCCTCAATATTTTGGTTATAGTTTGAAAGAGAGGCTTAAACCAAGGTATGCACGTATGAAGGAGTGTGGAGTTTCATTGCTGCTGAACCAGCTGCTTTCACTGTCATATAATGACTTTGAGAAGGCTTTGGAAAAGAAAATGGAGAAAATGGAGAAAATGCTCTCTGACAAGGATAAGAGCAACAGCAGTTATGACCTTTGATCAGACAATGTACGATGAGATTTGTCGTGGAGGTGCAATTGCCAAGTCAGAAGCAAATGTTGGTGCTCCTAAGTGGGCATTTGAACCGTATTGTGTCGGGGAAATCGGATCATGTAAACGAATTTACAGCTGCATTTGCAAACTATGGGCATTCCAGTGCTGTTGTGAACTTTATAATCAAGTTTCAGAGTGCATGTTGGTGCATAACACCGCGCAGAAGGGACGGAGACACATCTACCATCCTGTTCAGCTGGTTTTCTCCTAAAGGATTACCTGCTCAGTGGTCCTGTATATTGACAAGGCTTTCTCCTTGCCATGCTCGATGATGAGGCATCGGGGAAGTGTATATGGAGGAAGCAGAATTTTCCTTGAAATCAATCTGTTCTCAATTGCATAGCATGAGTTACTCCATTGCTTATTTTGTTATATCTTTTATGTTCTTCTTGTCTATGCTTTTACTTCCATTTCCAATTGGGCATATATACAATTACTCTTCCCGGGAGATAGCCCACTTCTGTATCTCTAGTCGCTGTATAATTGTATTGCTAAAATGGCCTTTTTGTTGCTCAAAAAAGTGATTCTACTGATTCTGTGATAATACCATTATTCAGTTGCATGCAAACGATTGGTGTAAAACTTCTAGTGCTGGACTGCAAAGTAGACTTGATTGATATTTATTTCTGGGCACAAGTTTTCTACAAACCAGTCTCAAAAAGTGAGATTTGTCATTTAGCATGTAAGAAGCACATGTTTTTTTTAATAATTTAAAGAAAACATCTATTTTAGAGACTAGTCTGTTAGAGTTTTTTACGGACAAGTTTGTAGGAAATTTATGTCATTTATTTTCATTTTCTATTTTATCAAGATAAGATTGTTTGGAAAGCTAATTTTCAAGTAGGGTAAATCATTTTCGATACAACCTGCAAATCCGCCACGAGTCTAATGCGAAATTAACCTGTCAGGGCTAATAGGTCTAATTCGTTTAATTAAAATGATCAAGTTAGAGTTTATTTATATAATATAATTTTTTATTTATGTTTTGACACGACTTAAACCTGATATGCGATAATTATGATTAACAATTTTTGACACGATTTTCAAGCTTTATACACATTCAATACGAAATTAGCATATTAAGATTAAACACTCGTTTAATTAAATAAACTGAATTAGTCGGTATAATTTTATACATTGACATTTTACATGAAAGATATGGAGGATTGACACGTTGCTTTGGAAATACACGTGTTAAGTAGTGGATTGCTGTAGAAATGGAGAAGCCTCTGTCTACAGAGCACTCACAACCACCGGCATTATCCAACAACTCCGATTCCATTTGTCATTTTACTGTCGGTTAATCTTAAATATCTTTTTTGTTTTTTTCCCTCTCTCTATGAAGTTCTATTCTATTTTTAATTTTACAAATTCACCCCCAATTTTATTTTCAGTTTTAAGTTATTAAAATATTCATTTTTAATTTAAAAAATCCTCGCTTTGGCCATCTTTGCCATAAATAGTTCAACAACGTAAATTCAATCAATGATTTAGCAAAATTAGGTACACTAATATATAGTAAAAACTGTAATTAAGGTATAAGATCACTTTTTTTTTTAAGGAAATACTTCATTCTCATTTATAAAACTCAAGAGCAAAAAGCTTTTACAAACATAGCAAAAGTTCTTAAGTAAATTATAGCCAAAGTTAAACAAATCAACCATAACATAATCATTTGCTAACCTATGACTAATCAATTAAGTTTAATTTCAGATCTGTATCAAACAGACACCATCCAATGCATATGTAGCAATTATTCATCGGCCTTGAGAGTAAAGATCCCCCAAGCCAATACTCATCATTCTCAACCCGAAAGTCAGAATATCGTTCATATCCACATCCCAAATGTTTGGACCAAATGTAAATATACTCATGGACATAAAACAATTTGAGAGGATAGTGCCTTATTACAAGCAAAAACAAAAAAGAAAAAACGTAAAGGGAAATAAAAGGATAAAAATGAAAAAACAATCAAATAAAAGGAACAAACAAAAGACAACGTACAGGGAAATAGCAATGGAAAAACAAGCAAATACAGGCAAAATCGGGGAAAAAAAAAACAATCAAAGGAAAAACAGGGAAAGCAAATTATCAGGATGACGACAGCCAAGAGGAAGTCGATCACGTGCTGGCCGGAAACCAATGCAGAAGGTAGCGTTGAAAACACATCGCGGGGGGACACCAGAAAAGACCTGCAATGGACGGTGTGCAGCAAAGCGGGCCCAGAGGAGATCAGCGACGCACTCATAACCAGAGGAGGGAGTTTGAGTGAAACCCCAAGGGCGGCACCCACACAGAGTGCCAAACAACAAACAAACCAAACAAACAAAATAGGAAAAAACAAAAAAACAATGGCGGGGCAGAAGCTAGGGAGGAGGGGGATAGAAGAAGCAGGACACGAGAGGGGAAAAAAGGCGGAAGAGAAAGGGGTGAAACACCGTACAAAGGCTAGGGAGCATCAAGTAAATTACCTAGCATAAAGGGTTGAGGACAAGGGGAGGAGGGAACGTAGCAAAGGCCATCCCTCCTCCCACTTGTGCAGCGCTCACAGAGACGGGGGGCTTGAGTTTATTGGGAGAGAAAAGGGCTAGGGTTTGTTTAAGATCACATATTTGCCTCGAAGACAAAGACTACTTTTATTTAGAAGACTATATACAACTGTATAACTTAATAATTTTGTTTTTTTTCTCTTGACTTTTGGGTTGAGGATTGAGTAGATCAGTGTGGGGGCTTAACTCTCACGGCCAAATTTTTAGTTTCTAGTTGTTTTTTATTTTTGTTTCTATATTTGGGTTACCCATGTCTTAGATTTAGTTTACACGAAGTAGATCTATTCCTTAAATGTAATTGTAAATGAATTAGCAGAAGTTTGAAGTCATTTTTATGACTTTGTAACTTTCATAGCTTTTGGTTAGAATTTTTCAAAGTTTTATACCCAATAATATAAGAGTTTCATGCTCGTAAAATTTCATCAATGAAAATTTCATATTTTTCAGAAAGGAGTAAAAATAGTAATTTTTTTTTTTTTTAACAAATGTTGATCTAATAACTAATTTTTATTATAATATTATCGAATTATATAGCAGGCAGCAATATAGTAAAGGAGGTTTACAAATAATAGTTTGAAATAAGTACAAGTGAAATACAGCTCGAGGATAAATGTATTTTTTTCTTCCTTTTTTATTATTTATTTTTAAATGATCAATATGAAATCACAATTATTTCCTACCTGTTTTGGGGTCCGAGGCTTGCAGGTCACTGCATTCGACCGTTTCTTTTAACTGAGTTACAAGCATCCTTTGCATTCTCAACCAGCAGAAGCATTTTCAGCAATGTGTTGAATTTCAGAATCAGAACCAAAGGGAAAGATAAGAGAGAGAGAGAGCGAGACAAAATCGAAAGGAGCATGTTCTACTCGCAGTGTCTTCTTTCAAGCAAAGGAGGGCCTTTAGGCGCCATATGGGTTGCTGCTTACTTCTTCAAAAAGCTCAAGAAGGCTCAGGTTAATGAGACTGACATCTCCTCCTCCGTTGGTTCGTCTTCTTTTCTCTTCAGCTTTAGTATATATATGCTTGTGCATATCTACGCATATACATATACACACTTGACTTTTATCTTCCATATTGGGTTTGGCTTTTGAGGGGGGAAATAAGAGAGAAATTGCAGCATATTCACTCGTATTTAAAAGTTAGCTTTAAACTCTGTCGTTATCTCCCTCATTTGTGTTAGCTGCTGTATCTTTTCTTTCTTATATTTGAACAAGAATGTGCGTGTTATTCGGATGCAGCAGGCTTTTCTTCCTCCTCCTTTTTGGGGTTTGGTTCATCTGGGTGATTATGAGATGTATACAAAATTTCTATATTTAATAATGGCTGAATCAGCTTAAACCCATTTGGGGGGTTCTTCTAAAAATTTGATTTTTTTTTAAACAACATTTTTCTCTGGTTATAAAGTGCTACCATTGTGTGACCTAGTTTGAGGTTTTGTTCCTTGTTGACTACAATAAAAAATCACCCATCCGTGGATACCGTTCTGAGTAGCAAGCAGTGCAATTTTGTAAGTTGCTCGTATTCACTGGCTGTAGGTATTAGATAATCTGGCCGTTGAGAATTTAAGCTGGACAGTGGCTTTGGTCTAGTAATAATTTTAATCGCAATTTTCTTAACCAAGAATTTATTGTTAGGTTCTTTGTCCTGTTAAAAAAGGCAGTTCACTTGAAGAAAAGAGTAAAAATTTATGGTTTGGCATTCAAATTATAGTGTCAAATTGGAAAAAGTTGACATGGGAAACTAGAACTTTAGAGTTCCAGCGGGAGAAGTGGAAATGGAAAATCTACGGGAACATGGAATAGGAGAGGTTATTTTTACAAATATTGCTACAAATTTTTGGTGAACCTATTATAGACCGCCAATTTGGCCATCATATCATTGGAGCTAAGTTCAACCTAGTTAACTAGTGAACCCAAATTCTTGGACTCAGACTCTGTGTGTTGCTAAACCTTAAAAGGTTTAGGTTAACAAGCTATTTTGGTACCTATGCTTTGGACCATTATCAAATAGCTACTTTGATAACGGTCCAAAGCACAGGTACCAAAATAACATTTAACCCAAATTTTTAATGTATTAAGTCATCGATTAAGCTAAAGAGTTGATGACATGTCTCAGTATTCATCAATATAAAGGGTTAAATGTCTGCCTACCTTTCGTGATTCATAGCCAAGTATGGGCCTGGAAAATATTTGGTTGTGATCAACCAAAAGGGAAAAAAATAAATTTATCAAAAATTTCATGGTAGAAAACTTACAGTGGAGTTGATAAGACTCCATTCTGCAGCCTCATTGAAATAAGCTAAATTGTCATGAACACATAAAAAACTATTGCAGCAATTAGTCTGACCTAAAGGTCTACATCTTGTTCATGTGACAAGCGTATAATCTACATACAGAAGACTAGGACACCCTAGGCATGTTGAGAGTGTGAAACGTAGAAACTAATTTGATTGGCATTTCGTTCAGGTGAATATGTAACTTTTTTTATTTACTTTCTGCTGTTGAGCAAAAGGCTTAAATTGTCAGCTACGATGAAAAATGGTATTTGACTGGAATTATAGGCTTGGCGTTGACAAAGATGGTAATAGCTATGGTAGTTTTGATGGCAGCATAGGTGGTGGCATGGCAGGTGGTGATTTTGATGATGGCAAAATAAGAACTATATGGCTTGTGATAGTGGTGTCTGTGGCAGTCATAGTGGAATATACGAAAGATTAAATGTTTGAAATTTGGGGTGACATTTCAGAGGTGATGCTGTTTGCAGTATAGTGGTGACTGTAGCCGTGGTGTAATGGTAATGATGGTGGTAATCAGCATGAGTAAAAATCTGGATAACGGTCTTTTGAAATTCAATATCTGAAAAAAGTGTTTGAAAGGTGAATTAACAATTTTGTTTCTTATTTGTCTGATTTCAAGGTTAAGAAAAGTACTTTTATTGCTTTTTCATGGAGTGGCAGTTGGCCAAAAATGAAAAGTGAGTCTTATTCATAGGAGATCATTACTGTCAGAATTATAGGCATTGATTTCCTTGCATGTCAAAGTTGATCTAACATATAAAAATAGTCTGTCTTTTTGTTTTGGAAGTAATGGTTACTGTCACTTTGTATCTCTTAACTTTGGATTTCTGATCATCCTGTCCCATTATTTCCTATTTTTTTGCTTCACGCAGATAAAATTTTGCAAGATGAGCTGAATGTTTTCACATATAGAGTGCTGGCCTACCTCCTTCTAGGTGTTGTGAGAGTATACTCAAAAAAAGTTGAATATTTGTTTGATGACTGCCATAAGGTGCTAGTAAAGATCAATGACTTTGTGGTTAGTACAAAAGATGCTGCACAGGTGGAAACCTTGCGCGCACCATACTTCTCTATTACTCTACCAGAAAGGTTTGAACTTGATGCTTTTGATCTAGAGATCCTTGATGATGTTATTGGGTAAGCTATCCGGTTAAAAAATTGATTGGTTGAGGTTATCTGTCGTTGTTTTGATCAACTTATAATATATTATTTTTTCTTACTTCCCAGAGGTAATGTGGTGCCACATGAGGAGATTACACTGAAAGGTTCTAAATCTCATTCAAATTTCAAGTACTTTTTACTTTGCTTGTATTGCTTATATATTTCTTGTGATATGGAACAGATAGTGCGTGGAAAAATGAGGGAATAGGGAAGTACTCTTTTAACAAGGTATGCCACAGTCATGTTGACGTATAAATTACTACAGTGGTCCTTCTTTGTAACGTCTCACCGGATACGTCCATGTATAAGTTTATGGGTGAAATTTGTTTGTTTTTTGTTATTAAATTTTTACGTTAATATATAATTTTTTCTTCTGGAGCATGATATGCTTCCCTGGCTAACAAGGACATACTGTCTTATTCTTTATAAACATCAATAGAAAAGAATATTGCTAATCAATATGATATGACAGCATCGTTTATGCAGCAATTCCCATATACTGAAATGCGAGCTGCATGTAGTTTTATCCTCTCTGAACCTGTGTGATTATTAATCTACAACCTGATTAGTTTGACACTGTTATAATGATCTGGACCCAGGGTGGGTGAAAACCTATGGATCAAAGAATTTATCAGGTCAAAGAATTATTCTGGGGGTGTTTGTTAACAAACACCACATTCCCCAAAGCACACGTTCTCCCACTTTAACTTACACTGTTCATGGCAAAAAAGTAAATTGCCAGGTGCAGAGGCTATTACGTTGGACAGGTTTGAAAAAGTCATTTCCAAATTCCTATTTTACCCCTCCCTTTACCCACAGCAAGAAAGCAAGAAAAAAAGTTGAAGAGTATTATGGTATTTTGCCAGATAGGTTAGCCTGACGCAAGTAAGGTTTGACTGTAAATTCTCAGTTAATCACTGTTTAATAAACAGTAACAAAGGGGGTTGGGGAATGTGTGGGCGTTTTGCAAACAAGGCCTCTGTCTTGGGCATTAGATTATGTTCATGGTAACCCCACCCCCCACCCCCCAAAAAAAAAAATAAAAAATCCAGTTCAATTTTTTAAAAAAACATAGAGTCTCAATGACCTATAAGCAGTTATAATGACTTTGCTATCTTTGTTTCATTAGAGATATGTACTTAAAATGCTAGCTTTTGTGGTTTTGCAGTATCATTATGAGGAGATTGCTGTCTTTGGTGCTGATTTCGCTTTGGCCGACAAGTATGTAAATCATACCGCATCTTTTTCTCTCTCTCTTTTTTTTTTTTTTTTTTTTTTTCTCGTGAATTTCATGTGTATGCATGTCTGTTCCTATATAAGGGTCGCTCAAATTTTATAAAACTTCTTGCTTTATTTTCTTTTTGTGGTGTTCTTTCTCTCTCTAAATAATAAAATAACTCTTGTTGCAGTCTATTGTTGGGCCCAATGGACATTGATGTGGAATTAAGCACATTACATGATCTAACCAACTTAGAAGCACAAACAGAGAACCTTCAACACAAAAGGTTTTCTCAAGCAGAATGTGTTGACCTTGAAACATTTTGTGAAGTTGAGGAAGAACCTACAGATCCTTTTGAATCGTTAGGTGAAGATCGTCTGACTGAGGGAGAGCAGATAAAGGTTCCAGTAGCAGCACCATTTGAAGACAAAATACCTGGAGAAGCAAGCACAGGGAAGCATCAAGACAGTAGGCTATCTCAAGAAGGATGTGTGAACCTTGAGACATTTTGTTGCACTGGCAGAGAATCTGTAGATTATGTTAATCTATCTGGTGAAGGTCATCAAATTGATGGGGAGCGAATAAAGATTCTTGAATTGGGACAGTCAGAAAACAAAATGCACCAGGTCATTACGAAAACTTGTGATCTATCCGACGTAGAAACAAGCACGGAGAAGCTTCAAGTTGATAAATTCTCTCAAGGAGAATGTATGGACCTTGATACATTTTGTGGGGCCAAGGAGGAATCTCCAAAACTTGTTAGACAATATAATCCAGGGCATCATAATGAGTCAGAGTCAATAAAGTTCCCAACTCTGACATCATCAGAAAATAGGAAGTGTCAGATTAATATTAAGGAGCGTCCACCGTCCATTATGCTTGATGGGACGACTCCATCCAAGTTTCCAGATGCATCAGGTGCAAAATACTCAAGATAGGGTTTTAGATTATGTTTCTCGTCACCTCTTGAAAAAATAGACTCTGGTAGAATTGTTTATCAACTATCTCCTTAATGATTCATACTTTTTCCTGTATACTTAGAGGCGCCTTACGCTTTTAATGAGATTAGTTTATTAATTATCTAAAAATATTTTTTCTTAATCAGAAAGCTGAAGTTGTTATTGCTTAAGAAGACAATGAGAGACTTCTTATTTTATTCATTGCAGAACTTGTAGTTCAGAGTTGCAACTGTATATTATTAAATGGGTTTTTTGTCCTTAACAAAATTGTCCTTACTTGCAATTCTTCCCTCAACGCAGTTGTTTCTACACCAGAGTTTATTCCTACACCAGCTGCTAGGGAGCGAGCTCGGATTTCAAGGAAAAGAAAATGTTTAATTGATGAGACCGTAGTGTTGCCCAATGCGTAAGTACTGTTACCTCAAGTTTAACTCGATATGTGTTCATATTTGGTGCTGTTCATAAATAAAAGCATGGCTTATAACTAATTGTCTATTTCTGTCATTTGTTGATATGGCTGTTAATTTATGCCCCTATTAAGAGCTATATTATGGATGATAGAACTTGTGAACAGTTTAGCCATCAATCTCATTATCATTATTTTGAACATAAGATTTTAATTAAAATGGACAGAAATGTAACAAGGTCTGAGAAAAATTAAAAAAAGAAAGAAAGAAAGAAAGAAAGAAAGAAAGAAGAACTTATGGCATATGCTATGTCATGTTAAACTTTTACAGGTTACTTAGGCAGAGCATACATGATGCAAGTGATTTAGTTTCTAAACGAAGAAAATCTCCTCGTAACGCTCTAGCTGCATGGAAAGCTTCTCGAATTTCCATTCTCCCTCAGGGTTTCTTAGAGCCTTTGATCCCTTGTAAGTTTGCTATGACCATTTTCTCTGTGGTTCAATTGCTGTGCTATCTTTTTCTCTTTTAAAAATGAATAATTGTTGTGCTATATTTACTCGATGTACATCGGTAGGTATTTCATCAGAGCTTAGATCTCTCTTTTACACAAAGAAAATGAAGATTCCAGAATCTGCTGCAACCATGGACAAGCCTAAGAAGTTAGATATGCCAGAATCTCCTTCTGTGGGTGGATCAGAGCAAATTGCAGAATCGTCAACTGTGGATAGATCAGGGCAAATTGCTCTCGCTCCAGAAACACCTGTTAAGCATCCAACATCAATAAGATCATTTGAAAGCCCAAATGATGCTAAACTTCCTAACTCAGAGGGAGTAAGGCCTGCAAGTTCATTTGGAAGTGTTGAGCAAGAACCAGAACCATCACCATGCAAGGATCAAGAACTTGATCTCTGTCTAATGAATGAGGTGAAATAATGATCATTACGGGGTAGCCTTAAAACTACATGAAGAATTATCTCGATATAAGTAGTTTGAACTCGACCAAGTCTAGAGGACCCAACAAGGGTGGATGTTTTTTCAATAGCATGTTTTCTATTTCTGGAGTTGAATATGAATGTTTGATAACTGACTGATATTTTGTTTATTTATACGTCTGTTTGTTTTGTCTCAGGAGATATATTCATGTGGAGCAGAGAACGCGGAACTCTGTGAGAACTATCCCAAATTTATTCCAATTTTTTAACATTGTTTAATAGTTTGTCTGATTTTAGATTTATTACTGTGCTAATCTATCTTGCATTCTCATATGGATCTTATTTTTATTGTAGATGGATGGTCAGACAGAACCAGGTAAAATGGATTGCACTCCTTCAATTTTGTCTCTTGGTGAATATTAAAATTTGGTTTCAACTTGTTAAGTTTGTGATCTACAGAATAGCAACAAGGTGCTTGTACAAAAATTTCCTAAATCGGAAAAAGGGGAGAGAGGAGGAAGCAGTGAGCTTACTTAGGATTTTGGAAGGAAGAACCAAGAAAGAAAGTGCAAGGCTATTCTATGAGATACTGGTACGTCCTTGAGAATCATTTTCTGACTAATTCCCAGGGTCTGTACCAGCAATATACTGCTTCTCAATTGTTATTTCATTTTTAATGGAAATTTGAAATTGTCCCTGCCTGAAATATATGCTTCAGTTGCTTGCTTACTTTAAACAGTCCTGATTAGGCTTTTGACTGACCAAAATTTTCCCTGGAGAGAGAGAGAGGTTACACACAATTTCAGCAAGATATTTTTGTCATTATATTCAGATATCCAGGTCACCCCCCATAATTTTAACCTTAAAACATAACAAAGTCACGGATAACGTGGTACAAAATCTAATAGTGTAAACAACTTTGCAGGTGTTGAGGACTACAGGGTATTTGGATGGGAAGCAGGATAATGCTTACGGTGATATTCAAGTCTGGAAACTCCCGAAATGGGATCAAATTTGTGAAGCTGATTTTCCATGAAACACTGGAGTATCTATATATATTCATTGCAGAGAAATAGAATAACTGAGTCTAGATATGATACTCCACCGTGTTAGATGAGTACGGTGTAGTCTCCTTTGTACAGTAGGCACTAGCTAGTTAGAATTAAGGTCGAGTTGAATCAAGTCTCTTTTGTATATGAGTACATCGGCTGTCAGTTTATGGCCCGTGTTTTTATTCGACCACTGTAGGAAAAATTCTCTTAACAATCGGATTGAGATCTTTTGTATGGGATGCAATACCTTTTCTGTGACGGCCTAAATTGTGACAACAAAGCTATATATATGGAAAATGCTACATTTGTTCTTCTGGTTTTTTTTTTATTTTTTATCCTTCCACTTTTTAAAATTACTATTGAATCTGTGGAGTGAGATGGGTTCTACACATGAACCCACAGTGGGAGAATGAGAGAAGAAAAACGTTATAGTTCCTCTTATGGTTCTCCAAATTTTATGAAGATATTGTTCTAAAAAAAAAGGAAAAAAACTTATTCATACTTTCTAAAAAAACTTTCTAGAAAACAACATTTACTTAAGATTAGGGGAACATTAAGAAAATCACAGGAGAAATCGTAGGATTTTTTGGTGAATTCTAACATCGAGAGCTCGTCTTGTCTGAAGTCTGATATGATGGAATTTCAACATCTTTTCGTTGCATTTGACGAAAATTGTTGTGAAAATGTTTATGAAAGTTCAGCATGTTCAATTCCTACACGTGTGCTCTGACTCATGTTGACATGTTCTCTTTCATTTTTATTTTAATTTTTCGAATTAGTGACCCCAATACTCTCCGTGTCACTCTCTTCCATTTTTTCGGTTGTATTCATTTATTCTCATTTTTCTCATCAGTCAAAGTTTTCAAGGACCAGGGGAAAAATATGAGAAGCCTAGACTATTCAGTGCGTGAAACTTGATTAAGTGTAATGAGCCATCAGCTGACTTTAACATAATTGAATGACATTATTCATGCATTATCCCTTGTTGTTTCCATGCATATTTAGTCTAGAGATTCTTGCAACATTTGGCACTTAAGAAATTGGATGTAATAAATAGGCACCAAAATCTCAAAGGGGGCCAAAACTTTTTTTCTATTTGCATTGTCCTCAGTTGCGACTCGAAACTGGGGTTGATTATTTCTCTTTCTGCTTTCTTCCCTTTGATCACTGCCATTGACAATCGCATTTTGATGGTAATGCAACTATACATGTTGAGGAAATATGTCAAAATATATTTTCATGGGTCCCACCTGTTTATATTTATTTATCAACATGCCATCACCCTCTCATAAGGCGACAAGGAGGAAATATGTCCAAATATATTTCCATGGGTCTCACCTATTTATATTTATTTACCAATGTGTCATCATTCACTCATAAGGTGACACATGTCACCCTTTGTGATACCTAGGAATAAAAGGATAAAGGTCACTTCCTTTTATTCCAGGAGCTCTTTCTCCCATGTCTCCCTCTCTCTAGGAGACTCTACTCTATCCCTCTCACCCAGGGACAGGTTTAGGAGGGGACTAGGAGTGGCCTTTATTCCCCCCAAATTACAAAATATATATATTTAAAGGCAAAAAAAAAAAAAAAAAAAAAATTAAGGTATTTTTTGTCAACTGGTCCCTCCCAAAAAAAAATTTTGGCCTTTCCAAATTGAAAGCTGGATCTGTCCCTGCTCTCACCTCTCTTTACCTCTCCTCTCCTTCTCTTTTATGTACCTTATTTTACGCAGATTAATGGATTTTAAAAGTAGATTATCATTATATTATTTTAACCATATATGAGATGCTAACTTCGGCATTAGCGAGTCTTCAGCTCCAGCTGGAGACGTCTGACCCTACTTAATTTTATTTTGCAGGAATACCGCAGATGTACATGAATTCCGCTAGTAGTCCAACCTTGAAAAAAGACCACTGGCTAATAATATTTCGGACCAAAAATTGCATCAATTGTACACATTGGTTCCTTACTATACATGGGGTTAAGCTTTGTAAATGATTATAAGGAACTTCAATTATAATTTGATTGATTCTTTTAGAGTGATTGGATAAATATAACTAGACCTTTTTCGAGGTCACTACATATGTCATGACTTCCTTTTTCCCCCTCTCCAGCTTTGAATAGAAAAAAATAATAATAAGTAAATAAAATAAAATAAAATAAACATATGTTGTCATGACCATGTAGATGGGTTCCGTAGCAGTTGAAGGGTTAAAGAGTTGTGATGTTGAATCTGGGATGGAGCGGCAATGATCATGGGTTTTGTATCAAAAAATATTGTCAAAATATGAGCATAAAACATCATTAAAAACCATTTTCATTATAAATACGGTTAACTTTTTGGATGTATTGAAGGGTCTTTTTCGACGAATAAAATATCCTAGCTTGCTAGTTACTTGCTAGCTAAAGCTTATAGTTATATATTGGAGATACAATTTGACTTGAAGGGGCAAACAACTGTCCATACGTTTCTTCTTCCTCTGATGCATTGGAACTCTCATTTCTGCATCTCATGTTGGATTCCATGACTGCCTGACCTCATATCATATCATCTGCTGCTTCCGTCCAGTAAGATGCTTCACTTCTTCTCATATTCATTAAGGTTCATGGATGTTCTAATTAGTCAACATATATGGTTTGTTTTAATTATACCATAAACATGAATGTTACCGAATATAATATATATAGTTTTTTTTTTCTATTTTATTTGATATATAATCTTGTTTTTCTTTTGTGATAATATTGAGAAGCCTACAGTTGTTTTTGCTTGTATTTTATGCAATAGAATTTTGATCCAGTGAATCATTAAAAAACAGAAAGCATCATATTTCTCAAAATAAAGTTTTCCTTATTCTGTGACCTGTTTCATAGGTTGTTTTCTTACGCTCTTTCACTAGGCGAGCTAGGCGATCACACAGTAGAATAAAGCAGCCTCCAAATAATAGTAGTATTGATAGTATTAATAAAACAAATATATATGGTTAATCTAAAAAAAAGAGACAGATTTGTGAGAAAATGATTAAAACCCCTTCCATAACTTTTAATTTAAGGTATGCTTAAGATTATAACACCATTATAACATCGTTTTTTTTCGGGGACATCCGCTATGATATGAGTGAAATATTAGAGAAGATTAGCGACAGCGTGACTCCTGCACAAGGATATATAACACGTGCCAAAAAGTTTTTAACTTTTTTGCTGTTCTAGTTATGAAAATTTATTGTTTGGGGATTAGGATCGAGTCGTGACAAGGCGGTATCATTGACATGTTATTATGTGCAGGTCTGCAAGTTGTGACACCTTAAAAATGGGAATCCTCCGCACATTTTGGAATAGTCCTATCGGTCCTAAAACGACTCACTTCTGGGGCCCTGTTGTGAACTGGAGCATCCCCATTGCAGTATGATTCAATACTTCTGCTGATTCATATTAATGTTAATAGTTGTTTCCCTTGGGTAAATTTGAGATTAATATTCCATTAATTGCTGGTTCTGGCAGGCAATGACAGACACAAAGAAACCCCCAGAGTTGATTTCTGGCAATATGACAAAAGGTTTCTATGTGTTTTGAGTTTGAGGCTTTGGACTAAGGCATATAATATAACATGAAAGTTTGACTTCTTTTTTGTTTTGTTTTTTTTTTTAAATTTCTTCCAGCCTTTGTTATGTGAACTGAGAATTGTAGTTTCTGATGGGTGTTGCAGTAATGTGTGTTTATTCGGCATTGTTCATGAGGTTTGCATATATGGTACAACCAAGGAACTACCATCTGCTCGTATGCCATGTAACAAATGAGACTGTACAGCTCTATCAGCTCTCCCGTTGGGTGAAGGTTCAAGGGTAAGCATCTAAGCAAGCACCTATGGCTTCTGACTTTGTTTTATGATCATTTTTGTTCTTCCAATCTGAATTTCATGGTTCTGAGTTCTAGTTACTCAAAAACAGCAGAGAGTCAGTGAGCCAATTGGTATTTTGCTTGGCTCATGGAAGGATGAGATAATCTGTTAATTTCAGTGAATGGCCTCCTTCATTTATTCACCAATTCTGCAGTTACTCTAAACAATCAATGCCTCTCTTTTCATTTAAGTGAAGTGAGTGGAAAGTCACAAACGGGTTCTGCTTGTGTATAAAACTATATAGGTCACTGGATTAATATAACTTCATCTATTTAATTAAATGGGTCATACTTTTTAACCCGAATATGCTAATTTCGTGTTGGGTTCAGAGATTGTTTCAAAAACTACCAACCATTTGTGCCAAGTACAAGATATCGACACCAATAATACTCAAGATCAAAGAAGTTAATCTATGCAGCAAATGAAATTCTAATATCCTATCCATTATGGCAAGCAACTTGGCCTGTAATTCTATTATTCCTTTCCTTTGCCCCGCAATCCAAGATATGCTGACAGAAGTTTTTGATGAATGGTTTCTTTGTTATAGGCACTTGAAAGAGGAGAATAAGGACGCTGAAACATAGTGATTCAAAGATGATATGACGTTATGCCATGGACGATTTGCTTCCTTGCCTCACTGGATGTTGTGTAATAAAGCAAGAACAAAATTCATTGCATTGGGCTTTCAAAGTAATATAAACAACCAAAAACATCTATATATATATCCCTCGCGAATGTTAGTGAAACAAACTCTTCTAGTCTGTTCAATTACCAACCATGGTGCACTAGAATTTCTTTTGTTTAAAAAAAAAAAACCGAAAGGCAAGCATGGTGGGCTGGAATTGTTTATCTTTTGATTACAATCAGGTGGATCGGGTCGAGTGCAATGCTACTTATGGTACTGTACACGATGCAATAGGTCTAATATGAATTGTCATTTTAAATGAATGATTCATATTACAACAATACATGAAAATGAGTAGCTTGTATTGCGTGCAAGTCATAAAAGTGGCTGTGGCTATGGCCGTTGAGGTAGCCAAACCACTCTAGCGGCCACCCTCACTAACCAAGTTGAAGGTGGCCAAACCACTCTTGTGACCACCAAGGGTGGTTCGGTCATCCTCACCCTCAACTTAACTTTTGAGATGGTCGAACCACTCCTTTAAATTTGACCACAATAAGTGGTTCATCAACTCGTATGATTTGTCGGCACTATAAGCTATTCCTTCCCCCTCTCTCTCTCTTATGTGTTGTCGTAATTTGAGCTATTCATTTCATCCTTACGAGATATCCTCAAAGTACGGTGCACGTTTTGATCAAATACATCCTAACCAATGGAACTACAACTTTAGACATAAATTTTCATTCAAATTATATTGAAAGATTTTTTTTCAGCCCAATTTATAAATCAGCCACGTGTCCCTTAATTAGCATGTGAAAATACAAAATTTTTTAATTTATCATATGAGAAATACATAGTTTTTAATAGAATTATTAAAAAAAACATGTGTTTTTCACATGTTTAAGAGACATATAAATGATATAATAATTTTATAAATGGAGTTAGAGAAAATTTTTGTCATAGACTTTTAATATAAGTTCCTTATAAATTTACATTTTATAAAAATAAATCTCACATGCCGTTTATATTTTATTAATTGACGTGATAGATTACAAATAAATTACTACATCAGTTTGTAAGACTGCCAGTCTGCCACACCCAGAATCAAATTAAGCACCTTATTGGCTTGGGCTCCGTGACACTGGGCCTGGTAATGGGGGTTTTTATAGCCAATAGTCCAGAGTCAGTCCGTTTTAATCACCACTTATTACCTGAAGATCCAACGGCCTCAAGTCCTCCGAAAGAATAAGGAAAAGAAAACAATAGCACTGGATCAGAGCCGAATTTAGTTCAGGACTTTCTCTTTCGTTGCTCAAACCCTAAACTCTCTCTGTTCAGGGTTTTACAGGTCCAAATGTTTCCCTTTCCTTTTTATATTTTACATTTAATTTAACCTCTTTTTTTTTTTTGGTTTTTTGAGATTTATTTAGCTTTAATCTTTGATTGGATTTTCACAGCTAAATGATTTGGGAGTGAAGAAGGAGATTCAAAGAAAGAGAAATGGCAACCCAAGCAGCTCAATCTTTCAGTGGCAATATGAAGGCAATATTTCCCTCTTATTGTATCTCTATGTTTTAAAGCTCATAGATTTCATTCGTTGTGGAGCTCAAGTGATTTTTTTTTTCTGAAACCCAAATTCGTTTCGTAGCATAAATTAAGGCTTCTCAGAAGCACGCCACATGCTTGTGAAGTGAACAGAATGACTCATTCTCTATGTAATGGGGTTTTATCGCGAATCCTTGAAGTTTTCTTCTTGTATTGTCACTGCCCATTTCTTCTTTACTGTTGAAAGTACTGTTAGGTTGCAAGTGTCATGAAATTCGTGAAAAAAACCCCATTACATCTTTCTCCACTACTCTCCCAAGTGTTCAAAAAATGCCATGGTTAAGCCGTCATTTATGCCCCTCATACTTAATGTACTTTGATATGGGAAATGATAATCTCTTTCATGGAATTCGAAATTTATATTGGACGCCATGCCCCTTGGTGTCTGATTTGCTGATTAATGTATGACCAAATTAATAACAGAACTTATCACTCAATATTATTACAGAAAGCACTTGCTGGGCTGAGACGTATAGATCTGGAAGGTCTGCGCTGGAGGGTATTTGATGCCAAAGGCCAGGTTCGTATATACCATCATTTCCCGGTAAACTATATATCTAGTAGATTCATCCATGCATACCAGCTTGCATGGATGAAAAATTATTTGTCCTTCAAATTTTGCTAATGATGCTGGTATTTCTACTCCTTTAGGGAAAAGAAGTACCTGAGTTTATCTGCAAATTATTATGAAATGAGGCGGATTTAAGATATACTAAGCTTGGTTTCCTAATGTAATTTCTATTGAATAGTTCAAATCTCCAATTTATCTACTTGAAGTGATAAGGTTGGCAAATAATTATGATAATACAATTTTTCCCTAGGTCCTTGGCAGATTAGCATCCCAAATATCAACTGTGATTCAAGGAAAGGATAAGCCAACATATGCTCCAAATCGTGATGATGGGGATATGTGCATTGTGCTTAATGCAAAGGATCTCTGCGTCTCAGGGCGAAAGCTAACGGACAAGATTTATCATTGGCATACGGGGCAAGTTCTACTCCTACACTTATTGCTTGTGAACTGTAGCAGTGATCGGAAATTTGGGGGAGTGCAAGAAAATAAAATGATTTAATTCTTGTCTTGTTTTTATATAACTTGAGGTGCACAAGTTTGTGATCGCTATGCAGCCGTATCTTAATTTCAACACTGAAATTGGAATTTAAAGATTTTGCATATTTGTTCAATGCTAAAGAAAATATTTAAACATTAGTCTCTAACTACATATTAAAAGACCTTGTTAGTGATCAGTGGTGAGAACCAAAAGTTATCTGCGGAATTTTATTTTTTATTTGTGTAGCTTGCAAATTCCACCTAATTGGTTTCATTTTTATGCATATTTTGATATTGACAATGAACCATATGTGCTCTGTAGATATGTAGGCCACCTCAAGGAAAGGACTTTAAAGGACCAGATGGCTAAAGATCCTACAGAAGTCATCCGCAAAGCTGTATTACGTATGCTTCCAAGAAACAAATTGCGTGACGTGAGTGTTAGAATTTTAGTATTCTCTCTGTCTCTCTCTCTTATTCAAATGCTCTATTTCATCTGCCTGCTTTTCAGGACCTTGGATTTTTTAGCAGTTATTTAATGACATCTTGAGTTCTAGGAAAATATGAACCATCATTATAGACACACAAGTATGACTCTTCTGCAGTATGACTGTGTGATACGCTAAAATAAAATTAAACTAGCTAAAAACAATAAAGTGCACCTTCTAATTTAAATAATTAGTAGAAGCAGTTTGGTGTGCTAGTTTGAATTTTTTTTTTTTTTTAAAATCCTGAAAAATTACATGACCTATGTGCATAAACATGGGATTCGTCTTGGTGATCCTCATCTTAATCTGAACAAGCTTTTTGAACCTTTGAAATGAGGTGACTGGCCAACACATCATCAGTTCTTAGCTTTGTCTCTCAATAAACTTTATTCCCTTACATGGGTACATGATCCAGTCAGAGAAACTGCCCTGCCTAATGAATATCAATATCAAAAGGCTTGGGAACTTCCCTTGGCTTGCTTGCTCATTCAAATTGGCATCATTTTGTTTCTTGAATTTTCGAGTGGGATGGCATTCATTCAAAGGACAGAATTCGTGTAGCCAGTCTTGTGGCTCTCAGTTATGTTATATGAGTAATAGCCTAATTGGTTTGAAGGCATGATTTAATTTGTCCTTGGAAAATTGAGAGTTGGCTGTTGCGGGTTAGGGGGTAGACCCAACAGGATTAATATCCGCAGTTGAGATTAGTTGCTTGTTGCTACTTTTTGGTTATACAATCACACCAATTTGTTTTTTGGATTAACTAATCGCTTCGATTATTTTGAGGGGACAAGGGGAATGAAGAACAAAATATGGGTATAACTCGTGTAAACATGTAATTGTATGTGCCATTCTTCCATACAGTTGGTCTATTTTTTGTTGCAGAAGTGCTTTTCTATGCAAGGCACCTACTTTTGTTTTGGTTATGCCTATCATATTTGTACTTGGAGCATTAGCCTTCTGAATCAAAAGTCTTACATTTTAGCTCCTTTTGGATGCAGGATAGAGATCGAAAATTGAGGATATTTGCTGGAAATGAGCACCCCTTCGGTGACAGACCCATTGAACCATACATAGCACCTCCTAGAAGAGTACGCGAAATGCGGCCCCGTGCAAGGCGAGCAATGATTCGAGCTCAGAAGAAAGCTGAGCTGCAAGAACAGAGTGCCAATGAGGCAATAAAAGGCAAAAGGGCGAGACTAGTTAAAGCAGACGTGAGTCAATAAATAGCAGTTGGAGTGTGTTCTCGTACTTGATAGAGGGCAATTTCTTATCGTTTGTATGTAACCATCATGAATGGGGGGCCATAAATCAGCTCTTATTTTGGAGGATAGTCAACGTTCGGGTTGTGAAGTTCTTTTATGGTTATCAGAATTCTAATAAAATGTTTGTATTGCGGTGTCAAAACCTTGAGCATGCGAGGAGATGGTGACTAATTGGCTTTGATATTGCCCATTAAACTGTTCATGCCATGAGAATTTGCACTGTGTTTTTAGTTAAACCATGTAAGAAATTATGTTAAAGGAATCATTTGGTACAAATAGATTGAGAAAAAGGAGGTGACAAAAAAGCAAGGTTGGCCAAACCATTCTTTAACCTATTTTGACGTAGTTGTCGGACCATTCTTAAAACAAGCTTTGATCCCGATCTACTTCAAGGGTGGCCGACCACCCACAATGGTCTAACCACCCCAGAAAATGTGCAAGAATGGTTGACCACCTGACCTACCTCAGTTCTATTATAGGACAATCAACTATCCTAATTACCCCCATAACTTCTTCGGATTTTTTTTTTCTTCAAGGGTCGAGTATTATATAATTCAGGCCATTCATTATTGATCGAATGAATTGCAGGCTCCTACAATTCTAGATAATTGTACAGGGCCTCAATGCAGTACAATTGGAGCTAACCAATGCTTTAAGGCTCTTATAAGGCCTGTTAAAATTCCACATTAGCTTATCACCGCTCACTCCAGAATAAGGCTGCTGCAAGGCATGTTACAATATTCAATCACAAAACTTCAGAATCTAAGAAACGAACTTTCACCTAAAAAATAGTACATTAATGCCATGAGAAGCATTCAAACTTGAGTTGGGGTCTACATAAAAACAAGGTCATACGTCAGGAACAAACATCTGAGTATCACAGATGATGAGAAATCCAGAAAAAGGTGTACAGAAAACCAGAGTTGTGCAGGCAGAAGGAAAGCAAGTGAGCATTCCTTTATATTCAATGAACACCTGTCCTCTTCTGCTAACAAGAACCTGAAAGAAATTACAAATATTTTAATCACTCGAAGATCCATCATCATTATCTTCATGCTCTTTCACTACTTTCTCTATGAGCCTCTTGCGAACTCCTTCCATCACAGCTTTTCTTGACGGATCACTCCCACTCTGGCCATCATCAAGTACGGGATCTGAGTGGCATAGAACTAATGCAACACCTAGTTTCAGGGGAACACAGAAATATTTAATATGAATATGTTTAAGAGTTTAAGCGGAATACATGTAAGTAGAAAGATAGCAAGTTGACAACAATACATAATGAGCCAAAGAGCCTAGTATAGTAATCGGGTATCATATAAAGAGATCAGATTTAGGGAAAGTATCCTCCACATGGAATCATTCCAAATTGTCTTATTATGCCGAGAAATCCAGAAGCCACTGTGCCTTGTCTCAGATGTTTAAATTAAAGAAATCAAGGTCCAGGACTTGACATAAGATACTCTCAAACAAAACATCCTATAATATTGCTGGAGACTTTTAAGTACTGATGTTCCCTACTAAACACAAACTTCAACTCACGAAGTTTTGGTGATACATGGTTCAAGAAGAAGAAACTAAGATGGGTGATACTAACTAATCCGACATGCTATACATGAAATTGTTTCAAATAATCCACAATTTGAAGTTGCAGAAAACAAGTTCAAGTTTCAATATTATACAGTGCACAGCAAAACTACTCCCAAAGGTCATACTGAAAACAATCATAAAAGAAGCTTACCGTCTACTTTACCATAGCAATTGCACACTAAATATCCTAAGACAACTTAAATCTAATTTCAGTCTGCCATTGCAAAGTATCTCAGTCATCATTCATTTGGATTTAATTTCTTTCAACAATGCCTTTTACATATTCATAATTTAGAAGCTGGAGATCAATCACTCTGTTGAGAGGCATTCAAAAAATGAGCTCCATAAATCTCAAAAAGCTCGAAAAAAATTAAAATCTGTTACATAACATGATCGACATCTACGTTTGAGACTCCTTCAAAAATGATTATTAACATAGAGAAGAAAAGATCTTGTATCTAATAACAACTGATTAAGAGAAGCACCAAGGTAACATAAAGTAATGGAAAAAATGAGTCGTGCTTAAGATGAAAGGTACCTTCAGGTGTGCATCTCCGGCCAAAAGTATGCAAGCCAACGTAATTTGCTTTCACTGCACCATTGTTGTACACTAACAGAGTAGGAAGATTACGGTCTGGGTAGTTGGGGATGCACTCTGTAGATATTATCTTAACAAATTTCGTGGCCGGGTATTTTGTCGCCAATTCTTCCAAACATTGCATTAGCAGTGCACATTCCGGGATTCTATCAGAAATTCCAACAAGCATCAACTTAACAAACATACCTTCAAATCATTAAAAAGAAAATAACAAGTGTATTTTTTACATCTCTCATAAAGTACCCTTCTTTGTAGAGGATCACAACAACCCAAACATCAGGCGGAGCTTGCGAAACCTCTCGCACGAAATCCGATCCCGTAATCGAGATCACGGATCCAAACTTCGCAACCTTAGCTGCTTCCCTCATCTCCACCAACCTCTTTTTCCTATTTTAGCATAGACATTTTAGCGTAAGAAAACATCAATACAGACACTGATTTTCACAGTATCTAAAACAATGGTTTGCTGCTCAAAAATTTGATTGAAATGAGCGCCATAACATGTAGCTACGCCTCGCAGTCTTTGTTGTGAGTTTCTTAAACAACTGAAAAGGTAAGTTCAACTTCTTTAAACCAAATCATTTCCAAATTACCCAGTTGACTCTATTTATATCTGCCTTAACAACCAAAACAATGTGACAATAGGTTTCATTTAGTTTCACAGTAAGAATATTTCAAAGTAAACACATTCCTAATCCTCCGATACTAACAAATTAAGTAAAAATAAGTGTGGAAATGACAAGTTTCAGAATTTTCCATTCTATATAATTTTCCAACACTTTCTCAGTAACCAGACGAATCAAATATAAATAACCGACTCGTAGCAAAATAGTAGACCTGTACTCTTCGAGGAAGCGATCGTCGTCGAGATCGGGATCGTCCTGGAGGTCCTCGAGCTCCTCTTCGGTTTTCTCATCGATCCAAGACTTGTCCTTGGGGATGGAGGACTCGTCCGGGGCGGGCGTGAAGGGCGGGGGCTTGAACGCTGGGGGTTTCGGCGGCAAATTCCCGAGCTTTCGTTGAATGTCGTCCCACTGCGTCGACGCGCCCTCCACGTCCTTGTACAAGAAGTGGTAGTCCGCCATTGTTGTTTCGTTACTCGAGCTTCCGCGAACGCTTGCACTCGATTTTTTTTCTTTTTCGTTTGATTCCACTCTCTCTCCCTCTCGCTCTTTCTCTCTGTTGCTGATCTCCTTATCTTTTTTTAATAGACTTCTCTCACGGTAATTAATTCTTTTTGTTCCAGAAGATTTCTCTCTTGGCAATTCATTAGGCCAGAACTGGGTGGGCCGAGATCGGGCTTAAACACAGGCCCGATCTATAATCACCGCCTATTAGAATCGTGATAGCGACACAGGCCCAGGCCTTGTTCTCCTGGCCAATAGTAACCCGAGTCGGCTCAACGATTTATTTGAGTCATCTCCGAGTCGAATCATCCTCTATTTATAAAATACAAGCGAAAC
This sequence comes from Carpinus fangiana, assembly GCA_006937295.1. Taxonomy (NCBI): domain Eukaryota; kingdom Viridiplantae; phylum Streptophyta; class Magnoliopsida; order Fagales; family Betulaceae; genus Carpinus; species Carpinus fangiana. Next base: position 1,150,399 of record CM017323.1, read on the forward strand.
TCAGGGCTCGCGAAGTTTTTTTTTTTTTTTTTTTTTGGTGTCACCGAGTTCGACTGCCCGGAAACATGGGTTCATTGGAAGCTCTGGTGGCCCAAATTCAAGGTCTGTCGAGCAGCGCCGGAGACATCTCACGCCTCCACGTCATTCTGAAGCAAGCGGAGGACTCCCTCCGCTCCGAGTCGACTCGGTTGTCTCCGATTCTCAGCCAGCTCGACCCCTCCATACACTCTCTCGGATACCTCTACATCCTGTAAGCTCTGCTTCATTCTGCTAAATACTATTCTTTTTTTATTTTCTTGTTTTTTTTAAATTTATTTGCCTGTTTATTATTTTCGTAACTGTAAATATTAAATGTGTGTTAGGGTTTAGATATTTAGTGTAGCCTAACTTGTTGTTTGGTTGAGAAGAAAGTGGAATGGAAAAATTGAAATTTCATGTTTGTTACGTTCTTTTTGTGTTCTCTTTTTGGATAGGATAAAAACGAGGGGGTAGAGCTAAGTATAAGAAACAGTTTCATTACGTTCAATTGGGTGAGATTTAATTGAGAAAAAATAGGATTTTTTTTTGGAATATTTTTTCCGGATCAAACTAGGTAAGAAGTGGAGAACATTGTTACTTAAATTTTTTGAGACATGAATTTTGGCGTAATGTATGATATTAAGTGTTATGGCAATGGAAATTTGTATATCTTTGGTATTGTTCTTATGTAGTCAGCTTTTTGTTTGATTTTTGAGTGTTGGAAGAAATTGAAATTTTATGGAGTGTGTTTATGGTGACAGAGAAGCATGCACATCTGTCCCAATCTCGAAAGAGCAAGCCGCTACACTGGTTCCTTACGTTGCCAGATTTATTAGTTTTTGTGTTCCGGAACAGATTCGTTTGACACCCGATAAATGTACGTATCTTTTCTTTTTTTAGATGCAATTGTATTTGATGGGAGAAATGTCATCAAGTCACCTATGCTACACTCGATCACGTTATTAATTGCTGGGGTTGCAGTTATATGTGTTTGTAAGAGGTTCAAGGAACAGGTTATGTTGCTTGAGGCACCAATTCGGGGGGTAGCTCCGTTGTTGGCAGCTGTTCAGAAACTTCAGAGTTCGTCAGAACATTTGACTGGTTTGCATCCAGAGTTTCTTCTTCTTTGTTTGTTGGCAAAGTGCTACAAAACCGGCCTGTCCATTTTGGAGGATGATATATTTGAAGTTGATCAGCCAAGGGACTTTTTCCTCTACTGTTATTATGGGTCGGTTGCTTTTACTTTTTTGCATTTGTCTGCCCTTATATATGAGAATTTTTGCTTCTGTTGTGGTGATCTGCTTTTGAAACTCTTGTTGTTTCATTTGACACCTGTAATCATGTCCCTTTTTACCTTCTTGGTAACGTTCCTATCTCACTTGTCATTTTACTTTCTCTATGGACATATTCCATAGGTTCTTGGGAACTCTCTGGTTTTATTGGATGCTTACTTCCTTGATCTACTGGTGCCTCTAGGATTTGAAGTGTTGTTATGGATGTTTTTGTTTTATAAGTCTAATTTATCCAATGAAAGAAATCTGGGAACTGCTTAGTCACCCAAGTAAGAATACCAAAAATTTCATATCTATTTCGTAATTTATGGTACTTCTTAACAGTGGAAAAAACCGATGGAAAAAATTGAGTGCGATAAACTATTAATAACAAGCTTTTTTTTACTCAACAATAAAGGATTGATTTGGTAATGTTAGATTATCTACATGGAAGCTCAGAATGGTCTTATGAACTATTAAATGCCAAAAAAAAGGTCTTATTTTACTTAAAATGCATGGAGTGAAACAAATGAAAAATATTGTGTTACGTGAAGATGGAATTTTTGCCAATCAATAGGATTACTTATGTTTCACGCTTTCAGTACTTTGATAGCAGTAAGGAAGTTTTTCTGACAGTTTTTCAATTTGCAATCATTACAGTGGGATGATATGCATTGGACAAAAACATTTTCGCAAAGCACTGGAGCTTCTACACAATGTGAGTTGTCTATGCAGAACCCATTACTGAAATTACTTATTATTCGTTGACATCCCGACATTTTGAATCACATTACCGTCCTGACTGCTTATGGCTTATTTTTCAGGCTGTTACTGCTCCAATGTCTAATATAAATGCTATAGCTATTGAAGCATACAAAAAATACATAATGGTTTCTCTCATTCACCATGGACAGGTATGCCGTCATTCCCTTTTTACCCTTGTGTTGATGCAAAGACTCGAGAAGAAAGTTATTCTCAAAAATATTGTCACATGATTCGCAATTGGGAAGCGATATTGAGCAAGTATTTCTGTCACTCAGTTATAGACTAATCGCATTATCTTTTATACGTTTGGATGCAGTTCTCTACAAGTCTTCCTAAGTACACTTCTTCAACTGCTCAGAGACATCTAAAGAACTTCTGTCAGGTATTGTCTTAAATTAAGCTAGGCATTGCTCTTAATTCTGGGAGCCCTTGGGTTGATTCTGTGGCTATTAGAATATATTTTGTGTTGGACTACGTTTTATAAGATTGGTATTAAGTTTTAAGATATGCCTTGTCTGCTAAATTATTGTATTAATGTCATGGAAATACAATTTTCTGATTTGCATTGTGGCATTCTCATTCTAACATTGTGTCTGCTTGTGAATTACCTCTACGATATTTGTCCTCAATGGGGGGTTTAGATTAATTAGTAAATAGATCACTTTCAAATCTTGGGTTCATTATGTAATTTACCTTTTATGATTGGTAGGCCATTCCCCTTCTTACCAAACAGAGATCTAGCACTAATATCTCTTGCACGGAATGAGATTTTTTCAGCTATATTTTTTTATAAGTAGTCAAAATTCATTTATAAGCGCAAGGGTACAATCCAAGTACATAAGATGTAAGAAAATCGTGAAAGCCTGAAAATCGTATTCTCATAGTGCAGCATTGTGGAAGATGATTTTCAGCCATCTTACTTGAAATTTGGGCACCATTATGGCTAGAATATTATGAATGACTAAAACCACATATTTATCAGACTAGGAGATGGATTTGGCCTGCCTTTCTTCTATGGACGAAAAAGTGTCTTTGGGGCTTCCTCCAAATTAAGGTCCTAATGTCTCAACATTATGTAGATGGAATATGGAGTATAGGTAGTTTTTTCTCTCTCTTTCTCTTAATTTGTGCAATGAGCTCATATTTTTTAGGAGAAATTTCAGATAGCCCCCTTGAACTTCCAGCCATTTACACAAACCCCCCCTGAACTTTAAAAACTCTCACTTACCCCTCCTGAACTTCCGTTTACTCTCGCTTAGAACCCTTCTATTAGTTTTCAACGTTAAAGTCAAATAGTTTGACTTTTTATGCCCATTATACCCTCACTCCAAAACTATAATACCCACCCAGCTCAAAACGACGTCGTTTTGGCAATTAAAATTAATTTTTTTTTTTTTTTTTATAAAAAAAAGGAAAATATTAATTTTTTTTTTTTTAAAAAAGGAGAAGAAAGAAACAAGAAAATCGGGGAGCCACCCTCCTTGGCCAAAATGGGGTGGCCGGAGCACCCCATTTTTGGCCAAGGGGCCACCCCCACGGCCAGTTTGGGGGTGGTCAAACCACCCTATTTTTGGCCCCCAAAAGGAAAAAAAAAAAAAAACATAATGGGTTTTGGGCTTTTGGGGGTGGCCTGACCACCCCCAAGGGCCTGGGGGTGGCTTCGGCCACCCCCTACGACCCTTTTTTTTTTTTGCCTTTTGGGGGTGGCCGGACCACCCCCTTGGCCATGGGGGTGGTTCGATTCTTCTTTCTTTCTTTTCTTTTTTTTTTAATATTTTCCTTTTTTAAAATAATAATAATAATTTTAATAGCCAAAACGACGTCACTTTGGGCTGCGTGGGTGTTGTAATATTGGAGCCCAAAACGTGTAGTTTTGGAGTGAGGGTATAATGGGCATAAAAAGTCAAACTATTTGACTTTAACGTTGAAAACTAACAGAAAGGTTCTAAGTGGGAGTAAACGAAAGTTTAGGGGGGGGTGAGTGAGAGTTTTTAAAGTTTAGGGGGGGTTTGTGTATATGGCTAGAAGTTCGGGAGGGCTATCTTAAGCTTCTCCTATTTTTTATTCTTATATGTATTTTGCCTGCTTTGGTATATCTGGCTTTTTCCGTGTACTTCTTTGGTTGAGTCTCTGATAAATATTTTTACTACTAACACTGTAATGTCCTTGGTATAAAGTTGGGTTTGTTGACTCGGTATTATGTCTTGAAGGAAATCTCAACAGTTGTCCACCTCTCTCATTCTTGGTCTTGTATCTGTGAATCATATAGTAACAAATCTGTTCTCCATTAATAGTCTATATGTTTTTCCTCACAAGTCTTGACCATTACTCATGGTATTCCAATTTGGAGCTTTGAGAACATTTTCCAATAATATGTTTTTTTCTTTTTTTTGCTTTGAGCAGCCCTACATTGACCTTGCAGTTAGTTATAGCACTGGGAAAATTGCAGAACTAGAGGCATACATCCAGACAAACAGGGAGCATTTTGAAAGTGTGAGTTTGTCATACATAATTGACTTTTCAGTGTCTTGGTTGGCCTGATAACGCCAAGTCAATGTGTATGCAACATTATACTTTGGCTTTTATTGTTGCTTGATGAAGCTCTTACCTAAAGGCGGCTAAAATATTTTCTTTCCAGGACAACAACTTTGGGCTGGTGAAGCAGGTTGTATCATCTATGTATAAGCGAAATATCCAGAGATTGACTCAGACATACCTGACCCTCTCCCTCCAAGATATTGCCAATACAGTACAACTGAATAGCCCTAAGGAGGCAGAAATGCATGTCCTGCAAATGGTAGTTTCATTTTGTATTATGATATCATTTGTATTGTGCCATTGACATTTTTATGCCAAATTTTAGATCCAAGATGGTGAGATATTTGCAACAATCAACCAGAAGGATGGAATGGTTAGATTCCTAGAGGATCCTGAACAATATAAGACCTGTGAGATGATTGAGCATATCGATTCATCTATCCAGAGGTAAGTTGCGGGAAACTTGTTAACATTTATTACATAGAAGAAGGGTACTTGTGATATCTTCCAGAAGTCCATGAGTTTGAGGTCTTTGTTCTTCCTGTGCTGTCCAAGATCTTGATTTTCACTGAGATGGCATTGAATGAATTATGGCTTCCAATTATGTAGAGTGATTCTCATAGATTATATGGAGCCTCTATATGATATTTGTGAAGAGCTCAATGGAAAATAAAAAAAATATGGTGCAGAGCCCATAATTCACCTTCGTTTCTTTTTTGCTACTTTTCCATTTCTTGCGATTTTTTATTTTTTTTTTAATCTTAAAATAATACTTGCAGTTAAAAAAAAAAAAAAAAAAAAAAAAAAAGAGATATCAGAATAAGAATGTCAAATCATTATTTATGGCAATTAGCAGAAGGGCTTGCCGTGTCTCCTTTTTTAAACTTCTTTTTTCTTTTCTTTTCCCCACCAGAATGTAACATTTTCAAGCTTCTACTGCTGTTATTTGTTATTTTACAACAGCTGACATTTTATCATGGGAAAATAATCTCCAATTCTCTACACCCACTTTTTGTTCCAGGATAATGGCACTGTCAAGGAAGCTGACTGCTATAGATGAACAGATCTCATGTGATCCTTTATACCTAGCAAAGGTGAGCCTATCACATTTGTTTACATGTTAACCGACTTATTTATTAGTTATTGATTATTTATCAGGAAATTCATGTATATGTTCAGGCTGGGAGAGAAAGACAAAGATTTGACTTCGATGACTTTGATACTGTTCCTCAGAAATTTAACATATGAAGTATAAGCTTGACTAGCCATCCATGAAGTGGTTCATGATTATGAGAATGATGTTACACCCCCAATTAATTTGCTCAAGCGGCTCTTCATTGTTCAAAGGGGTGCAAATTTTCTTTTGTAGCCCAAATGAGGGAAAATGGATACATGTGATTAAAACCTTGTTTAATTGTTATTTAATTGTGAGGATTTTTTTTATATTGAAGTATCTCTTCAATTAGTCAAGATTGTATTTTTTTTTTTTCCCTGCATTCATTCTCATTGTGCACGTTGCAGAATTTTGAGAATCAAAAAGAAATTCTGAAAGGCTAGACAGCTTGGGGCCTTGGTCTTTGTGGGGGAAAACTAGTCTTTGTAAGATTTATAGCATTGTGGGATGTTGCGTGGAAAAATCGGGAACTAGCATTGTAGAATTAATATACACACAGGTCCTGTTACACACCGAGTTTTTATCAAAGAAAACGAAAGAGAGAATGTTCTAAATTGTGCTGTGATTTTTTGTTGCAACATCAAACATTGCATAGTAAATGAAATTAAGTGTTTTCCAATTGAAACTTACAAAACTAGCACAATTTTTAGACGAATAACCGTTAATCTCGGATTCCGCTCCCATGCAATGTAATAGAAATGTCCTGCTGCATTGTAATAGGTTTGCTCAAGTTCTCTCTGTTTGGGCAAGTATATAGACAGTTATTTGGACTGCCCGGACACATGCCCAAGAAGTCATGATGTACAACTATGCTCATAATCATAGAATAGAGCCGGTGCTTCTCCTGTTTCAATTTCCAAAGATGGGTTCAAGATTCAAGTTCAGTCGTTCAACCCATCATAGCACACGGTTCCTAATCAGACTAGGAAGTAGAAACCCCGTTCTATCTTAGTCTGAAGGAGCAAAAGAAGCAGACTGTGTTAAAATACAGGAGGATTTAAGCTTCAGAGTGGAAGTGAGTGCCAAGAAAGAAATACTTGTCACAAAACATATTTCTACCAATTACATTCTCAAAGTGAACAACAAACCAATGAACAGCCGGTACAAGATGTACAAGGGATTTCCCCGATTACAAATAGAAAACCAAAAACAGAAAACAGCACTCTGCCGTCAAATTTTCAACTACCACCTAATTCATATATCAGAAAAAGAATACAAGTGAAAAGAATATATTTATGTCCTTCAACAAAAGAAAAAAAAAAATAAAAATTGTAAGTTAACTTTGGTTCCTCTCTTTACACAACATGTGCCATTCCTGTAGTACTGCTGCTTGAAGAGCCCGATGCTCAGCCTCCTCTGCAGTTAACTTTGACAGGGTTGAAGGTCCCTTTGTTTTTCCATCTTCTTCGCCGTCTTTCTTCTCTTCCTTCTTTTTCTTCTTTTCGTCATCATCCTCATCTTCATCTTCCTCTTCAACCTCCTCTTCATCTTCATCAGATTTTGGAGTCTTTTTTGGTTGGGCTGCCTTTAATAAAGCAATTCGTTCCATTGAGGTCCTAAGTCTCTCGGCAGCAGCCACCTTCACTTCATCTTCCGGCATGTACTCCACACCTCCATCAGTAAGGTCATCTAACCATCCCTGCAGATCCGATCCAATCTCCTTCGTAATTGATGCATCAGAAGCTCGAACCACAAATTTGCACATCATGGTGGTTGTCTCGTCTCCCAAATCCACGTTTCTGCTCACTTCACTGGCTCCAAAGATCATCAGGCCCAAGAAGCCTCCATACCAAGTTTTTGCAGCAAAACAAAGCTGTTCCGAGAAGTTAAATTAATGTCAAATTTTGTTTCAATTAAATGTTCCAAGAAAATAACATGTAAGTAGGCAGAATGCCACTGCTCTAATTCTACAAAAGTATCTATCTTACAAATCATTTCAACTCCACAGTACTTTGACATTTCAACCGTTTCAGATCCTAGTCCAAAGAGAAAATCAATAATTTTACCAAGTTCTCTAAATGTCGGACACTCTTCTATTCCAACAAGGACATATCAGAGCCAAAATTGAAATTTGGCACTGACGCAGGCAAGGTCCCTTTAAAACTAAAATTGAAAATAAATCTAAGCATGCCAGAGGAGTTTTCACATAAGAAACGTCAATTAAATAGCACAAACTAGCATAAGAAAATGAACTGCAAAAGAGATTGTCAACTCTAACTCAAAAGAGACTATATACCTGAAACCCTGCCACTGTCCGGATAATATGTGAACAAACTCTGTGGAATGGCTTAGACGACAAAGATTTCAGTCCACTTAAGAAAGGTGATGCCCCATACTGCTGTGCAGCAGTAGCCTTGACGCCACTTCCTTCATATGTATATGTACCAGTGTACTCCACTATCGCTGGCAAACTGGGCCACAGGCGGAAAAATTCCACAGGAGAGATTTTATGGGGCAAAAGAAGTTCAGTCAGTGGAATTTTGTAAGGCTGACATCTCAAAATCACAGGCTCTCCTAGTTCTGGCCTTAAGCTTCTCTTTTGTCTCATGATTTGTGGATCCTCCTCAGCATAGTCCCCTTCATAATCTCCCACAGCACCACTGCCATAGAATGGGTAGTATAATACTTGAACCCAAAGGGCAGATCTCTCAAAATGGGATACACCCACTGTCACACTGCAGGGCACTGGATCCTACGAATAACATCAAGAGAATGGATCACAAAATCTCAAATTGAAAAGAAAAGAGGGAAAGGAGGGGGGGTGTCAAGATGTAGACTTCAAGGCAATTTAATTTCACACAAATGCAAAATGTAAATGTAACTTGCCCACCATAATTTTCATAAAAAAATAAAATAAAATAAAAAATAAAAAAAGAGAGATAATAATGGGGAGAGAGCAAAATTCCCCAGCACCATTCATATAGGCTGCTATTGAGTTCAAGTAAGCAAAGGCAAGATCATCAGCTACACCTAGAGAACTTTAAAAGCCATCGATACAGGACCCATGAAAGAGAAATATAATGAAAAACTGAATATGACAAGTTCTTTTGAAAGATGGCATCCATTGAGGAAGGGAATGCCAAGATCATATGCCAAAATATTATGGGCAGACAATATTTAGGAACTCCACAAAAAGGATTAATTGAGACACATTCTAATTAAAGCCTGTTATAACATGGTAACTGACACTACTCTCAAACTATAGACCACTGGAGTTAATTAATGGGAAGAGAATGTACTTGTTGGGAAGAACAATTTTATTAACTAAAAGATTATCATTAAAAGAAAAGAAAAACTTTACGGGAAAAAACAGAAAGATGCGCCACAAAGGTAAATATACCCAGATAAGGAGGAAAAGAAAAAGGCGAAAAACCAAGAGGCACTGCAAAGGTGGGGAAGAAAACCTGCGAAACAAGATTACGCAGTTGCCGAATCGCTTGAGGAGATCCATCCATAAAATATAATGCACCTGATAATCCAACCCGAATGTCCACCCGATTCAGTTCAAGGTCGGTCAAATTTAAGACCTGCAACATATTCACCAATTGTCAAAAAATGATTTTAATTATCCTACAGAGAAATAAATTTATTCTTTTCATCCCTTTAGTTCATGGAAGTTCAGACAAAGCAGTCTCATTGAATGAATTTAAACATAATGCCATTATTTCTTTCATGTCATTGTGTGCTAGGGAAGGGAACGAGTCATGACAGCATGATGCGTTGGCATCTCAATGCAAATTAAAAAATAAATAAAATAAAATAAATAAATAAATAAAAAGGCGTCTGTCAGTTAAGCTCCCACAGAAACTAACAGGAAAGACATACAAATCGCTACCCACTTCAAATTTGCATGAAAATCCTACAAATTTCACAAAATAATATCAGTTGTGCTCCAAAAAGTGTGTTCTCAAAAGAAGGTGAAGTGTAAAAACTTCTTGAATATTAGCAATTGAGAGTCATGAGTTCAGACAAAGTGCATTCTAGCTACCGTCCAAAGACAACAAAACACCTATCCGTTCCACATGATTATTCTTTCCCTCTCCTCAATGAAAGCAGAACAATGGTGCCAAGTGCCATGTTACGCAAGCATCTTACTTAAAATTTTGAATTAAGAAATTTTTACAGCCTACTACATAGCAACCATTAATAAAAGGGCTTACAGAGTTAATTGTAATAGTTACAAGTAGACGAATTCAACCTTTAAATGCAGAGTGACCCTTCCATCACCTGAGTCCGCTAAATGGTATGCTTCAACATAGCATGGATCACTGCTACCAGTCAAAGTAATTGCAGTTGGTGGCACCTTCAGTAAAGTAGAGTCAATTCCTTTTGTCAGCAAAAGAGTTAACTCACTAGGGTCTGGCCTCCAAAGCTCTAAAATAGCCTTGTGAACCAATCCTTCCAACTTTCTATCCTGAGCCGCAGATGCTTCATAAAATTGAACAGTTAGTTTGTGGTGGCTAAATGGGTAATCTCCTCTGGCTTCACTAACCCCTGACCACCTGAAAAAGAAACATAATCATCCCACTCTTCAACAATCTCCACATTATACACATTGAATTGCTTGTCGAGAAACTAGAAAAACATGGTTAAGGGAAATGCCAACAAAGGGAAAGCAACAGTAATGACTGAAGTTTAGCAATCATTATTGTCCACCAAATTACCAATTTGACATACTCTGTTAAATTGGGCACAAAACAAAATTCAGATAGAACATTTCTGTGCAACATCTGGATCCTTATTGGGTTTGAAAACCCCTTGGGGGAGAGAATTTAACATGGGAAAGTTGGGATGCAAATAAGTAACATACTTGGAAAAGTTAGGGCGTACAATCAAATGATATCTTTTGACCCACCGTTATTCAGATTAAAAAAAATATAAATTACGCTCACTTGCTCTCGGGATGACTTGATGCATATTTGATTCTCTGCAAAATTAAGCGGCATTGATGCTTATTGACAGAATCAGCCAAACCATTGTTTCTAAACTCTTCGAGTTCTTTAGTCAGTAACTGCCCTGCCCTAGGGTGACGTGACCCCAACCGCTGAGCACATAAAAGAACCGCCTGAACATCTAGCAGCCTATTTGTTGTATCTGCAGACGAATCTATGTTGAACAAAACTTTGTGAATATTTGATACAATGATATTAAGTGGATCATCGGGGTCGTCAGCTAGAAGTGGATCCAATCCTTCTAGATCTATGTGTTCTGCAATAGCCCAAATAAGGCGGGCACATATTCTTGGGGTATTCACCTGCCAAATGGACAAAGTTAGGGAATGACAGGCAAAGATAGATAAAAAGCTATTCAATATACATTGTACAAAAAAAACAAAGACAATAGGACTTTAAACACCTTGGAATTGGGTAGATAATCAAGAAAACAGTGAGGAGAGAAAGAAGCAAACAAATAAAGAAAGAACAAACATCTGAGGAGTACAAGATTATTTAAGAAATAGCAACTGTCTTTTATTTTGAAGGCAATAACTTTCCTTCAAATGAGTATTTTTATAATTCCAAAGAAATCAGATAACGGTTGCAGAAAGCAAAAAAAAAAACCAATAAATGACTCCTGCTCCCAATCAGGTAGCTGACTCAAGACTAAGACACTTTTGAATAAAATAAATAGAAGTACATGGCTATTCTATAGCCTGCTACTTTAGCACCACATTTGCTGATTAATGGCCTGTGGAACCACTCATCAGCATCAAGCAAAAGATCTGTTTACTGATTAAATACAAAACATAAAAGTATAAATGAACTACTGAAGGCATGCAGTGAAGCACACATGAGGACATAGCCTCGCAGCCACACTAATGACGGTTTAACTCCTTCATTTCGGATTATTATAATATAATTTCAAGAACATAGTTTTGTATTTCAAGAGAGGTATTACACAAAATGAACTAATAAACATGTTTGTATCCAACAACAATAAAAGTAATTTCGTTGAAGCATTAACTACAGATAAAATGAATAAGGAAGTGCAACAGCCCACACATACATTGCCACAATATTAAATCATAGCAAGTGCAATTATAGTTAGTCAAGAGGAGTTCACATACCTCACGTAGATCTTTCACAAGTTCACGTTGTAAGTTTTGCAACCTTGTCTCATTTAAAATTTGATCCTGAGAAGCACCATCTTTAACTCTTTTTACACCTCCCCTAGTATCATAAATATGGCATAACCTAACAAGCAACTTTAGGTAGCAATCGATTGCATAGGTCCGGCCATCACAATCCCATTTGACGCAAGGCCTACAAACTTCCACCACTTCCAAAGCAGGCTCAGTCCAATTTAGTGCACCATAACCCGTTCCATATGCTAAAGCCCCAATGACCCTGCTCTCCATACCTGAGTTCTTCTGTTCAGGCAAAGGTAGAGACAACTGAAAACAACTTTCCATCAGTGACGCTACTAACTCTTCCCTAAATAAGCTTTTACTCGTCACACTATTAAGATCATCTCTTATTCTTGCATTCTCAAAAAGAGAAGCAATATCAGTTCCTGCAAGAGGTTTCTGACCTCTTCGAACGCTTTCCTTTGCAAAAAGATCAACACAGAGAGCTGTCCTACAAACACATGCCAAAGCATGCATGCGGTCTGATTCTGCCCTCAAGTTTCTCACCATAAGAAGGAGCCTCTTAAACAATGAAACCTACAAACAAAAGGTCTACATCTCAGATCATGTTTAAAACTCAACCCTCATACATAGATACTAGCATTACTCGCAGCATACACACATTTGAATCACTTTTACATGCAGCGTCCTTTTATTCCCCTTTCTTACATAGCAACTGAGCCTTGAAAAAGAACATCATTATTACACTTCATAAGCTCGCAAAAAAACAATATACAGTGCAGGGTTGACAAAGACAAAAAAGAACAATAGCTACATTCTCATCCATATCTTATCTACTGGAAATTCTTCGAATAACAAAGATTATTAAGCTCACAACGCTACTCAATAAAACTAACCATGAACAGAATTCCCTTCCGGGTTTCATTTTCACCAAAGCCAGCCAAACCCCACTTGACTTCCATGTGATATCTCCAAGTTATCAATATGCAGACATTTTTAGGTTCTAATGTTCAAAGCAGTAAATTAAACAAACTAAAAAACCCAACTGAACAGGTAAATAACCCTAGCAAATGAGCACTCTATACCTGCATATGAAGATCGAGAAGGTGTAGATTCGTAACTACAGCCCTGATGATACTCTCTCTCGCAGAAGAAAATTCCTGTCGATCCCAAAGCGTGAGAATTGCAATAATCGACTGCGAAGCCCACTCGGGCTTCCCTCCAGGCACATCCGCCAAATACAACATATTAATCCCCACTTCGAAAATCAGAGCCGGGTCCAATGAAGACGCCAAGAATGGCGCCAGGTGCGAAACCATGTCCGAAACTCCGACGAACCGTTCCGCATTCGAATCTGAAACACTCCTCCCATTGGCAGAAGAAGACTTCGATAGCTTCCGAATCACCTCGACGGCCTCAGAAGCCACGGCCTTCACGGCGTACACGATCGGAAACACTGTGGCCCTGAAACTCTCGACCGGCAGGACCAACGACCTCGCCATCAACGCGTTGCGCTTCTTCCACACGAAGTCCACCATCGACGAAACCCAATTCGAACGAATCGCGAGCGAATTCTCGCTATCGATGAGCTTATCGCCCGCGAGTCTGCTCATTCGCTTCGAATCGAACTCCTGGAACAGCCTGCCCACGGACTCGAACGCGACCTTCGAAACGGAGTCGGATTTGTCGAGCATGTTCTGGCCAATACGTGTCCACCAGTTGGAAACCCTATCCAGAAGGTTCACACTGTTCTCGCAGAGCGTGACGACGTCGTCACGAGCCATGACGCAGCCTAGGGTTTCGGTGATGGAGAATCGGAGATTGTCGCTCTGCGAGCCGAAACAGGCCTCGATCTCTTTGCTCGAATCGGCGACGAGCTTTCCGAGACGGTGGGAGGGGAGAGCGGCGAGGATGGAGACAGCAGCGGCGGTGACGTCGGGGTCCGGGAATTCGAGATCGTTACGGACGCCGATGCAGACAGTGTCCCAGAGATCGGCAGTGAGGCGCGTGGAGCGGATGAGGTCGAAGGCGAGCTTCTTAGACACGGCGGAGGCCGGAGCGGCCACGATCTCCTCCACGGCGGACTTGGCCAGCACCGATATGTCTCGGCCCGCGGCGGACTGCTGGAGCGCTTGGAGCAGAGCGCCGGTCTGGCGGAGCGCATCGTTCGAACGGAGGTCCGCTTGGATCTGGGCGAAGAGGATGTCCATCTTCTAAGTCCCAGCTCCAGATCCAAATATCTTCCTCTTTTTTGCTGTTTGGTTTTTGGTTAGGAAATGGAAATGTCGTACATGTTAGGAATTCAGGATTTTATTTTCGTTTCAATTATTTGATTTTCAGAGGGAAATGGAGAAGATGGGGGAGTGTGAAGTTACTTCGATGATTCTTGCGGTGATGGGCTTAGAGAAAAGGCCCATAATTCAGGAATCTGTCACCCAAACAGATTTCTGTGCTTCCTATATTATGCGGATCTCTTTCGAATTCGGATTCAATCAAATTTTCTATTATTGGGCCTAGCAGGCATGAGATTTGGATTGGGCCAAAAGTAGTAAAACCACCGTCTACTAATTAAAATTGGGCTTAGGGGTGACATTCACCGATTGGGAGAGAAAACTTGGATTGGATCTTTCGATTGAAAAGGAAAATAAAAACATCATCATGTTAATGATTAGACAGAAGATTAAGGCTCCGTAAAATGGTTTTTAAAAAATAATTTTTGTATTTTACGATGTTTACTGCGACGTAAAATAGTGGTCAAACCGAAAATGATTTCTATTTAACCGAAAAGCCTTTACATTTTTAGGAAAATTATTTACACTTTTTAGTTTCGTAAACAATTTTCTCCACACTCACACACACTCTAAACTCGGCCAAAGAGCTCATTTTCAAGGCCTTGAAAGCCAAATCCAACCTCTCCCCAACATCTGCAATGCCCTCTTATTGTACACGAATAAATTGTACTACAAATCAAAGCTATCTCCGGCCGTATTCTCCACCAAATCCAACAATGTCTCGTATTGGTATTAATGGTCGTGGACTCCAAGCACCGCATCCCCAACACCCTTCCAACTGTATGGGTGATGAACTGCTACCCCGCCGTGTGCTTGTCATGCTCGGCATAGCTCATCTCCACCATTTCTAAACCTTATCTCGCAAAAACGTTAAGGAACTTCTCGCACCATGAAATCCTCAATTCTTCGTCACCAATTTGAACATTTCCTTAGACAAAGAAACGCCCGTGCCAACTGTACCTAGCGCTCTAGGGTCCGAACATTGGGTGCGCACAAATCAAATCGCAATCAGCGAGCAAAAGGTCAAGCAGTAGATACGAACATGTTCGATCGAACATCTCTTATATGAATTATAGTCAATTCTGATCCTAATTCATAAGTAAGTACAGCATCTTAGGGCTACAGGATTTTTGGGATTTTGGAATAAACATTAATATATTTACACATTTGAACAGGAAAAAAAGATAGAAGCTAATGGATTGTTTGTAAATTAAACCATCTTCGTTTCCTCTTGATTGCAGGTTGCACCATACAAGAAAATAAGGCGGGTAGCGTTTGTCATTTCCATACCCAAGTCTGCAGGGATCAGGATCCCCTCATATTAGGGGAAATATGAGATTCTCATATTTTTCTAATCTTAACCGTCTAATTTTATCCAACGATCCACAAATCGCCACGTGTCCCACTATAATAATTAATAAAATAATACTTACTTTTTAAAAAGAAAATAAAAATAAAAATAATAAAAAACTAAAATATAAGATAAAAACCAATGGGTGCTGGCCAACCCATAGGAGGTGGCCAGCCACCACAGGTGAGCCAAGGGGTGGCTTCGGTCACCCCAGACCGGGAGGTGGCCAGCCACCACAAGTGAGCCAATGGGTGGCTTCGGCCACTCCAGATCAGCCGGTCAGGGGGTGGTTCGGCCACCCCTTAGGGCCAAAAAATTTTTGAAACTTTGTTGGGTTTGGCCCTAGGGGGTGGTCGAACCACCCCCTGTGGCCATGGGGTGGCTTTAGCCACCCCCCCTAGGGACCGGTTGGAGGTGGACGAACCACCCCCTATGGCCATGGGGTGGTTCGGCCACCCCCTAAGGCCAAACCCAAAAAATTTCAAATTTTTTTTTTGGCCCTAGTGGGTGGCCAAACCACCCCCAAGGGCCGTGAGGTGGCCAAAGCCACCCCTTGGCTCACCTGTGGTGGCGGGCCACCTCCTATGGGTTGGCCGGCCACCCATTGTTTTTTTTATCTTTTATTTTAGTTTTTTATTATTTTTATTTTTATTTTCTTTTTAAAAAGTAAATATTATTTTATTAATTATTTATAGTGGGACACATGGCAATTTGTGGATCGTTGGATAAAATTGGACGGCCATGATTGGAATATGAGATTCTCATATTTCTCCTCTAATTTGAGGGGATCGAGATCCAGTCAGTAGATGCAGTTGGCAATTTTTTATTTTTTTTTTGAAAGGGCAGCTGGCAAAATATTGAGAAAGGATTTAAGGAAGCTTCTTCCCCCAACCTCTTCTAGGCTGTGATCTTTTTTTCCCGCTGCAATATAAAACAAAAGAAACTCAATAATAGTGATTAAATCTCCCATTTAAATTATTAATTACTGTAACATCACTAAATCCAAAATTTAGGTTAAGGTATATATGTCTCAAAATGTTACATTCTTCTTCTCCAAATCATATGTAGCTCAGAAAAGAAGTTCTAAAAAAATAATCATCAAAATAAGATATAATTTAATTTAGTAATACATTTAGAAAATAACTAAGGTCTGCCTTATAATGATATAAGGTACCAATTTAATTTAACAAGTTCAAATCATGCCGTTTGAAAAGATTATAATTTAGAATGTAGTTAATGAACACGTGATATTTTTTTTTTTTACATGTTCGCATAAGAGGGAGAAGGGGATTCAAACTAATGACATCCGCTTCATTAAAAGTGGTCCCACCGATTGAGCTACCTCTTGAGGACAAATACATGATTTTTTAAAGAATGCCCAAAAATATGGCTTGACTTTAAAATAATGCATTTTAAAAAATAAATTATTTGCCCGTTTTGCACCTAGTTTTTAAAAATTATAATTGTTCAAATAAAATACTCTTCACGATTTCATTTAAAAACATATATTTGCCGTGCGATATTTTGTCTAAAATCGTGGGGCCAAATACCCTTACAAATATTTTCAAAATATAATACTTTGAAAAGAACAAAATATTAATTACTCTTTAGGCCATATGACCATATTTCACACATCCCACTCACACAGCATCCCATATATTATATATAAGGAACAAAAACGAATATTAAAAAATGAAAATATTAATATAATTGAAAAGAATTATTCTAACCAAAAAACAAAAAATAAAATAAAATAACTGAAGTATTTTTTTTCTTTCAAAAATAATAATTGGAAACTCTCTCTTTTTTTCTCTAAATTGAGTGTAAAATTTACAAAATAACATTGAGATATAAATAAAAAGTAAGAAAATAAAAAAGAATAATAAATAGAGAGAATTTCGGAACCTTTTGTTTTATTTACTAAGACATCAATTAAATGCATCTTAAATAAAACCTCGATGTTTTAATTGTAAGATATAAAAAGAAAACAAGAGAAGACATAAAAAAAAAGGAAAATGTTAAAGGTACAACTAAAACCCAACTTAAGTCCAACTTCTCTCATACATGGCAAACCTCTCTCCTACATGGCATTTAAAAAAGAAAAATGCTATTGACTTAAAAAAAAAAAAAAAAATCAAAATCTGAAGAGTAAAAGTGTGTAGGGTTTTCTCCCTAAAAATACTTCCTAAGCTTCTCCCTCCACCCAACAGGGCCAACACCTTTTGCCTCCGCCACCTTCAACCACTGCTGCCACCTAACGTACCGGCGACGCCCACCCACTGCACCAGCTCGAATCCAAAGGCGACGCCCATGCCCATGCACTGCAACAGATCGGAGACAATCTCCCTTTGCACTGGCGACGCCCCACACCACGACAAAATTTGAAAACATTTTGTTTTCTTCATTAAGAAAATTAAATATATTACAAATAAAACCTTACGTTTTAATTGTAAAATAAACAGATAGAGATAAAGAGAGAATTTGAAAACCTTCTATTTTTCTTCATTAAGACATCAATTAAATGCATTCCAAATAAAATCTATATGTTTTAATTATCTCACATTGATGATATAAACAAAAAGCAAGAGAAGATACAAAATAAAAAATAGAGAGAAAAAAATAAAATTTAAATTTTTTTAATTTTATTTTATTCATTAAGACAATTAAATATATTACAGATAAAATATCCACATTTTAATTATCTCACATTGATATCACAAAAGGGAAGGCTTACCTGCGGTAGTTTGGTTTCTAGGCTAGGATTTCACTTTGAAGTCTAGGATTTCACATTAACCCCGAATGCTAACGTAAATTTTTAAAAAAGTGCCGTCAATAAATTATGCTTACGTACCGTCAAGAAATACCGTTAAACTCCTATTAGGCAAACGTGAAACCTAAAGTGCCGTCAATAAATTCTTCTCAAACAGTCAAACCTCTCTCTTTTTCTTTTTTATCCAAAACTTCTTATTTCTGCAAAATTTACCACTTACTAAGATTCACAGCTTTTACTATTTCTGTGCGACCGCCCAAAGACTCAAACCTGAAAACATTGGCTCCTAGGATCTATTTCTGCCCAAAAAAAAAAAAATAATAATTTTCACCCTTCCACAAAATGACATTTCCTGTGCTCATGAGGTTCAAGCCCTTCTCTTTTCTTTTTGGGAATGTTATCATCTAAAAAATGATAATCGATGTACAATTATAATGGGTGGTGGCAGCCTCATGATGCAGGTAAAAAATTGGTTGTAGTGGCAATGCTATCACCGGGTTGGTAATTGGGGTGCAGTAGTACTAAACGGGAAAGCTATAGCAGCAGCCTCCTACGGGCAGTGGAAAAATGGAGGTGATAAAATGGTAGTAGCAGCATGGTGGCCCAAAAAAATTGGCAATGCAAAATGCAGAACTAATTTTACTTAATTAAAGAAAAACAGAGAGAGAAGACTGGTTCTTCCCATATGCATCAACAACTATCGCCTCCATTTCTCCAATCTCTCTCTCACAACCCCCCTTGTTTTAAGCCCTCACACTGTCCCCCAACAACCTCTGTTTTTTGTATATATACACTCACAAGCATAAGCGCGCAGTTTGTCTGTTTGTCTCTTTTTCTCTCGAGCAATAGCACAAACACATAGAGCGTCTTCCTTATTATTTGTTCATGGCTAAGGAATACCAAAAGCCAACGACGGAGAAGGTGGTGGTGGAGACACCCACCACGGACAAAGAGCCGCCGGTTCCGGAACCTGAGTCGGAGGCGGAGAAGCCGGGTCCGGTTGATGAAGTGGTAGAGGAGCCGGAGAAGCCCGAGGCCGAGAAGTTGAAGATTACCGAAAGGCTATTCAGATCTAGGATCTCTTTTTGCCAAAAAAACATTGGCTCCTCCTGCTTCTTCTTTTGCTGCAGAAGAACCAAAACCCCCAAGACTGAAGAGAAACCTGAAGAACCTCCAAAGGTGGAAGACCAAGGCTGTCGGTTTTGGGTAAGTGAGAAAACAGAGAGAGAAGACGGTTTGGGTCCAAAAGGATCCTCTCCATTTCCTTTGAAATGGAGAGGATCCCGTTCCGGTTTGGGTATTTCTTGACGGAAGTTAGGCAGAATTACTTGACAGCACTTTCTTTGGGGTTAAAAAACCCTAACGTCAAATCTCAACCTTCTAACCAAACTACCGCAGATGTGCGGCAGTTTGGTTTACCGCAGGTAAGCCCAGTCCCTCTCGGGAAAGGATTGAGATAGTAGGAGATTAGTCGACTGCATGATTAAGGTTTTGAGTTTTTTTTTTTTTTTTTTTGACATGAAGGTTTTGAGTCTTTTGAGCAAAGGGAGAAACTACATATATTGCATTAATTGTTCCATAAATATATAATATAACAAAATTTTGATATATCTATTTATTAATTACGGGATCTTTTGTTTCCTTGATTGACGTGAATTCCTCTATATATATATATATATATATAAAAGTGTCCCATGAGACCCAAGCCAGAGGCTCCGTAGTAGCCGTCGATTCGTATTCGTGCAAACTTTGTTGCTTGAATATTTACAAGCATGGCAATTTCATCGTTGGAATCGGATTGGGCATCGCTTCCAAAGGATCTCCTTGAGTCGATTCTGGACAAGGTGGCGTCAGCCGTTGACAGGCCAGGGTCCGGTTTGGTGCCCTATGCAAGTCATGGGGGACGGCGGTGAAAGAGCGACAACAAGGTACTCAAATTTCCATGTTGCTGCACGGAGTTTATACAGCATCACCGACTGAATAATCTCAAACGTGAACCTCTCCATCCCTTACAGCATAAGGTGTTGTGGTTCTTCCTTCAGTTGGTTGAGTTTTGTAACCAAGAAATCTTTCGTTATCCTCTTCAACCCCTTCAAAAATACGGAAATCTATCTCCTGGAACTTGAAAAACTTAGAGGTTATAAAAGGAATGCTAAGCAGTATACAGTCAAAAAACTTACATTGTCCTCGACCCTGCTGAGAACTCAAACTGCCTTGTTGTGACAATATTTGGTGAATATAGCGACTTGGTTTTCATTAAATTAGGTGATGAATCTTGGACTTACGTGGATCATGTGCATGGAGAGTTGTTCTTTGATGTTTTATATTTATAAAGGTCATGTTCTTGCCATTGATCATCGAAGTGAGCTTGTATCCCTTGATGTTAATACCGGTCAAAAAAATATACTTGCACACCGAGATTTGGAGTATGCTTTCCAGACGTATCTGGTAGAAATATCTAACGAGGATTTGTTGCTGCTACGGAGGTTCTTCGAATCTTATCTACCTGGGGGCCAGGGTATGACCGGTTATTTTACAATGCACAAACTTGTGCTAGATGATGAAAGTGGAAGAGTGAAGCGGGTGGAGGTGAAGAACATGGGAGATAATGCCTTGTTCGTGGGAGACAACCAATCCATATCTATTTCAACTTTTGACTTTCCCGAGTGTGAGTCCAACTCCATATATTATACCGATGACTACGTTACTGTACATAAATATATTCCAGATGGGCCAATTGACATGGGTATCTTCAATTTGGAAGATAGAAGCACTGGACTACACTACAAGCCAATTCCTGCCCACAAGAATTTGCCTCCCCCAATTTGGATTCTGCCGCCTATATATGTTGCAAGGGAAACAATGTTTGACCAATTTTGATTGCCTTATATACTTAGATTTTGCTTTTTCTATTATATTATGTTCATTATATTATGTTATATTTTGATTGGCATAATATATTCGAATTGGAGGGGAAATTAGAGATTCTCCAATTATTCATCTTGGCCGTCCAACTTTCATCCAACAGCCCACACAACACCACGTGTCCCATTCAATTTTAAATAATAAACTATTAATTAACTTTTAAAAAGAAAATAAAAATAAAAATAACTAATAAAAATTGGAGGGGAAATTGGTTGTAAAAGACAATAATTTTATTTTATTTTAATTAAGTATAGTGATTAAATCTCCCATTTAAATTATTAATTAATGTAACATCACTAAATCCAAAGTTTAGGTTAAGGTATATATGTCTTAAATGTTACATTATTCTTCTCCAAATCATATGTAGCTCAGAAAAGAAGTTCTGAAAAAAAAATCAACAAAATAAGATATAATTTAATTTAGTAAATGCATTCAGAAAATAACTAAAGCCTACCTTATAATGGTATACAGTATCGATGTAGTTTAACACGTTCAAATCATACAGTTTGAAAAGATAATAATTTAGGCCTTGTTTGTTAAACAACATGAAATTTCCTCACATTCCACCATACTATTCACTTCATTTTTTCAAATATAAATATCAAATCATTCACTTTTTTGTCCCCAAGTGATAGCTCAATCGGCTGTGAATCCCGCCTTATGAAGCGGAGGTCACAAGTTCGAATCCCCCCACCCCCTATCCTTGTGTGAACATGTCAAAAAAAATAAAATAAAATAAAATTATTCACTTTTTATATCACATCATTTACTCTTTATTGCTATTCAAATAAAAAATCACTACAAAATTTTTTTTTTTTTCCACTTTTCAATATCACTTTTTTATTTTTCTATATCAATCATTATTTTATTTTTTCAATTTTTTAAATGGTGAACAGTATAGTGATGGGTTTTCATGTTGTTTAACAAACACTATCTTAGAATGTAGTTAATGAACACATGATTTTTAAAGAATGCCCAAAAATTCGGCTTGAACTTTTAAATTAATACATTTTTAAAAATGAATTATTTGCCCGTTTTGCACGTAGTTTCTAAAAATTATAATTTTTCAAATAAAATACTCTTCTCGATTTCATTTAAAAACATATATTGGGCATGCTATATTTTGTCCAAAATCATGGGGCCAATTGCCCTTATAAATATTTTCAAAATATAATATTTTGAAAATGATGTGAATCAACCTGCAAAAGCATAGGGAAAACGATATCTAGCTATTTCAAGGGATTTGTGACCTCCCAACAACATATATGATTCAAAATAATATTCAACATACTTTTATTCATGACCCAA
This sequence comes from Carpinus fangiana, assembly GCA_006937295.1. NCBI lineage: Eukaryota > Viridiplantae > Streptophyta > Magnoliopsida > Fagales > Betulaceae > Carpinus > Carpinus fangiana. The sequence goes on from CM017323.1 coordinate 1,172,895, forward strand.
AACATTTAAATAGAGAAATACAGCTACACCATCGGAAGAGACCAATTAGGTCTAGCCACCTACAGCAAGCAAAATTGTAATTAGGAAAGATCCATAGCTGGGCTAGCCTTTAATCGGAGAGATAATGCTCCTTATTAAACTATGAAAATAAAGAAAGATATTAAATGGAGATTTCACTCCTTATTCATCACTCCTTGGTCCTCAAGGCAATACCACGTAATTGCCTACTTGGCCCCCACAATAAGACCTTATCAGAAAAGAAAAAAAAAAATAGTAATTAAGAGATGTGATGCATTTTTTCATTTAATATGTAGGAGATAAGTTAGGTCTTTGTTTGATCTATGTTGTGAATTTAATATTTCTCAAATATTAAGTCTATTTAGGCCATATGACCATGTTTCACCTATCACACTTTTGCTTAAGGGAATTTCAGTTTCTGGAATTATAGATCTGGGCTATCCATTTTCATTCAAGGGCAAAGGTCATGTCTCGTGTTTCACCCCTAAGGGCCCATGGATGATCCACCCCCATGGGCCCTTGGGGGTGGGCCAAACCCCAAATTTTTTGTTGTAGCCGGCCACCCAATATGGTAAAATGGGGTGGTTGGCCACCCCATATTATTTTATTTTATTTTTTAAAAAAGTAAATATTATTTTATTCTTAGTGGTACACGTGCATGACCTTGGCCTTGAATGAAAATGGACGCCCAGATGATCTAGAATTCCAGTTCTGGAATTCCCCTAAAAAATTTTGTGGATCCCTCTTTCATCCACAATAATTTTTATTTTTGTTTGTTGGTGTCCCTAAAAATCCTGTCTCACAAAAAACCAAAAGACATTTCCCTGTCAATGCATTTTCCTGTATTGTCCTCGTCAAAACAATAATTCCACGAAGCCAGAAGCAAATATAGGCGCTACCTCCACTGTGGAGAGTTTAACTCAAATCTTAGGTGCTCAACCATTTTAAAAATTTATTTGGACTACTAAACCACCATTAATAGTAGTTCAAAATTTTATAATTTACTTCCGTTAAGCTTTGGGTCCTCCCTAAAGTCACAAAATTTGTGTTGGGCCAATTTAGGCTAAAATTATAAATAAAGCCAGCCAAGCTGATCTCACATTCAAAGAACTCCGGTGGTGTTTGTTAAAAGCCCGCACAGCCCCCCAGGTCTGAAAATTACATTGTTCATGTCATCTGCTACTCCTTCCGTAAATCATAAAAGCGTGTATTGGACAGGTTTGAAATTTCTTTCTCAACATTTTCCATTTTTGCCCTGCATTAATTTCAGAGGAGTTTTTCATCTTTTAGCTGCGCATGTTTTCAAGGTTTGAGAAATTGCGAGGGCAATATGGTAATTTCGTAGCAAGAGTTGATTGAGTGTGCTAGGCAAAGCGTGTATTGGTGTGAGTGAAGGAACAATGCAATTTGGTTGGGGAATGTGTTGGGCGTTTTACAAATAAGGCCGGACCAAATAAATGAATCGAGTTTGGTCTTTAAGGGGTAACTCAATCGGTTGTGGATCACATCTCATGAAACAGAGGTCACTTGTTCGAATTATCAATCTATTTTTCTTGTGTGGACACATCAAAAAGAAAAGAAAATAAAAAAAGAAGACCGAGTTTAAATATTAAATACTCGGACTCAATTCAGTTCGATTAATATCCTAATAGCATCTATTCCACAGCTGCTGAGCATATAGGCAGGAGAAACAAAACAAAACGAGCAAAAATTAAAAAACCAATGAACTAAGTGTATAACCCTTTTTTTTTTTCTTTTTTTCTTTTGACATGTCCACACAAGAAGGGGAAAGGGAATTCGAACCAGTTACCACCGCTTCATGAAGTATGATTCCTAACCAATTGAGTTACCTTTTAAAGACATATAGTAAGCCTAAAGCACCCCTATAAATGGCCCTATTAGTGGAATCCTAAGAAAATGATAGTCCCTACTACATTTATTATAATTTTCTTATAAATTAAAGAATAAATTATACTTTACTCCCCTGAACTATTCACTTATTTTTACTTTTACCTTCAAAATTTTAAATGTCACACTTAATCCCTCCAAACTTTCAAATTGTGGCAATTCGACCACTTTGATCTTTTTTTTTCCAAAATGCCCCCATCACTTTTCTTTTTTTTTTTTTTAAAAGAAGAAAAAACCAATATATATATACTGGAGTGGCTGAACCACCCCATATGTGGTAGCTGGCCACCCCGTTTGGCCTGGGGGTGGCCGGCCACCCCCTATGGGTTGGCCAGCCAACCAGTTTGGTTTTTTCTTTTGGATTTTTTTTTTTTTTTTAAAAAAATATATGTGATGAAAGCATTTTGGGAAAAAAAAGGTCAAAGTGGTCGAATTGCCACAATTTGAAAGTTTGGGAGGGTTAAGCGTCACATTTGAAACTTTGGAGGTAAAAGTGAAAATGAGTGGATAGTTTAAGAGGGTAAATTGTAATTTTCTTATAAATTAAATTTAATTATTTAACAAATAATGTAAACTAACAAAACTATATTGCATCGAATAATGATATCAACAATTATATTATATTATATTATTTATTTATTTATTTTTGATATGTCCGCACATGAAGGGAGAAGGGGACTCGAACTAGTGATCTCCGTTTAGGCGTAGTTATAACCGATTGAGCTACTTCTTAAGAACAATTATATTATTTAAATTGCTACTAAGTTAGAAGGACAGTAATTAAATATAATAAAACTTCTATAGTATAATTATGACAGTCAACAACCATCAGACAAGAAACATCAACGACGTTAAGAAGATAAAAGACAGTTGACCGAGAATTGTCACGACTCACGCCCACGGAGCCGAAGGAAACACAGCTCGAAGCTCACCAAGTACTCGTGATCACAATCAATTGTCTTCCAGAGCCCTTTTACTGTTTCATTGTTTCTCATGGACCAAGAAAACTCTTCCGTTGATCCAAGGAGCGGTTTCAACTCAGTAACAAGGATCTTCCACAGCCTTAGACTCCCCATTGATCTTCCTCCAGAAGACACTCCTATGTCAGCCGCTGCGTATTCTCTCTCGCTCCGAAACAACTCTCAATCGCCCTGTCCCGACTCGCTCGCTCTGATCAACTCCGCCACTGGTCAGCGCGTCTCTTACTCCGAGTTCACTCGCAAAACCCAAAGCCTAACCTCATATCTCCGCTCCGTTACCGGACTCTCCAAAGGCGACACCGCATTCATTCTTTCTCAGAACCTCGTTCAAGTTCCGATCCTCTACTTCTCGCTGCTCTCGCTTGGGGTGGTCATCTCGCCGGCGAACCCGATAAGCACCGATTCGGAGATTTCGTGGCTGGTCCGTCTGTGCAATCCGGTGATCGCTTTTGCTACGTCATCCACCGCTCACAAGCTCCCCACTTTCCGATTTAAAACCATCCTTCTCGACTCGCCTGAGTTCGACTCAATGACGATAAGTCCGGTACAAAAGCTAGACCGAGTCGAAGTGTGCCAATCCGATTTGGCGGCGATCATGTACTCTTCCGGGACCACTGGGAAAGTAAAGGGGGCGACGTTGACTCACCGGAATCTTATGGCGGTGGTTGCGGTTTCTTGCGCGAACCGGATGAAGAGAGAATCACCCGACATGCTCCTCTACACGGTGCCGTACTTCCACGTGTTTGGGTTATCCTACTGCCTGAAGTCGGTGGCTCTGAACGAGGCCCAGGTGGTGATGGAGAGGTTTGATCTGAGGAAGATGCTGAGAGCGGTGGAGGAGTTTAGGGTGACCCACGTGGCGCTAGCCCCACCGGTGGTGGTGCGCATGGCCAAGAGTGATGTTATTGACGGCTATGATTTGAGCTCGTTGGAGGGAGTCACTAGCGGCGGAGCTCCGCTCGGGAAGGATGTCATCGCAGCTTTCGTGGCCAGGTTTCCAAGCGTTGTCTTTGTGCAGGTATATACATACAATACAATGTAATCAACGAGGATTAATTAATTAAAATTTATATATAATGTACATTTAATTTAATTGGTGGCCGGTGCAGGGTTATGGGGTGACTGAAGCAGCGGGAGGAATGTTCATAACCGCTGGTAAAGAGGAAAGTCTTCATTGGGGATCAGCAGGGAGGCTTGCAGGAGGTTTTGAAGCAAAAATAGTAGACCCGGACACAGGTGATCATGGTTTGCCTCCGGGCAGCCAAGGGGAGCTCTGGATTAAAGGACCCTCAATCATGAAAGGTAAAACGAACGTTATCATATCTTTTTGGAATTATATTCTGCACAAATTTCTAAAAATATAATATCTTTAAAAAATATTCCTTTTCATCACGGGTGGTCGCGTGACCTAGCCCTTACCATATATAATTATATATAGCTTTAGACTTCTGATATATATGTACAATGTACTGTAAATCTCCAGACATAGCTATGTGCTACTGATATGTTTTACTGGGTGCAGGTTATGTTGGTGATCCAGAAGCAACTTCTGCAACTTTAGTAGGAGCAGATGGGACGTGGTTGAGAACAGGCGATCTTTGTTACATTGATAAAGAGGGTTTCCTCTTTGTTGCAGATAGGCTCAAGGAATTGATCAAATACAAGGGAAACCAGGTACATTATCCCAGTTCTACGTGCGCAATCTTGTTTTTCTCTTCGTAATTTTTTCTCTCTCTCTCTCTCTTCATAATTAGTTCATATATACGTTACCTCCTTAAGGCACACCACGTCACCACCTACTACTTATTTAAAAATATTTAATCGAAATGAAGGAGCATGTTCAAATTAATGACTTTTAACTACAATAAAACATAAAATAAATATTTATCTACAAAAATTAAGCTATAAAAATGATTAATTTCATTAATTATCTAATTTATATTCTAGCACTTGTATTATTATATACAATCTACAGGTACCCCCTGCAGAGCTGGAACAATTGCTACAGTCCCACCCGGAGATAGTTGATGCTGCTGTGATACCGTAAGTTTCAACTTCCTTGGATTTAGAAGAATTTTTTCTCTTCCGTGTATTTTGCTCAGGACAGATTTTTTTTTTTTTTTTTAAATGTCACGCAATAAATTGGCAGATACCCTGATGAAGAAGCTGGAGAGGTGCCAATGGCTTTTGTCGTGAGACAGCCTCGAAGCAACCTTGCTGGACCTGAAATAATGGATTTTGTCGCAAAACAGGTCCCTTCAAATTCTCTAATAATTAGCAAATTAATCTATACTACCATAGGCTTGCCCCCTTGCCCTCCTATAGTTTAATTAGCTTAGGTATAGTTTGTCCATTTAGCTCTATTGTGAATAAATAAAAAAAATGTGCCCCTAATTTAAATAATATTATATGTGACGGAATTCTTAATAAACTTATCAAAAAGTCAAATATTGCATGTATAGTTTCGTGCACTCAAAAGGCAAACGTGCGACGTGCCCTTCGGGGGAGCCGGGGAGGGACAGCAATTATATTAATGAAAATTTGGTAAGGGTCAATGCAATTATAGAGTACTTACTATTAAAAAAAAAAAAAACCTTAACTAATGTTTACGGAGGAAAACGCTTGATTTACGGAGAGAAGGTATTCAAGCCAAGTTGCACAATGCTTGTTAATAAAAAAATAAATAAGAAGGAAGTTAGTTAGTTTTTTTTTTCTTTTTTAAATTCAATGCCGAAATGAGGAAAATGTAAATTACATAAACATAAAAGATAAAGAGAACAAAGCTATCCTAATTACAGTTAGAAATAAGTCAAATAAATAATCCGACTCATTAAAAAGACCGATGAGTAATCAATTGCGGAGAGAATAGTATGGCCTAAAAAAATAGAAAAAAGCTAGCACAAGACAGTCTCTGTACAGACTTTCTTGTGCTGATGGGAAACACGTTCAACTTTTTTTTGGACCATGTCTCATGAAACGGAGCTCATTAGTTTGAATATTTTCTTCCTCTTCCCTTTATGGACATATAAAAAAAATAAAATAACATCAAATAAATCAAATATCATCACTACTAGATATACCAAACACCATTATTATAAAAAATTTCCCTTCTCACCCACCAGCAGGCAGAGGCGGTCCACGGTCTTTTGCTAGATATTATTTTCTGCTCTGAACTTCGCCACATATCATCATTATTAGATATAACAAATACCAGCCAATATTTTTGTTTGTAATTAATTAATTTTACCATCGATCTTCATTTCCTCTTGGTTGCAGGTTGCCCCGTACAAGAAAATAAGGCGGGTAGCGTTTGTCACTTCCATACCCAAGTCTGCAGCTGGCAAAATATTGAGAAAGGATTTAAGGAAGCTTCTTCCCCCAACCTCTTCTAGGCTGTGAACTTCCCCCCCTCCCCCACCCCCCCGGCAATATAAAACATAAGAAACTCAATAATGGTTAGATTGCTGCAATTCAAGCTTGATTAAAAATTCTACCCAGAATAGCTTGATTAATTTGTGTAATTGGTTAAACCATTCTTTTTTTTTTTTTTTTTTTCTTTCTCTTCTCCATTTAATCCAAAATATAATATTAAACCGACCCATTCCTTAGCCCACTAATTTAGTGTTTAGTTCGTGGGTCATGTAAACAATTTGTCAGTATTTATATACCATGTCGAGTTTAGATCATGTCAAAACATGAGTACTATAAAAGTATATAAGTTAATGATAACTCAACTCATTTTATTAAACGGATCATACCCCAATTCTAACCCACTAATTTTATGTTATTTTGGCATTGGATTCACAAATCGTGTCGGATTTGCTTGTGTCCGAAAACTTCCAAAATGACGAGGCTCATCTCATCAATTCATGGGAGAAGGGATATAAGCGAGAGGAATATAATTTCTAGATAAGTTGATGATACAAAATGCTATTAATGGATATATTTGTAGTAATATCATATCATGTATTTTCACATGCTTTTACTTTAATAGGTTGACGGGTGGTACTGCCTAGTCAATTACTACTTAATTGGTTTAGAGATGCTGTCAAATTAATTTTAGGGCGTTAATAGTTCAAAATGTACGGTTTACAATCATACATTGTTAAAATAAATTTTTTACTTGACGTGCGAAAACGTAGTTCTTTTAAATTATTATTATTTTTTTCAAGTGCACTCTTAAATATAATATTTTTCACAATTTTATTTAAAAACATATAATTTGGCATGCGATATTTTGTTTAGAATCGCAGGGCCAAATATTTTAAAAAATATTGAATACTTTGAAAATAACAAAATCTTAAATACTATTGAGGAGCCATATCACCATATTTCAAGAGCAGATTATATATATATATATCCTCTCGGCTCTCACACATCCACAAGATTCTGTTTCCCTCCAAATCCTCTCTCATAAAACACCAAACGCCATTTCCCTGTCAATGTCTTCCCCTCTCTTATCCTCAGCAAAACAATAAAGAAAATATCTAAAGATTCCAAACCACACTTCCTCTGCTCCCTAAACCCTGTACATTCTTCAACGTCAAACCCTAACCCTAATGGAAGTTTGTCCTTTACACGGTAGATGCATTTCGTCTCCAATTCGCTCCTCTCCTTCTTCTTCTTTGGATCGTCCTCTATCGGTTCTCTCTAGGGTTTCAATCTCAGCTCGGAGGAACCCTAGGCTCGTGTCTTCGTTCAGATCGACTCGCCGGAGAAATTTGTGCTCGGCGCAGAGCTCCGATACGTTATTAGCCGGAAAAGATGGCAAGCCGAAGCGTCGGGAAGTTGTTAGCAAGAAAGATGAGGAGGAGGAGGAGGTGGAGCTTATGGACTTGAAATCTTGGATGCACAAAAATGGGCTCCCTCCTTGCAAGGTTGAGCTCAAGGAGAAGCCCTCTCACGATGCGAAGTTCAGGCCGATACATTATGTCGCAGCGAGCGAAGATCTTCAGGTGGGATTTTTATGGCGCTTTGATTGGGTTTGGTTTCTGATAATTGTTGTATTGAGTTTGTTTGTTGATATTGCAGGTGGGTGATGTTGCATTCTCTGTTCCGAATTCGCTGGTCGTGACGCTTGAGAGGGTTTTGGGGAACGAGTCCATTGGTAAGGTGCAGTTTCTTGTTTTGGGCCATTTGTTTTTCTTAGTTTTCAATATTGGAAGTGATATATTAGTGTTATTGGAGTTTTAAGTGTTTTAGCTGGTTGAGATGGGTGCACATTTTTAATTGGATTGAGTTAGAGATTATGAACTTGAAAGAGTAGTAGAAGTGACTCTACCTGGTGCAGTCTTGCACTTTCATACCTGATCTGCAGTTTAGTTTCTTACAGTGAAATGCAGATGAAGATTCTAAGCGGAGTATATGTTAGCCACGATTTTAAAATAAATTTAGGTATAAGGTGCATTTGGGTATGCATTTTAAGGGAAAAGAAAGTATTATGATGAGATGAGTGGTTATTTATAAGTGGCTTTTGATAAGGGAGTCTTGCTATGTGGGTAAACCTCTTACATCTTTTGTGGTGGAGTTATATGATAGACATTGAGGTGAATAGGCGGGATGTGGGGTGAGCACAGGAAGTGCTCGATGGCTCATTGCTCTGAATCTTTTGGAAGTGAGGATTGGAGACGGATTTGATTCCTATCCATGAAATCTTATTTTTCAGATTGAGAACAGCGATGTTTCTTAATTTAGGAGGATACAAGTTCAATGAACAGGTATTATGGGCACATCTCTGTGTCCATGCATCTGTTCCTCTGGTTGACATAGCCAATGAGGTTTGTGTACCATGATTAACTGTGGTGTTCACATTCTTATTTAAAGCTCAGGAATATTGGATAAATGAAGACTTCATTCATCAATTTAACTTGAATCGGCTACTTGATCCTTCATGCAGCGGAGTTATTAACTACAAACAAGTTGTCGGAATTGGCATGCTTGGCATTGTATCTGATGTATGAGAAGAAGCAGGGAAAGAAGTCTTTCTGGTACCCATACATTAGAGAGCTTGATCGTCAGCGAGGGAGGGGACAGCTTGCAGTGGAATCTCCCCTTCTATGGTCAGAAGCTGAACTGGCATACCTGACAGGCAGCCCCACAAAGGTACTTTATGCTCTTCATTTAGCTGTTGATGAATGCTACTAATATCCAGTAAACTTGGCTGAATGCTTAATGGTTAATATGGCTTACTGCATTCTGGTTGTGATGAGTTAGGCTGAAGTTCTTGAAAGGGCGGAAGGAATTAAAAGAGAGTACAGTGAGCTTGACACTGTCTGGTTTATGGCTGGTTCTCTGTTTCAGGTTATCTTCTTGTACATATTTGTCATGCACTAAAAAATAACACTTATTCTTGTGATTTTGAGTCATGATGTGATATCATTGTGATAATTTTTTTTCTTCCTTTTTTGGTTGCAGCAATACCCATACGATATTCCTACCGAGGCTTTTCCATTCGAGATATTTAAACAAGCATTTGTTGCGGTTCAGTCCTGTGTGGTACATTTACAGGTAAGTTTCAACCTGTTTGGAATGTTTCACCCCTTTACTTAGGAAGCATCAGCTTCTATCCATTTTTTTTTTTTTTTAGGAGTACCCAAATTGATAATTGACTCCATTTTCAATTCAGAAAGTTAGTTTAGCACGGAGATTTGCTTTGGTTCCTCTGGGACCACCATTACTTGCCTACAGAAGCAAAAGCAAGGCAATGTTATCTGCTGTTGATGGTGCTGTTGAACTAGTGGTTGACCGCTCATATAACGCTGGGGACTCCATTGTTGTTTGGTATGATATTCTTTACTTAAGATCATGTACCTTCTTTTGCTGCTTTGGTGTCTTCTTTAAAAAAAAAAAAAAATTGAATTCTGTATCATTCACAGGTGTGGACCACAGCCTAACTCAAAATTGCTTTTAAACTATGGTTTTGTTGATGAAGATAATTCTTATGATCGATTGGTAGTTGAGGTATAATTTGGATATTCGCTATTTGTGGTTTCGATTTTATTGTTCAATAGTGTTGATATACTTTATACGATGTATGCTCCAGGCTGCTTTGAATACCGAGGATCCTCAATACCAGGATAAAAGGATGGTTGCACAAAGAAATGGAAAACTATCAATTCAAGTCTTTCATGTATGGACTCAAAGATTTATAGGGTTATCTATGTATTATGGAGGGGATGGGAATGGGAAGGCTATCTTTGATAATCTATGAGTTTTTTAATGTGTTTCTTCTGCAGGTGCATGTGGGGAAGGAGAAAGAAGCTGTCTCAGATATGCTTCCTTATTTGCGTTTGGGCTATGTTTCGGATCCTTCTGAGATGCAATCTGTTATTTCTTCTCAAGGTCCTATTTGTCCAGTAAGTTTGTCTCATCAAATTCACTTTTAGGATGAGTTCACTGTTTTTCATGTGTTGGATTCAAGTTTTAACTTCATTACATAACTTTGAGGACCATTAGCCAGTGCTGGTCTGGCCAATTTATATCAAGCTTGCTTTGTGCAGTGATATATGAATTTTAAGATGGATGATCTGAGCAATACTAATTTCTTCATGTAATAATAATAACCTTATTAGCTGTGTTTCAAGCATGCAGTAAAAGTCTTCTGTGTGAATCCTTTTTTGTCTTCTTAGTTTGTGGGTTTCATGAGAGTACATAGGGCAATGATATGATATTGCGATTGCATATCTATGCCTTTGTATTTATGAATCCTCAGAGTTATGTGATTATCAGTGTCCTATATTTTATTGATGAAGAATGGATCTTCTTGTCTCATAGCTTCTTATGGTCACATTTTCTGAATGTTACAGGTGAGCCCTTGTATGGAACGAGCAGTGTTAGACCAACTTGTTGATTATTTTACGGCACGGCGTGCTGCTTATCCTACTTCATTGGACGAAGACGAGTCATTGGTAATCTTGGCCGTAAATTTGTGGTTGAACAGTGATAGATATTATTCATTGTTTGGTTAGTTTTTGTTGATATTTTTGTCTATTCATTAGTTGGCCGACAGTAATCTGGACCAAAAGAAACGAGTTGCTACTCAGCTTGTTAGGTTGGAAAAGAAAATGCTGCATGCATGCCTGCAGGCGACAGTTGATTTGATAAGCCAGTTACCAGATGACACTGTATCTCCATGCCCAGCTCCTTATGCCCCTTTATTGAAATAAAAGGTATATCTCTCTTTGTGTGTGTGCTGCATGCACACGTGCATGTTTATTGCCTCGATCTTGTTCGTCACTGTTTGTGTTGATCTATATTAATGTTTTACAGAAATCCAATCTCCTTTGTATTCTTGCAATTTTTTGAAACTTTGCAGTACTTGGGTATGTCAGTTCAAATGGAAGAACATAATCAAGGTTAGTCGATTAAAATTTCATGAATCTAATAGGGTGTGAGAACCCAAGTCAACACATAGCATTTATCCACCTATAGGGCAAAAATCCTAGCAAATCACCTAAAGACCTGGACAAAATTAAACTGCTGAACCCCTTGATCGTGAACTACTATTTTCCATGTTCTGAATTCCAAACCAATTTAATGAATTTAACCAAGAATTTGGAACAGCGATGAAGCAATTCCTGGAAATTGCATAAGAGTAGAACATCAAAAGAACTTTTTGCAGTGACCAAAAGTCCTCATAGAAAATGCAGGATTTTGTTGTAAATCTCAAAAATGAAAAGTTTGAGACCAAAATTTTGGTTTTCAGATGCCTGGAGTGTAAGAAGGCCAATCAATGGCATGTGTTACTTGATGTTCTATCAAGGAATAATAGCAAGGAATCTGCTGTATAATCTGTTATCCTGATTATTATTAAACTCGTGGATGGAAAACATATGAGTTGTTTATTGGACACATTGTACTATTTTTTTTTAATCTTGTAAAAGAACGTTGAAATAACATACTGACATTGTGATTAGTTAGTTAAATCAAATGCCAAAACTACTAATTAAGAACACAAAATTGTTCTGAAGTGATTCATTCTTGTCAGATAAAATTGATCAACTGACAAGATTTTCTCTTTCAATGATCAGTACTTGTACCCTAATTAATTTCTATTTCTTATTTTGCAGCTGCATCTAAAAGGCTGGTAGCACTTAGCGCAACCAACGAATGCAAAATAATTGGTCATTGGCTCTAGTAGCTGTTAAAGAGGGATAATCATGCATTTTCAAGAGTGCAAGCTCAGAACTCTACATTTTATTGGTTCCTTGGCATATTATTCCAATAACCTTCCCCTTCACCGCCCCTTTGCTCTCACTTCTCCTTTCCTCAGAATGTGTGACTGTATCTGTAAATGGTCGTGGGATCATCACTGTGAATGAGAATAGAAAAAAAAGAAAACATCGATTTTAGGGATGCTTAGATATTTTTAGTTTTCATGTTTCTTTGTAAATGCAGTTATGAATGACCAATCTTATTCAATCATTTTTGCTGTAAATTGTGCAACTTGGTGCTCTCAAAGAATACTTGTCACGTGATATTTTTCTGTTCTTTATACAACTACACTCAATCAGGTAGAGAGCTATTCAGAAAAATTCTAAGTAAAAAACAATTGAAGGGAAGGGACTCCAAACTTCAAACTGACCCAAATTAATAATTGTAACCACAAAATACAAAATCTACAATAAAGTACAAAAAAATGATATGATGAGACAAAAAGTTAAATCACAATCGTAATTTAGTTCTCCACATATCTCCGATGACCTTCCTTGGCTGTGGATTATCTGGTCCTCTGTCCCGCTGCCCAGATGTAAAATACAACCATCCATCCCAGAAACCAGCTAATGTGGTTTTTACACGAAAAGGAAGCTTCCCAATCACTGACCATGTCTGTTATTGATAAGAAAAGATAAACTTTCAAATGATCAAAATCAGAGTTACCAAAAAAAAGAAAAAGAAGATAATAGAACTGGTGCAATAAGAACGTCATATACAAGCAATGTTCGACAATGAAGATATCAGGCAGGAACTATGTGAATAAATATGACAAAAGTTAAAAAACGGAAACCTCTCTATATGTAAGCTTAACGGCAGACAATGCTTCATGCAACTGATTGCNCTAATGTGGTTTTTACACGAAAAGGAAGCTTCCCAATCACTGACCATGTCTGTTATTGATAAGAAAAGATAAACTTTCAAATGATCAAAATCAGAGTTACCAAAAAAAAGAAAAAGAAGATAATAGAACTGGTGCAATAAGAACGTCATATACAAGCAATGTTCGACAATGAAGATATCAGGCAGGAACTATGTGAATAAATATGACAAAAAAGTTAAAAAACGGAAACCTCTCTATATGTAAGCTTAACGGCAGACAATGCTTCATGCAACTGATTGCTTGACATGGTTTCTCTTTAATTTTATCAAGGAGGCTCAAAAAGAGAAAAACAGAATATACATAATGATGCATATATCCTTTGTTTAAAGTCTTCTAATGAATGGGACAAGGTCATACCAGTGAGTCTAAATGAAATTTAAACACCTCCCCGACCAGGATCATCCTCTTGTTCACCGGATGCTTTTCTGTCGTGCCTCCAGTGATGATAATTGAATTGTTTACTATTACCCAAGCACACTCTATATGGGAGTTGGGTTTTGGCATAGGTGGCAACACTTTCCATTTCTTTTCATCATCCAGCATATAAACATCAGCATAAACTACCTCGAGCCTGCGTGAGCACTTGAAAATAGGTGACCCGGGTTTGGCCATAAAATCACCCTCTTGACCACCAATAACGAAGAGCTGATCATTGACCACCACACAAGCCCTGTAGAAAATTGACTTTTGTTGTTAGATGAAAAACTAAACCGATATGGAATGAATGTTTCCAATGTCCAAACAGAACTATATAAACCCAAGCAGGCAATCACCAGACCTATGTGGTCCACCACGGGGAATGGGTGTTTCAGTCCTCCATTGTTTCTCCAATGCTTTTCCATCCTTCACTGCTATACTCCAGTGCTCCAACCCAGGCGTATGGCGATTCTCCTTGCTGCCACCCATCACATGAAGCCTCCCCCTCCATAACTGAGTTGCTGGAGCATACCTGAAAATTTCACCTGTTAAACCCTTTCAATTAAGGACTTCTGCTCTACTTTTACTGCAATTATATGTTCGCACATTAGGAAGCCTACTATCTTGACACAGATTTGTACTATGATTAAGCACAAGCTAAAAAAAATGAGCAGCTTAAATGAATGTTTAGAAGGAAGTGATCAATATAGGATAAAATTTCAACTGAAACACTTTCTAAAATAGAGTGAAACTAGGGTGGACTTGCTCCACAATCAGTGGTGTAGATATGTTTTGCATGTCTTCGGAAACTCTTATTCATATATATGCTCACATATGACAGAGACGTGTAAACATTAGCACTCATACTTTCACTCATGGCTGACCACAACTTATACAACAGAAAGCAACTTAATTAGAAAACAGAGTTGAAACCTAGCATATGAACATTTATTTTTAGATCATACCCATAAACGAGTTCATTTCACATGAAACAAGAGAAAATTGCATTTCTAGAGGGAAATGTAGCTTGGTTAATGCATATCCTAATCAATCCACCTACCTTGGGGCCGGTAATGGCAGCATGCTCCTCCATTTCTTTGTCTCAGTGTCCAGCACAAATGTGCGAGCAGTAGGCCCTCTGCATTGTGGGCCATACTGCCCTGAGACCACGTATATGTATCTTCCATCAGTTACCACTCCTAGATGTGAATGCCCCATCTCTTTTGGCATATCAAACCTCCCTCCCCATGTATTACTAGTAAAATTGTATATGTCCACATGAGAGTGCACCTACAAGGCATAAAAAATATGCATAAACAAAGATAATCAATATCAGTTATTTGAAACTAACTAAATTATATCCAACTATTCGGTGAAAAAAGTTTGATCAAAACTTCCTATATCTCACCAAGTTACATTCTATACAAAGCTTGATGATCTATTAAAAAAAGAGTGAAAGAAGTACAATCATAGCCCAAAAACAGAAGGGTTCAAGGTGTCAGTGATGCGTATTGAAACATCAACTAGCATTGAACAAGCAAAAGGTTCAGATATGGACAGATTCTCACATAGTCAAGTGTGCCATATCCTGCAAACACATATAAAAGATTTTTAATCTGTATTGCAGCTCCATCAAGTCGAGGTACAGGTGCTGATGGCATCTCCTCCCATTGTAACTCGGGTGCAGGTAAATCAGCAAAAGTTGCAGGTAAGAATCTCTCAGGAATGCGTTCTTTTCTATCTTTGACATCTTCTCTCTACAAATATAAGTTGGTCATAGTCAATTACAGTAAAATTCATTCAAGTAGAACAATAAGGTTTCAAAACCATCCTATATTGAATAAATATTCGCTTGATTTGTCTAGATGCTGTAGAAGAAAAGGCAAATTAAAATCAGGAACTTTTACTCTTGACGCATGAATCACAACTAAATTGGCACTAAGTACTAACACAACAATGTGGCAAGTGCCATAGCTTAGAGATAGTTTTTCTTTAACGATATGAGAGGAAACAAAACACAATAAATACAAATTTCATTTCTTGTTTCACTTTTCCCAGCAAACCAATGTGCACAAAGAAACAATTTCACAACCCCAGATCATAAATGACAGAAAAAATACAGGAAAAGAAATAGATTTAGAACTGAAAACGAGTATATACCCAACAGATGGGACATTTCGTTACAGTGTTCACCTTGTGATGAGCTATGTTGTGGGTGACATTCTGTACAACTAGAATCCCAGATTTCTCAAGCGCCCAGCTGGATGCAATAGACAGATAAGCAGGAGCAGCAGAAGAGGAAGAAGCCCAAAGAAAATCTGCAATGAGAGCCGCTCCTAAAAGACCCGCGCACGAAATCAGAAACACGAGCTTTGTAGTTGAAGAATGGTGCTTATTGTGATTAAACCTGGCCATTTTTCCACAAAAAACCCATCAAACCATGCATGAGCCATTTATAGGGAAAGAGAAACAGCTGGAGAAAGTGACAGCTTGAAGGGGAAGAAACTTTTTTCCGAAGAGCAAAAGAGTTGGGCGCGAGTAATTCTATGCGGCGAGAAAGAGCGGTTTTCTTTCTCTTTTTGGTTATTTCAATGAATTTAATTTAAAATTTATCCAAGAGAATGCGCGTGTTCCGGAGAAAATACAGGGGCTCGGCTGGTTCTGGTTTGGTGAAGCTTATTAACAGTAACTAAATGACAGTTTCTTCGAATTTGGTTGAAAAAATTTTCTTCAATTTAATCTACTTTTATATATTTTTAAACATGTGATATGCATATGGTTTATCCAAATTTTGTTTCTCTTATTAAAAAAAACATGTATATATCGCATGTTATTAAAAAAAGTAATAAATATCATTTTTATAAATTAGGTTGAAAGAAATTTCTCTAACTCAGTTTGAAGGAAATTTTTATCCCGTAATTAAAAGCGTACAAACATTTTTTCGACTTTTTTCTTTTTTTGTTGTAATAAAACATTTTTTTCCGCTGATAAATGTGTTTTTGAAGTTTTTTTTTTTTTTTTTTTGAAAAGTTTAAAAATATAATTTGTGTTTTATATTTTGAGTTATTTGTTAATATATTTGTTACCAAAAAAAAAAAGAAAGTAGAAGATAAACTTGTCCTCTTTTCCGCAAGGAATAAGTGTTAATCTATACGGCAAGAATTACTATGAGAATTTAATCCTTGAGCAATAAATATATTAGTGTAAGATTTTTTGCATGTGGAACAGCTTACAAATCATTGAGAATTTTGTGAAATGGGAAATTTCTAGCTTTAGAAATGATGCCAAAACCCAATGGAAAATGAGTAAGAACCGGATGGGGATGTGCAATGAACTGAATGAAGGAAGGGCATTTGAGTCATATTTTGTCCATATAATTTTCGGAATAGCCTTGTCGGAACAAGTGGAGGCTAAATAACCTGTAAATATGAGATTGTCCAATGCAATTGACAACCTTATTACCCACTCCGGATCCACGAGGACTTGTTAGTCAACTCGAGCTTTCAAGCTATTAATCATTTGAAAGGTATTGGGCCTTCAAATGAACCGTGGGTCAGTGATATCCACAGATCTCATATAGGTTCGGAATCTGCCACCAAAACAGGAAGAAAAAATATATATATATATATATATCGAATTATTGAGGGTCGTTTTAGATAAGAATGTATAGAATAGTGTTTCACTATATATATATAATTTATAAAAAAACAGTAATATTTAATCCAAAGACCAACACTTTTTTGTTGTTGATTTTAAATCTTAAATCCTAATCAAACTCTTGAATTTGTTAGCATTACCTCTCTCAAATTCATTTGAAGGAAGAATTTGTTACCAAGATTTAATTTATAAATTTATTATTTAGGATTTTTTTATTTTTTTTTTTTTAATGTTAAGAGAGAAAAGAAAAATAAGAAAAATATTTTTTGTTGTTAGTCTCAAAAATCAACTAATCTTATTACCTAACCTCAGCTCTCAATGATGGGCCAGACTTAAAGCCCAAAGGCCCAGAACTCCATAACCGTGGAAGAAGATAGGGGGATAGTAGCGTTCCTCATCCCATTTCCTCTCGCAGCACTTGGTTCTTCTTCTTCTTCGTCTTCGCTGGATCTCCGAGCTGCGTCTTTGACTGCCGATCCCATCGCCTCCGCCAACTCGTAAGTCCCTCCTACCCCTTGTGGTTCATCTCTTCCTTCGTTAGGCTCTCAACTCTTCTTCGATCTATGAGCTCCTTTCAAATCTAGGTTATCTATGCGCGCTTGTTAGTAAGCTAAAACGACTGCGGATTTGATTTTTTGTTTTTTATTTTTTAGAAAATGAGGTGTGCGAAGAAATTGATCACTGCGTTTGATTGGTTAATGAATGTGAATGTTAAGAGTGGACGGGGTTTAGACTGTATCAGAATTTTGATTTAGTTGTATATGATCTTTAGCTCTCTTTCTTTTTGTGTATGTTGTGGATTTTGCAATATTTCGGGAAATGAAATGAAATCAAATCAAATATGCGTGGTTTTTTTTTTTTTTTTTTTTTTTGAGAAATGAATACTACAATTTAGCTGTGTACATCCATGGCTTGAATTCGGTTACACATCGGATATTTACAAAAAGAATAAAAAAAATTATTCACAAACAAATTTCTTGAAACAAAATGGAGCATAGGGGTAAGTTCGAAAGAGGTGTTAGTTCATGGGGTGAGTGTATTTTCCCCTAGGGTTTAGACTGTATAATATTTTTGATTCAGTTGTATATGACCTTTATCTATCTCTCTCTTTGTGCGTCTTTTGGTCTGTGTTTGCTGCATATCTTGAATTGTGCAATATCTGTGGAAGTGAAACAAAATGAAATGTGTTTTTTCTTTTGAGAAATGAATACTACAACTTAGCTGTGTAGAGATTTTTAATCCATGTATTGAATTCAATTAGGCATCAGATATTAAAAAGATTTTTTTTTTTCACTGAAGCATTTTTGTTGATACAAAATGGAGTGGTAGTATGATTTAAGCCCCCAATTTATTTATTTATGTTTTGCGTTGATTAATTTGGTGGTTTCATTTTGGGGTCAACTTGAAGAGAGTAGTGCGGTTTACTTTTGAAACATTTTCTACAACTTTAGTTTGATTTTTTGAGAATGATTTCCTTATATA
Organism: Carpinus fangiana; assembly: GCA_006937295.1. NCBI lineage: Eukaryota > Viridiplantae > Streptophyta > Magnoliopsida > Fagales > Betulaceae > Carpinus > Carpinus fangiana. The sequence continues at coordinate 1,191,453 of CM017323.1, forward strand.
TAATGTTTGTAATGAGTTTCATGTACAGATTGTTGGTATTGCGGTTTCGGAAAAGCTGTATTTCTTGACTCACTACTGCTCCATTTTAATGAGTTAAATGTGCTCCTTGAAATCATCCAATGCTTGGGAGGAGCATATATATATATATATATATATAAAAGAAAAGAAAAAGAATGATGTGTTTGATCAATACATGGAGTAACCTTCAATTTAATATACCCATGTGGTGCACTGTGCGAGTATCATTACGAAGTTATTGTCCTCTCTAATAAATGATAAACATTTACCTCCTCTGCTCCTCCCCTCCACTCCCTCTCTCGCCTTGTATGCGTGTGTGTTTGTTTGTTTTGGGGTTTTTTTTTTTATGTATTTAAAACTAGAATCTATTGGTATGTGTACTCCAAGGAAGTCAGTGACCTGTTTTCTTGGTACTTAATAATAAAATTACTTTTCTATTTCTACCACCATTTTCTTGCAACATTTTGTGTAACATGGCTTGTTTTTGTTGTTTCTCCTTTTGAGGAGATGCGCTGAATGATTTGCGCATTTATTGGGTTTGCATGTTAACTTTGTTTCTGCTTCTGTCCTCCCCAGTACAGCAATAGTACTTCTGAATATGTGAAGCCTATGTTTGCTTTTCATTTCTTTGCATTTATAACTCCTTGCTCTTTTTTTGTAGGGTGAATAGATTGACATAAACATCTACTGCAATGGCTGGACGACTGATCCACCGGTTACTGAGAAGGAAACTTGAATCTCAATCAACAGTAAGATTCTTGCCATTTCTGCAGCTCCCTCCTTCGTCTCATCCTCTTTGATGTTACTTCAGCAGTACCAGCCTAAATGACCCAAATTGGTGTTGATAACAAAATTCATAAGTTTTAGGTTGATGTGAATCCCATATTCAGTTTCATATTCTTCTTCAAGAGAGTTGTATGTTGTTACATATTTATAAGGATGCATCAATATCGTTCTCTATTAAGGTTGCTTTTTTACCAGCATCTGTTTACTTTAGCTTACATGGTAATCTTATTCCTTGTTATTCTATTTGAGCTAGACACCAGCATATTTTTTATTGTTTAATTTTCACTCATATATGGTCATATTTTTGTCTCTTAGAATAATATTTTTATTTTTATTTTTTTTTCCTGTGGAGAATGGCTTTCAAATCTGGTGTGGGTAGATTGGAATTTTACATAGATGCACCTTGGATTTTTGGAATTTTGTGACCAGCTTATAAAATACTACTTTGTGTGCTAGAAGTCAAATTTACCATTTTATTTGATAAAATAGTTCTCTATATCAATTTGCAGGCACCTCCTTTATTGTCATCTCTCATCTCGAAGAAATATGATGTTGAGTCTACTGGCATGAAGTCCCTAAGAGCACTTGCTCTCCTTGGAGCAGGCGTTTCAGGGCTCTTGTGTTTTGGAACGTTAGCATCTGCTGATGAGGCTGAACATGGCTTAGATTGTCCTAATTATCCATGGCCTCACCAGGGCATTCTTAGTTCATATGATCATGCTTCGTGAGTTCCAACTGAACCCAACTCTTTTTTTTTTTTTTGGCTCTAGAAATATGGCTATTGATTGTATAACATGACTTAGAAAAGTTCTATCTAGATTGTTTGGGACCAGAAAATGGGCCCTTTTTCATTACTTCTACATATCCATGGTTTATATTCAATAATTCATAGACAGTGATAACTCCTTTTGACCTTGGTGGCGTTCTTTTCAGCCTTGCCTTTGCGGTGCCTTGAACTTGTACAAACATTACACATTGTCTAAACATTACCTTGGAAAGTCTTTTGGAACTTTTTATTTTTGGTGCGGGGAATTACATAAGGATGTTGGTTTTGCATATTAAATGCAGTTTCCTGGTTTTGATGTTTTGATGTCAATTTTGCCTGAGCAGGATTCGTCGTGGTCATCAGGTTTACCAACAAGTCTGTGCATCTTGCCATTCTATGTCGCTTATATCATACCGTGATTTGGTGGGTGTTGCATATACGGAAGAGGAGGTAAAGGCTATGGCAGCTGAGATTGAAGTCGTTGATGGGCCTAATGATGAGGGTGAGATGTTTACACGCCCCGGTAAACTTAGTGATCGTTTTCCTCAGCCATATGCGAACGAACAAGCAGCTAGGTTTGCTAATGGAGGGGCCTATCCTCCAGATCTAAGTCTTATTACCAAAGTAATTCCCGTCTTTTGCTTAAGACTTGTTTATAATCTATATTATCTATCCCAGAGGTCTCTTACCCTTGGTCCTTTCAGGCTCGTCACAATGGTCAGAACTATGTATTTGCCCTTCTGACTGGTTATCGTGATCCACCTGCTGGTGTTGCGGTAATTCTTATCCCTTCTCTCTTTATGAACACCTTTCCTATGGTAAATATGGAAAACTGGTGGTTTAGGTGACCAATATGTATTCTTAGTTGAAAATAACAAGCTTGATATCTTGAAATAGTAACACATCAACATGAGGAAAAAAAGAAACGGTTTTAAAGTACTTCATGATTAGTGCACTACCTTCATGGTTCTTAATTGGAATTGTAGATTCGGGATGGGTTGTATTATAATCCTTATTTTCCTGGGGGAGCAATTGCAATGCCTAAAATGCTTAATGATGGTGCCATTGAGTATGAGGATGATACACCTGCAACAGAAGCTCAGGTTAGTTTACCTCTTAAAATATCTCCCTGAAACAATAAGAAGCTCCTTGCTGCATGGTATCATATGTTCTCTTGAGAATAAAGCTCATACTCTTCTCTGATACTGTGGTGCAGATGGGGAAAGATGTAGTGTCATTTTTGACATGGGCTGCAGAACCTGAAATGGAGGAGAGGAAACTGGTACAGTTGCTTGTAAATCATGTTTCCATCATATGAAGAGTACTGAAAAGCCATATTTTGTTTATGACATTGTCTGTGTCTCTTTTTTGTTGTTCAAATGCAGATGGGATTTAAATGGATATTCGTACTGTCACTGGCACTACTTCAGGCTGGTTACTACCGTCGCTTGAAGTGGTCAGTTTTAAAGTCTCGCAAGCTGGTTCTTGATGTTGTTAACTAACTTCCTTCTGGTTCCCTTTCTACTTTTGCTTATGGGGTGAGTTGAATTGACAATAATTATTTGTCAGATCTAGTTTTTCTTGTCAAATTTGCACCAATTGGTAAATTGTTAATGCCTAATGGAGTAACTTGAAGACCGTTCTTTTCTGGTTTTGAGATGAAAATAAGCAAGTCCATATACATGATCCGTTGTTTGCCTGCGGATTTATTTTTGATTGAGCTTCTGTATGAGTTCCAAATTCTTCAGGGTGGACTTTAGTCTTCAATATTTGTTCAAATTTGTCATTTTGTTGTCGTTTTGCAATGGCAATTGGTGACGCTGAAAAAAATGAGGAGCAATGGCCAATATGCCCTATTTAAAACAACAAGATTTACTTCTTCTAGTTTTCGTATGTTCACAAGCATGATGTATGTTCGTTTTATAAGGTGATACACTATTACAAGGTCGGACAATAACATACTTAGAATCATGAATTTATTGATACATGTTTATGCAAGCCTAGATTTACAAGATCTGCTGTGTACTGTTTCTGTCCATGTGGATTGAGAATTCAAAGATTGATAGTAGTATCACTTATTTTCCTGAGAAACAATTGTTTGTCCATCACTTTTATGGTGGTTTTGCCTTTTGTCCTGTGGATGCCTCCCCCTACAGCACTCAGAAACATGTTTGATATAGGTTCTTTGGGAACTTTGTACTTGCCTCTTCTAGAGACATTCATTGTGATTGGCGACATTGGTTCAGGGGAACGGAAATTGTTTTCAGGGGCCCGTAAAATATTTTGTTAGGAAACATTTTTCGGTAAAAGTGGTTCAAAAAAATGTATTTTTTTTTTTAAGATAAACAAGATTACATCAAACATAAATGGCTGGGCAACCCAACAATAAGCCCCAAACCGACTCCATCAATATAAGTAAACAGAAAAAGAAGCAATGCATCAAATAAATAACGCGGGCCTACGCTTTCTTGGTACGAGGACCAAGAAAATTGGTCACCAATTAAGGTGGTTTGAAATGGTGCACCAGAGATGGTGCACACAAGATATATACAACTGCAATTGTGAAAGAGAGCTACTATAGTATGAAGAACCCTGACGAAGCTCGAATCAAAGCTAATTAAAAGGAAAACCAGCACAGAGTCCAGGAGACACCGCATAACGATTTGCAACCAAATTGAGAGAACACCAAGGAAGGCGGATAGGGAATCTAAATCCTTGAAACTACAGCAGATACATAGAAACAAATGAAGAAAAGCATAAGAAAAAACATCAAAATGACAGGAATAGTTAAAAACAGTAATAAAACAAGAAATAAACCCACAAAACATTGACTTCGGCTGAGGAGACGGAGAAACCCTGGCCAGTGCAGACAACTCGTCGGCACGCGAAGACCACGCGCCGGAATTAAAACCCAGAAGACCAAAAAACACCACCAGAGAATTGGCACCGGGGCGGTGGAAAGTCACACAGAGACGCATGACCGACATGCGCCATCAAGGGAGAACCACTCTATGGCGCGTGCAACTCACTTTCTGGTGGAAAGGTTTGATGGTGGAGCGACTGGTGTCTACAGATGCAGATGGCGACGGGGAACAAGATGAGATGGAGCGTGACAACCAAAGGCTGACGAAGGAAGACAGATCTAGCTTTAGGAATTTTGATCTGGAAACCTTGAAAAAACAAATGGAAATCACCGTGGTGGAGGAGGGAGGCCGGAGTTGATAGTGAAGAGGGTTTAGATCCATTGGATAAAGTCTCCTTAGAGACGAACAAAGCCTCAGAAGAGACTGTGAGAGCTAGAGAGGACTCTAGCGAGCTTTTTGCCTCCAAAGAGGTTGAAAAAGAAGGGGGTAGGAAAGTAGGGAAGGGGAAGAGACGGGAAGGTGAGGAGGAGGAAGTGGGAAGCAAGAAGTTGCTTACCACCTCCCATGGCAGACAGAGAGTTTTCTTCATAGAGAATGAGTTTTCTTTAGAGAAAAAAAAAAAAAAAATCAATCTGGATTCCAGCCAAAAAAAAAATGAGACCGTCTCACAGTTGCTTGCCAGGAGGTGTGAGAACAGCGAAAAATGGTTTATTTAGATAAGAAATGGAAATCATTTAATGCTTTGTGACCGTTATTCTTTTTGGTTAGCTGAAAGTATTTAGGTTTAGCCAATATTTTATTGTTGCGCCAAACCTTCAAAAATAGAAAATAATAATAATAATAACTAAAAATTCTATGCCGACAAGGCCTAATATTAAAGGGAAGGGGACTCCTACTTGGGGAGGATATGTGGAAGCTACCTATAATAGAAAGGAAAATACTTTTTTTTTTTTACATGTCCACATAAGGGAAGGGGGAATGGAGATTCGAACTTGTGACCTCCGCTTCATTAGGCGTGGTTTACAGCCGATTGAGCTACTCCTTGGAGACAGAAAGGAAAATACTTGGGTGTTATTGTTTTACCATAATTTTCTTATAAATTCACTTAGCTGTCCATTTGTCATGTAATTAAATTGATGTGAAAATTGTCCCCCCACCCCCCTTTTTTTAACGCCTGAAAATCCTCTGAGAGATTCGAATTGCCTTCTCTCCTGCAGAGCTAAACCTCCAATCCGGTCAAGATTTTGTTCCGACTGACGAGGTCTGTTTAAGGCCTCTAGTCAGTGGTGGAGCCAAGGGGGGTTGAAGGGGGGAATATGCCCCCCTTCAACCCCTAAAAATTCTCTCTACCTAGGTACAATTTTTCTCATGCCTCCTATCAACAATTGATATGCCCCCATCTCGGCAACTTTGGAGGGAAAATAGCTATGATTATGCTCCAGGGCCAGCTATGAAATCAAAAGATTTCAGAGAAATGAAAGGATTTTAGAGAAATACAGAGAAATGAAAGGTTGAAGAAGATGAACAATTTCACTAAACCACACGCACCGTTCATTAACATAAAATTTCACGTGATTTCGTCCAAACTTCACGTGTACAACCTAAATAGTAAATAATTAATAAATATAATTAAAATAATATAACTAACAACACAAGCAGATAAGTTAAGACATGGAAGATAAAAGAAAAGAAAAGAAAAAAAACAAAGTGGGATATAGGTGTTAGGCACGCAATCATGTCCAGCCTTTTGTTGGACTTGCAAGCAAAGACAAAAAATAGAAAAATAATCAATTTTTTTAATTTTATTTTATTCATTAAAAAAAATGCCCCCTTGACGCCAATTTTCTGGCTCCGCCACTACCTCCAGTTGGGTTCTTGGAAAATGAAAGCCCAATTGTGGCCGTTAATTTAGGCCAACAAGTCTGAAATTGGGCTTTCTTCCTTGAACAAAAGCTGAAAAGGCCCCATTGTCCAAACCAATGCCAGAAAAGAACAGAAAAATACAACTCTTTTACAGCTTATTGACATCTCTCAGCATATGACTGAATGTTAGCAAGATACAAAAGAGTTGTTGATATAGCATTACTCCTACATAATTAGCAACAAATGTTAAATAAACCATCTGATCGTGCCCAATAACCCTAGGTTAGGAAAAAGAGTAATGCTAAACCCACAACATTTTTGCAAATCTTTTACGACTTATTAACACATGTCAGCATATAATTGGAGTTAGTATTTTTACAAAGGCCGATGTTGCTTCAAGCACATGTTGACACGTGTCAACAAGTTCAAAAAATAATTACAAGGGCATTTACATATGGCTCAACGAATTTCCTCTCCATTTTAGCTAAATATCACATTCATCTGTACTTATATCTTACTATTTATTTTCGTTATCTATTTTCACCATTATATTTAAAATTCTTTTAGAGAAGTTTTCATTATTAATTATTATTTTTTATTGAGAGGACAGAGTGATACAACTAAACAAACAAAAAAAAGATGTTTTGGTATTTTTTTTTTTTCTAGAAAAAAAAAAAAAAAAGTTAGTATGCAATATTCACCAAATTGCTGAGCTGGATGTAGCTCTTTTTACTCCAATTTTGAACATAATGACTAGTCAAAATAACATTCTACTACCCGAATGAAAATGCTCTAAAGGATTCCCTTTAAGTCTAACATTTTTATAAGGAAAAAAAAAAAAAAAGAGAGCCAAAAGACAAAAGAAAGTTGCTGTCCATCTCTTGGGGTCTTCGGTAGAATAGGGGCCAGTGAGATTGGCACAGGAGAAACATAGGAGACAAAAGAACATGTGATGGTTGGATGTGGACGCTCCAGCAAATCTAGGCACAACCATATAGTACTGTTCCTGCAATATTATGCGCCACTAAAAAGGAATGAAATACCGATAACAAAGGCAACGAAAGCTGGTCCATGCACCCTATCAAACAACAGACTGAGATGGGTGCCGATTATGGATAAGTTGCACAAAAGTAATTGTCAATTGATCCAAAAAAGAGGTGACTTTCATATGCTTTGCTTCTCTATGGAGCCAAGAGCCTCTCCACTAACCCAATGGCCACTCTCCTTCTTTTTTTTTTTTTTTTTTTCTTTTTTTCTTTTCTTTCTTTAATTGATTTCTTGTGAGTTAGGTCCAATTAACACCAATCCAACCCTACTTTACCCATTAGTCATTGGAACATGACTTTTGTGATCACCATCAACTTTCATAGTACTATAATAATTCTTGGGTGAGATGATGATATCTATGATATTTGCATGGTCCAAATGTGGGGGGAGATCGATTTTTGCGAATTACATAAAAAAATGAAAATAATTGGTAAATAAATTTCAAGAGAGTCCAAATTTATATAGGAATTACCAATATCATGTGTGTAAAATTAATCGATACGCCAAAATCTCTAGAAAGGATGAACCCTAAAATGCTCAAATTCCAAATTAGGCCTCCACTAAAATCATAACAATGTGGCATGGATTTGTGCATCAGAGCACCAAAATAAAGTTGTTCCTATATTCAATTAAGCAGGTCCTATAAAGGACTACTCCACCCAATCAAAATAAACGACACCAATATTTAACATAGTTGGTAAATGAAAGGGCTATGTTTGGTAATGTATCTTTAAGTGTTTTCTCCTTTTAGATATAAAAATTATACTTTTCTCAATTCATTCATTAATAAATAACTCAAAACATTAAAACAATTTCAAAAAACTTTTTCATGTCTTCTAGTAGTAGGAATATTCTCATAAAATATTTGTGACGAGCTTAGCGTCGTCCAGAGCCCCTCATCGAATCTTTTTAAATGTAATGTGACTTTTAAAATTATCAATAATAATAATCTCAAATTTAATTATAATTTTAAAAATTATATCATATTTGAGAGAATTCAATAAAGACTATAATCCTCTTTATAGGTGTAATATTAGTTATTACATTTTTATATAATACTTGTCTAAAAATATTGATGTCATGCACGCTCTCAATAATAATCCTTTATATATATTTTTATTTAATAAGAATTAAATTAGTAACTAATTACAAATATCACATCAATCAAAATTATTAATAAATAATTATAAAATAAAAATATAGACGCGACTTCTTTCTATCAATTCAGAACTATACCTGAAAGGATTGTCTAGTAAATTTCTGTCACGTGTACGACAACCAAGAAAAACGTCCCCACATGCAAATTAATTAATGGTTGTAACTATTTTTAGTACAGATAATATAAGTTGTTGATGTGATAAAATCTTAATATCGAACGAAGCTATAAAATAAATAAATAAAAATCTTAGTGGCACGTCACATGACAAGATTCAAATCCAACCCTCACATTACCATTAAAAAATTACTCAGTTGCGAACAAAGCCCACGCTCACTCGGAACAGGTGACATATATTCCTCCCAATCAAACCAGGAAGTGCATCTCACGCGCATAAAGTGTAGTGCGACAATTAGATTAGTCAGCAGTTTAAACCGAATTTACTGTTCAGAGTTAATGATGTTCAAAACACGTGTGCACATTCGGTAAGCTTTTACAAAAGGGGTTCCACTTAAACTGGAAAAGAAAATTATGCTGCAACCCGGGCAATCCCCACGTGTCCTCTCTTTCTAAAAAGTTCCCGAACACGCTCCCTACGCTGATTGGCCAGAATCGTGGGACCTATCACAGACCAATATTTGCCTCCCTAGATACGCCACTTTTCAACGGGACCTACCGCTATTGAAACCAGCCAATCAGGAGCCGATACTGTTTCAGTTTGCCCTAGACACGTGGTGCTTGCTAACCCAGCCACCGGTGCCCACCGATATCATTATCGTTTTCATCTCCGAGAGAGACTGAGAGAGACTGAGAGAGAGCGAGCGAGAAAAGTTAGGAAGAGAGGTAGAGGAGGGTGATGGACGGTGGAGATGGATGGCACGTGTCAAGCCTCGGCGGAGGGTCCCAGGATAAGACGTTAATTAACCGAGTGATGCTCAGATTCCGGCCGATCGCTCCGAAACCGGACACCGGCGGATCCAGCTTGCCGACGGAGAACAAGAGCCGCAGTTTTGTTTCGCAAGCAAGAACAAAGAGAAAGTACGTTAGAGTTCGCAAGAATAATAATGAATATAAGAGAGAGAAAATGGTTTCTGAGGAAGAAAGTGAAGATGGGGTGGAGAAGACGGTTCTGACTCTGCAACTTTTGCCTGATAGAGCTCAAAAAAAGAAAGATCTGGACGCTGGAGACTCGTGGTCCAAGGTTGATCGCACGGCTGATAAAAAATCGGTGGAGGATAATCGTAATCAGAGCCCACAAATGTGGCTGACTGACAAGAAATGGGCGTTCGGTGACGTGGACCCCGGTTCTGGGTCAGATCGAACGGCGGTGATGGCTCAGACGAGGGTGGTGGAGTCGTGGGTGACGGTGGAGAGCGTGACAGACACGTGCATGGATGTAAGAGGAATAGGGTGTACGGATATGGAGAAAATTAAGAATCTCGAGAGGGACACGTGCCCCGGGTTCGTATCGGACGGTTTCGAGAGGGTGAAGTGGGTTAACGAAGCGTATAAGAGGATGGTGGGCCAGGAGGAGGAGGGTGAGGGGCATTTACCGGAGTGTACAGTGAGGTTGGTGGCGAAGGAGAGGTTGTTGACCTGGGCTTACCCGGCGTTCACGGCTCGAGTGAGACTGCAGCACACGTGGCGGAACCAGAAGTGCTGCACTTCAAAGGTGGTGCCGTGTGATGTGTGGAGGATGGACTGTGGAGGGTTTGCATGGAGGTTGGACGTCAAGGCTGCTCTGAGTTTAAGCCTTTGAAGTAATTAAAGATCAAAAGGAAGAGAAGAGAAGGGCTAGAAGAGACTCAGGTATTGCTTCGCCTACCAGTTTCTAAGAAATTGATCAGTACTAATTAATTAAATCTTAGAGCATTCTCTGAAGGGATGGCTTTAGTTGCTTTTTTTTTTGTTTGTGGAATGGGAAAAATATTTTACCATAAAAAGAACAACATGCATCAATTGTGGCAGGAAAAAAAAATAAATCAACAACAATGTGGTAGGTTGAACCGTTGAAGAATCCGGATCAACGGTTATGGCATTGGAACAAAATTATTAAGCAAACCATTAAGCATGAAGCATTGGAAGGCAGGTGGGGTTGAAGGAAAAGTCGACCGGGGCCACCTTTTGATTATAAATCAAACAGGCCCCATCCCAATAAATTATTATTCTGTCGCGTCGGAACTAAAAATCCAACGCACAAGAACCTCATACAATCATACATGTTTTAGGGAAATGTCATTTTGGCCATATATAATATATATGATTTTATGATCCACTGTTAATATTCTTATTTGCTATTCAGTACTGTGGATGCTTAATCTGTGTGTGTGGAAGGAAGTGTGAAAGTATCCCATTTAGAACAATGACATCACTAGACTCCTATGATTTTTTCTTTTCTTTTCTTTTATAACAAAAACAATTACATAAATAGACAACACAAGAAAAGAAATGGTTATCTCTCTCCCCCTCTCTCTCCCAAGCTCTCTCCGTCTATTTCTCTCTCTCTCTCTCACTGTAGATTTGAGCAGCGGGGTTCAGCTTGAACGACAATGTGGGCATGGGCGGGTATCTCTCTCTCAAACTCTCTCTCTTTGGGCATAGGCGATGGACGGCGGCATGGTGTTGGCTCAGAAGGCAACATGGGCATGGGCGGTGATGCTCATAAATCCTGGCGTGGGCAACGGGGTTCCAGTGGTTGTGGTGGGATTAGATCTACGGTGAGAGAGAGAGAGGGGGGGGGGGGGGGNGGGGGGGGGGGGGGGGGGGGGGGGGGGGGAGAGATACCAACGGCGGGGTTTGGCGTGGGTTGGCAGCGAGCAAGCTGTGTGCGGTGGCTCAATTGCTACATTAGGATTTAATACGGTGTTTTGCTAACATATGACTTTTTTGTACCAAGCTGGTGTATCAACCTCTTAATGGCAAGCACAAAACTCTTACTTTCTGCCAAGACCTTATAGAAGTTTCTCTCGTAATAAAAACCTACTAAAAACCTACTACTAAATGACGAATGCACCATAGTGCTACAAATAATTAAAAGACTTACTTAAATGGATAACTATAACTATTATTATTTAATATAATTCTATTCTAAGATGACTTCTAACTTATTCTCATAGCATTAAGTATTGATTTTCTTAGGCTTCATTTTTTTCAATTTAAAATGGTTTTCATAAAATGATTTTATCATTTTACGGTATTTACTGCGACGTAAAATAATGGTCAACAGAAATATTTTCCTTTTAACCGAAATTTTTTCTTTAATTTTCATAAAAGGGTTTACGGTTTTGACCGTAAACAATTTTCTGACTTTGAGGATTTAATTCTCAAATTGATAGACCCTTCAAAGACTTGTCCAGGACATCATTAGGACCTGCCTAGGAGCCGCTCGGGAATTGCTCGGGACTTGATTGAGATCCAACCGGACCCGACCGAGATCGAGCCAAGACTTGACCAGGACCCGACCGGACCTACCTAGGACTTGACCAGGACCCGTTTGGGACCTCAACGGGACCTGCCCAAGACTTGAACGGAACTCGTCTAGGACTTGACTGAGACTTGCTCGGGACCTCGCTGGGACCTGCTCGAGACCCACTCGGCACCATGCTAGAACCTGACCGACCTACCCAGGACTTGACTGGGACCCTCTTGGGACCCGTTTGAGACTTCCTTGTACCCACCCGGGACTCATTGGAAAATATTTTCGGCAGAAAACATTTTCCTTGATAATGATTTCTTAGAAAATATTTTCAGGTATTTGGCATATACGGAAAATTAGGCTGGTCCCGATCATGCCGGAAAATGTTTCTTGCATAAAATATTTGGTTCGTACGCAAAATCATATTAAATACTAAATTACGAAAATGTCCATGTCGGGTCTTGGACGGATCCTGCCAGGGTCTCGAGTTGATCCCGACGAGGTCTTAATAGGGTCTAAGCGAGGTTCGAGTGGGTTCTGAGTGAGTCGCAGTGGGGTCCTTGTAAGACTCGGTTCGAATGCATCTAAGACTTGGTCAAGACATTTTTGTAATTTAGAGTTTAATATGATTTAATGAAAAATATAAATATAATTGATTTTACATGCATATACTATATGCTGAAAAATATTTTCGGCATAAAACATTTTAAGGAAAATGACTTCCCTAAAAATATTTTTCGACGGAAACCATTTGACATCGAAAGAAACAGAGCCTTAGTTTCACATAATGGAGAATGATGGATAAGAGAGATGACGTATTGAATAATAGAAGAGATCTGCTTGTCCAAAGTGAACGATCGATGGATAACGAGAGACTTGAACCTTTTTTTTTAATTTTTTTATTTAGGGAACCACATGCAATAGATCAAAAGAAAAAACAAGGAATATGGGTGGACAAACTTAACAATTTTTTTTTTCAATTGGCCCTTAGGAGTGGCCGAACCATCTCCATGGCGCAAATTGCCAAATAACCACCCCCAATTTTTATTTATTATTTAAAAAATATATTTAAATATATTTTTAATGTTTTTAATTTGTTTAAAAAATATTATTATGTAATTAATTATAGGAACACGTCTGTCAAACATTGATTTGTGCTAACGTGGCGTTCCGTCAAATTTTTGTTAGAATTTTAACGAATGAATCATCTTTGTCTTTAGACAAATTAAAAAGACTTCATGTGATAAAAAGTAAATCCTAGGAGTTATAAAATGAAGAAGTTAAACCGTTAATAAAATATTTAACCCTTATTGTTAACTAATCTTAAAGATTATAAATTTTTGGGAAAAATATAAATAAAAAAAAAAAAGCTCTCCAAAATATCAAATGTTTACAATTTAGCCATACAATGTTCAAAAAGTAATAAAGTAGCCATCAAACTACCAAAATGTAACAAAAAAAGCCACTTATTTTTTTATATCCTTATAATAGACATATTCTTTTAACAAATAAAATATTAAAATAATTGTAAAAAAAACCAACAAAAAAAATAAAAATCAATGCGCGAATATTTATTTATTCCAAGTATTTATTAGCCCATTGTTTTTTTGTATTTTTTAAAAAAGTTGTTTATTTTGTTTTTTTACAATTATTTTAATATTTTATTTGTTAAAAGAATAGGGATATTATAAGAATATAAAAAAATAAGTGATATTTTTGTTACATTTTGATAATTTGAGGTACTACTTTATTATTTTTTTAACATTAAATGGTTAAATTATAAACTATTGGTAGTTTGAGGGATTTTTTTTGATATTTTTCCCTTAATTTATTTTAATTAAACCTGAAATTGTTCCTCTTGCTTTACCTACCCATTAAAATAAAGGAATTTGCTTAAATATGTTTGATTACTTGTTTTAGTATGTAAAGTCGGTGGCGGAGAGGAACCAGTCCACCAAGGATTCGTAAATGGTAGGTGGAATTAGTCATTGTCAATCACGTGGCAGTGGATGAGATGCCAATCCAATCAGCCCTCTTAAAACCCAATCACGTCAAGGATCTACCGATAGATCCACAGAGTTTGGACCATCCACGCGACCGCGCCGTACAGCGATCAAAATAAAACCTAACCACACTCACCGTTTCCAAAAGATCCGATCCCATCCATCAACGGTCTATAACACACAATGCACCTTACGCTTCACCGAAGCGAGTGGAGCAGTTAATGGCCTAACTGTTCCAACCGAATTTAGTTGTACATGGCAAATGAAAGACGACCATGTGTGCGCTTTCTCGAACCGCCCAAAAGTCTTTTCCTCTTCAGTGAAGATTACTCCAAACCATGGGCTGAGCCCACGTCTACCACTCCTTTCGGCAGTGCTGGACACTCTCTCGTCTCCGATTGGCTGCCTTGTGGGGCCACATCCCAGCGATTAATCACGCCGGATACGCTGCTTTTCTGCTGGCCCCACCCAAAAATTAACCAATCAGCGGCTGTTGCTGTTTATCGGTAGCCCTAGACACGTGTTCTTTCACGCTAGGTTACTGTACTTGTGCTGTGATTATCGCTCTGAGCTCAAACAGAGAAAGAGAGAGAGAGAGAGAGAGAGAGAGATGGTGGGTTTGATTGAGGTCTAGGGGGAATGGAGAGTGGAGACCAAAGAGGCATGATAAGATGCGGTGGGGGTGTACAGGATAACGCGATAATTAATCGGATGATGCTCAGATTCCGGCCGATTGCCCCAAAACCGGCCACCTGGGGCTCTGGTACAGGCGGGCCAGCGGTGGATAGCAAGAACGCGTTTGTTACGAAAGGAAGAGCGAAGAGGAAGTACGTTAGGGTTCGGAAGAATAGTGGGTATAGGCGAAAGAAAAGAAAAGCTGAGGAGGAAACGAAAAAAATGATGGAAAAGAAGGATGGGTTGGAGAAGAGGGTGAAGACTCTGCAACTTTTGCCTGAGAAAAGTGAACGAAGTGAATCGCCGGAGAGTGAATCTTGGTGTAACTTCGACCGTACAGTGATAAGAAAGGATAGCCAGGAAAATGGGGACCCACCCATGTGGCTGAACTTCGATAAAGGTGAGTGGAAGGACAGGGATCGGACGGTGGTGGCGGCGGGTCCGATGATCAGCGCCGTGGAGTCGTGGGTGACAGTGGAGAGCGTGACAGACAAATGCATGGCCAGCATGGGTGTGCCTCTGCCATGGCTAGGGAGTACGGACGTGGAGAGGATGAGCAATCTGGAGCATGACACGTGTCCCGGGTTCGTATCGGACAGCTCGAATAGGGTGTTATGGGTGAACGGGGCTTTTAAGAGGATGGTAAGGCAGCAAAATGACGGCCAGTCACAGGAGATAATAAGGGTGTGGTTGGTGGCAAAAGAGAAGTTGCCGTACTCCTACACGGCCTTTTCTTGCCAAGTAAAGCTGCAGTATTGGTTGGGAAAGGATAAGTGCTCGCAAATAGTGCCTTGTGATGTGTGGAGGATGGACGGTGGAGGATTTTCATGGAGGTTAGACGTTGAAGCAACCCTCAGTTTGGGCCGTTGATTTAGATCGAAAAGACAAAGAAAAGTGTGGAGCAACAAGTCAAGGTCCTAGGTATTGTGAACCAACTTATTATATTATTAGGTATATGGTATTTGATCATATGTTAGCTATATCTGAGCACTGAATGTATAAACTATAAGCCTTGAAGAATGCTGTGGCCACACCACTCGGATCCTTATTCTCAATCATCCATACACTGAATTGCACAGGAGATTTGCCCCAATCAAACGTTTTTTTTTTTTTTTTTCTGTTAAAAAAACATTACTGGAGTTTTCTCTTTTAAGGAGTGGTAAATAGTGTTTGGGTTGGGTGGGAGTCGTGTTGTGCCTCTAGCTCTAAACATGGGTAAGAGCGCATTTGCTTTATCTTCTTTAGCGCTATTTTATTGGCAGGGGTGGGGATAATGACAGCTGACGTACTACCTAATATTCAACCAAGGAAAACTACATCTCTAGAGATTCAACTAATAATGTGCATTATATCACTGACTGCATTTTCTCTTCTGTTCTATATAGATTAGGGAAGTCAAGTTGACCAAATGGAAGCATTGGCTTGTTGCCTGGATGGCATCGTGCCAGTGCTTAATTCACTTGGTTCTTCATAATGTACTCATGATTTCCGTTTTCTATTGGGTGAGGGTGGTTGTCAGATTTTCACTGTCCGGCCACTAAGAAACCCCCGATTTGTTCATCAATAACCTCTTTGATTCCTATAGGATTTCTCCTTAGTATTCAATTAGCAGCTTCATTCTCTTTTTTTTTTTTTAAACAGTAAAGCCTCATGTTCTAATTATTTAGAATTAGCGGATCAAATTCTCCGTGTCTCTTCATCTCTATTGTCTTTATGTCATGTCGTGCTCTCTCTTTACTAAGTTCTTAGTCAATGATATTAAAGATTGCATATATTCTCTGGAACTTGGAATGTCGATGAGATTAAGCAAAATAAAAGATAAGAAAGAAAAACGAATGTCAACATATATATATATATATACAAATAAATTGATGTTTTTGGAATTTTGTTCTATCAAGTACTACACACTTAGAATATGGAACCTAAAAACAGTGAAGCCTCATGTTCCAATTATATATTTATTATACTATTTTATTATCAAGTGATAGGCAATGATGAAAAGAAAGAAAGAGAATATTGTCAATGAGTATGTGTGGTGAAAAAAGCATTAACGATTTTATTTATATATATATAGTTTTTAAGGAATCATTCTATAAAATACTATAATCTTAGAATATAGAACCTTAAAACAGCAAAGCCTTACTGTTTTAATGATTAATTGGCTTCTACTTTTTTTGATGTTCCAACCTAATATATATAAAATCAGCAAAGTAGAATCTGTTATACTTGTTTATTAAGTTTTGTAGGCAATCGTGTTGAAGTGGATCCATTCTTTAGAACTTGGAATGTCAATGGAAAAAAAAAGAAAGAAATTAAAGCATGCATTAATTGATAACACATCACCCATGCATCTTTGCTCGAATTGGTTAGCTTTCTTATCGATCCAAAGTGGTCCACGGCTTCATAATAATATTAATACGTCTTAACATGCCTACTAAATTAGACTCTAATTATGCATTTGACTATGACAAGACGGCACATTAAGATTCATAAAGCATATAACTTATTTTTACATGCATTCATAGTCTTTTAGAGAATATATATATCGACATAGATGTCCAACACCGAACTATTCTTAAATCTATTCTTAAATCTGTTGTTTCTATTTTTGTTAGTTTTTATATTATTAAAGGTCTCTTTAGTGTACATATTGTAGGTAGTGGATGAAGCCTTGTTTCCTATAGGAAGCAAGCAGTTGATGATTAAGACAGCTGGGGGACAAACCTCAGTAAATTAATCCAACTAAAGCAACTGAGATGCTGAATTTGTATGAGAATGAAGGCATATATATGCCGCCCACCCAGAGCAAGCAGAGAGTGGTCGGTCTTCGCAGTGGGGCGGCTCAGGAAATCTTGTCAAAAAACTGTTGACAATTTGTAGCACTACTACTACCTGATTGGTCTGTTGTGAATGGTTTTCAACCCTTCTTCTTTTATCTCCTTTTGGGAATCATTGGCATTTGAATGTAGCTTCTATTTACCCGAGAAAACCTTTCTTTTTCTTTTTTTTCTTGAAAAAAATGCAGTTCTATCTGCAGTGGTCATGAAAGCATGAAACCTATCCGACAAGGTTAGAAATTTTGGGCACCATCCAAATTATTTCCAATAGAAGAAGGTTATTTCTCATTCAAAAAGTCCAAATTAAGAGCTTGCACACGACCAAAAAGAAAATAGAACAACACAAATTAACATCTCACAAACCTGACATGATAATGTTAAATAGTTATTTATATATTAATAATGGTTACTAAATCTTGGTACGTGAGCTTTATCGAATATTTGTGAGACATTTGTATTGTATGCAGTATTTCTTTTTTCTTGTTGGTCATGTGAAAGCTCTTTGGGCTTTTTGAAGTATACAATTAGATATATTCTTCTTCTATAAAACATTTATAGAAAAAAAAAAAAAGAGTAAAGTCAAAAAACACGATTTGTTTTCTTACTCTGCTGACTGCATGATAGAACTAACTAACCCTTGTTTGTTTTTTTAGACAAAAAAAAATTAACAGAGGTTGATCCAGGCTGATTAGCATTGTTACATGGTAAGATAATGGTGGAATAAAAGTGTAGTTTATGAGTAGAGATTTTCGGCTGCCTCTAGAGTCTGTCATGTTTTTTTTTTTTTTTAAAAAAAAAAATTGAATAGAAAAGAGGTTAAAGGGGGAAGTGCCTGCCAAATTTAAAATTGAGAATCATTTATCAGAAATTGATTAAATTATATCATAAATTCACTGGACTTTATGAATCACTGATCAAAAATTGGTATTAGCAAAACTATATAAAACTGAGATAGCGTTTTGGAGCATTAGCACCAAATTTATGATGACCAAATTCCTTTAGGGTCATAACATCCCTACGTTTTAGTTTTGAATCTAAAAACGAGTTTTGAGGTATTAGTATCAAATTTAGGATGACCGAATCCCTTTAGGGTTATACTATCCCTAAATGGTTAACCTTTTATCTTTAGGTTTTAGTTTTGAATTCAGAAATGAGTTTTGAGGCATTAGACCTCAAATATTAGTTCATGAAAATTTAGTTAATATTACTCAAATATCTCAAAATACAATTCAAAACATTTCATCAAACACATAGAATGCAAAAAATATAAAAAAAAAAATCTGTTTAAAAAAAGAAAAAAGATTGACGACGCTTGTCTGGAAAAAAAAAGAAGAAAAAAAAAAAAAAAAAAAAAAGGTCCTGCGCATATAGCAGGACTCGTAGTTTATACCATTACTAAAAAAAACATTGCAAATATTTTTTTTTTTTAATAAAACAATATACGTCTGAATCTTATAATTTTTTATAATAAAAAATTAGTATTTTAAAATTTTTGATCAGATTTAACGAAAAATTCTAATTGAATAAGATAATTAAAAGAACTTTAGGTAAATAATTTCAAAACAGGCGAAAATTTACGAGAGTTTCCACTAAATTGTATTGTATGTACGGCTAATAGTTTTCTTATAGTTTTTCCTATGAAGTAATAATAATAAAAAGAGTAGTTTGATCCATAAATGTTTCCTATGCCATTATCGACTTTGCTCGCGAGCCCAAGAGGCTGGAGCTGAGTCCATTATGTGGTGATGGAGTTGGGCTTAAGTTATCAAATGGTCCGAGCGGCCCCAATTTTGGTGCAGCTTGATTTATCTCGAGTGTTTTTATTTTTATTTTTTGACTTTTCAATCTTCTATTTTTATTTTAGGACAAATTTATAATTTACTTACGTGGGATGGGAATTGGGATAGAGCCTGAATTTGATATATTTATTTGACATTAATTTTCTTCAAATCAGTATGAAGAAAATATCATTTTAACTTATTTAAAATGAATTTGGTTCACATATTTGTTATTAAAATAACAGCATGTATGTTGTAGTAAAAACAATGGTTAAGATTGAATCTTTCAAAATCTTTTTGTATTTTCTCTTTCTTATTAAAAACTTTTAAAAATAAGTCAACTCTAAGATTCAATCTCAACCGTTTCTTTTACTACGGCATACATGTAAGCCATATCCATTTAAAATAATGTCAAATATTTATAAACATTTAAAACATTAGTGTAAGTTAATAAATTGCTATTAATGAACTTAAGAATTTAATGTGCATTTTAGATGTTTATAAACACTTGACAATGTTTTAAATGGGTCAGGAGGAAATTTTCTCTAGATTGATTTTGAGGAAATTTATGTCCTTATTACTAAATATGATCCATGTCAAAAAAATAATAATAAATATGATCATGTAATTAATAATTATTAATATCCTAGATAAATTAAGTATACTTTATTACATAATCAATGGATTAAAAAAATCATTTAAAAAATCCCTAATGAATAAAGAAAGCTCCTACTATCGGGATGGGCTGTAAAAGAATGGTTTTACAGCTTTTAATAAGAGGATGACACATTATCTAAAAACACAAAATACATGCTAAATACAATACAAAAAGGCTCGCCACCTCTTCAGTCTAATGTCACCGTCGAATTCTGCCCAATGTCGCCGCACCGCCCAATCTTCAACCCACCACGAAGCACAAATATGGTTGGATGATGGCCGAATCAGCATAGATCTGGTTGACCGACGGCCAAACTGGCGCACATTTGGCCAACCAGTGGTAGCCGATGTGACATGCCTCCTCTCGACCCTTCGACTGGCCTATGGTGGTGGCTTAGGCTGAAGATACGGTCGGACAGCGGCCAAATTGGCTCAAATCTAGTCAGACGGAGACCAAATCGGCGTAGATTTGGCCGGCCAGTGGATGTCGACGTGACGGCCCTCCTCCCAATCCTCCGATCAGCCTATGGTGGTGGCTTTAGGCCGAAGATACGATAACATTAGGTGGAGGTTTTTGGTGGATTCTAGCAGATGAGAGGCGGTGTCTTTTTTATTACATCATTTTTTTTTTCCCTCTCATATGATCTACTATTCTCATGTTTATTGTATTTTATTTGTTTAGCTGATGTATCACTTTTTTATAGGATGTTGTAAAAGACGGGGTTTTACACCACATCTTTTACGGAAGTTATTCTCATGAATAAAATAACATGTTTACTTAAAATACATGAAGTTAGTCTCCAAAGGTATCTTAATTGGCTAGACTACATCTCATGAAACAAAAGTTAATAATTCAAATTTCCTTTCTTCTTTTTCTCTTATTGTGTAAACATGTAAAAATAATAAATAAATAAAATGAAAACTTTCATTGACATGCCCATAAATTTAGAAATCAAACTTCTCTCATATCATATAAGGTCAAATATAAATTTTATCTCATTTTTTGTTCGACTAGATTGTTCCTAATGGCTTTAAAGAAAAATGAGTGCTGTTTACAAATTTTTATTATAAATTTCTTGCAAATTAAAATAACAATTTACGTGACACTTAGTTGTTATAATCTGCCAGCTTTACCCCTAAGTCTCACCTTAGAAACCTCATATTAAAAGCACCAAAAAATAAAAAATAAAAAATAAGCTCTAATTAAGACAATTAAAGTCTCTTCAAAAAAATAAAATAAATAATAATAATAATAATAATAATAACAATAAAAGTAGACAAAAACACTAAACTAAATTCAGACATAAATCCAACGGTTGATTTTGCTCCAAAGGCTTTGTAAAAGAAATTAGACAGCGTATCTCTCTTTCTCTCTCGTGCGTCTTTCTGAGACACACTGTTGAAGCTTGTTCTCCGAGGTCTACTTCTTAGGCTGATTTCTTTCATATAGGGTTTCGAATTCAACACCATACTTGATTGGGAGCTCGTTCCGGCGAAAGATTTCGTTAATTGGATTGCATGGAGAGGCAGCGACGACTATTATGGTAATTGCTTTTAGGGTTTGGGTCGTTCTGATTTTTTAATTTATTTTTCACTTCATAATTTGACAAGCTATTTAGCGCTCGATATTAGGGTATTTTTTTTCTTTCAATTTTGTTGTTGTAGAATGCTTTTCAGTGTAAAGTTTGAGTTTTTGAGCTTAAAAGAGAGTGAATGCTAGTACTTGAAGTCTCGATCCCTCCTGTTAATTTATTTACCTTGTTTTTTCTTTCTCAATAATCTAGCTGACTTGCAACGGTTGTGATTTGTGAAATCAAGGAATTTTATATTTGCTTTACTTTATCGTTCATCGTCTGTTTGGTGGCTGAGAAAAAAAATTAAAAATTAGAATAATTATTTTTCTGAGTGGAATTCTCTCTCTCTCTCTCTCTCTTTTTTTTTTTTGGTTGAGGGAATAAATTTAACATGTTTTCATTTCTTTTTCTTCTGGGGTTTTTTTTAATCTACATTTCTCAGCCACCAAACATACAATGCCTTATTGTCGGCTCGCTGAGACGGAAGCATAGTTTAAGGTTAACGGAACAACCAGAAGTGATTTACTTCTATGATTGATACATGCAGAGTAGTTGATCAAACCGTAAGGTGGCAACTGCTGCTGTAGGGCAGAGTGGGTAAAAGGAACAAAACGTAGTTCTTGGTTAGATTATTGGATATGACCGTAGGGAAGAAAGCTAAGTACCCTGGTGGGTACTATGGTAATGCATTTGAGACGGCGGGTGAATCAGAGGGATCCGGTTGCTCGGGGCGAATTGACACTGAGCTTACGGCTTCAGAGGATTCAAGTGCCCCAATGAGGAAATGTATTAGTTTAAATTCCAATAATCGTGACACATTTGATGTTCCCATGCAAGTTCATTCCTTGTCAAACATGTTGCCATCTGAAAGAAAGGAGTTAGTGCATAGGTTGAAATCGGAACTTGAACAGATTCAGGTTCTTCAGAAGAAATTTGAATTGCAAAGGACAAATGCTGTAACTGTGTCATCGTCTAGTGATATTCTTAGCTGCAGTAATGGACAAATTGGGCCACGGATAGAAAATGTAAAAAAATCATCAGCATTGACTTCTGGGCTGGTAAAGAAATCAAATCCCCTGGGCCATGGGTCGGGAAAGAAATTGAATTCTGCAGGTCAGAAGCAACGTGGGTGGAATCGTGGTACTTCTGGCAGGTTTGAGTCCACACCAAGTACTGCAAATGCAATTTTGATGAAACAGTGTGAGAGTCTGTTGAAACGATTGATGTCCCATCAGTATGCTTGGGTTTTTAACACCCCTGTTGATGTAGAGAAGTTGAATATTCGGGATTATTACACTATCATTAAACATCCTATGGATTTGGGAACAATAAAGGATAAGTTGGCCTCAGGAGCTTGCTCCTGCCCGTTGAATTTTCTTGGTGATGTGAGGCTTACCTTTACCAATGCAATGACCTACAATCCACCTGGAAACGATGTCTACATCATGGCTGATACGCTTAGTAAATATTTTGAAGTGAGATGGAAAGCTATTGAGAAGAAACTATCCAAGGCTGATGCCCAACCATTACCGGCAAAATCTGGTTCTCATGAAGGCATGGAAATTGCTAAAAGAGTGATGCCTCCCTCAAAGAAGAGGAAAATCACTTCACTGCCTCATGAAGTCATGCCAAAGCCTGTTAAGCGTGTAATGACAGCTGAGGAGAAGCATAATTTAGGCAGAGAATTGGAATCTTTGCTTGGAGAAATGCCTCTTCATATCATTGATTTCTTGAGGGAGCATAGTTCTAATGGAAGGGAATGTGGAGAGGACGAGATTGAGATTGATATTGACGATCTCAGTGATGATACCTTGTTCACTTTACGGAAGCTTTTGGATGACTATTTGCAGGAGAAGCAACAGAACCATCCAAGAGCTGAGCCTTGTGAAATAGAGGTATTATCCCAGCCTTCCTCCAATTCCAAATGATTGAAGTTATAGTTTTGTGTGCTTCTCTTCTATCTGCTTGAGAAATACATGTTCCTGTATTTTCTTTTGCAGTTGTTGAATGAATCAGGGCCGAGCAATTCATCCATGCAACCCTGCAAAGGTACACATTCTCCTTCATTTGGTTGCACATGTTAAAGCGATGCTCCTGAATTGCCCATTAGTACTTTATATGACCTGTTTCTTCTCCTTTGTTGTGCATTTGCAGGGAATGACCCTGGTGATGAGGATGTTGACATTGGTGGAAATGAGCCTCCTATCTCAAGCTACCCTTCTGTGGGGATAGAAAAGGATGCAGCCCATAGAAGCAGCCGCGGTATCAACTCAGGCAACTCCAGTGGTAAGTTGAATTTGTCATACTGTCATCTATGGTTGATTAGGTCATCTCTAAAAATTCATCCGTTTGAAAGATTAATCGTTATCTGGAATCTGGTTTGTAGGAGTAATGATAATAATGCCCTTTTTGCTTATAGGAGAACATGTGTACAAGTTTTTGTGACGAATTAGGAATTGTCTATACTGCATTTATTGCCACTTAAGCTTTTCATGTGAAAGAAAAATAAAATTGTCCTGTCATAGTTCTCAGTTCTTATTGACATATTCTAGAATAACTTGAACATGGAAATTTTACCAGATCTGAAGGCATTTGGTCTTCCTATAACAGAATTGTTTGCTTATTTGGTGATCTTTTGTTGCTGTTATGTTGAACTCTAGGTGGTCTAGACAATTTTTATAAAAGTAATTCAAACGATGAAATCCCATTTTTCATTTTATTTGTTCTTTTCTTGTAAGTTGGTGCTGTATTTATTCATGGCCCTATCTTGCGATGTCTGCAGATTCAGACTCTAGCAGTTCTTCTGAAAGTGAATCTGATGGTGACAAAGCTTCAAGTCCAGCAAATAGATCAAAGGTATTTAATCGTTCAATCTGGTTTTTGTTGATAATACGTTGACAAAAAAACTGGTTTTTTTATTATACATTGAATAGTGTTTTTTTTGGTGGTAAATTACACTTTGCCCCATTAAACTACCATCCTATTCTCAAATTGACCTCTAAACTACAACTTGCTATAACTTGGACCTATAAACTACTTGTTTTGAGTTGCCCCTTGTGTCAAAATTAGCCATTATTTGGAATGGAAAACATTAGCACGTGCCTTGTACATGTGCATGAGTTACCAAATTGCTCTTTAAAAAATTGACAGAGATAATATATGGGTAGTTGCATGGCCACCTCCTCTGAACAGGTGGTGGCGGCCTTGTGACCACCCACCGCACAACCACCCTTTAAATAAATGGTGGCCGCCTCCTTTGTTATGTTGGGGAGTGGCTGCGCAGCCGCCTCTCAAAACAGGTACATGCCACCCCCTAACATAAGGGGTGGCTGTGTGACCATGCCCTTTGAACAGGAAAGGGTGGCAGCATGACCACTCCCTTTGAACACGTAGGGGTAACCATGTGACCACTCCCTTTGAACAGGCAACCACCCCTTTGAACACCTCTTAATAGGATGGATAGTAGCTGCCCCCTTTTTTTATTTTTTTAAAGTGAGGGCAATTTAGTAACTAAGATGCCTGTGCAAGGCACTTGCTAATGTTTTTTATCCCAAATAATGGTCAATTTTGACACGGGGGCAACTCGAAAGATTGTGGTAGTTTATAAGTCCGTTTTGCAGTGAGATGTTGTTTAGATTAGAGGTCAACATAGTGGGGTGGTAGCTTGGGAGGGTAAATTGTAATATACTCTTCTTCTTTTTGTGAGCCCCTTCTTTCACTTTTCTAACAAATGATTACCTTATAATAAAAGCTTTTATTGAATTTATACCAGTCATAGGGTTGGTTGACTAACTATTGGTGCTTTACTTGCTGCTTTGGTTTGTGTGGGTTCATGTTGTATGGATTGATGTTCAACCTGCATGCTACTTACTCTATATTGTTCTTCAGGTGCCAGAAACCGTAGATTCTGGGGCTCAATTAGACGAAAAGACTAGTGTTGCTGATCCTCTTGAAGGAAATCGTGAGTGTATTTTCCAAATCTTTCTTCTCTCTTGTGTATCTAAGTATTGTGTAAAGAAAAGATATGATTTCTGGTACCTATCACATGAAAAACCCATAAAAAGTAGAAAGTGTTGGCTGGAACATTTAAGTTGGAACAAATTAGAGCTTACCTCTTATCTTTTACAGCTTTACAACTGACTATTTAATTAATTGCTGGTCAGTGTCAAGGATGATTGAAACTATCGTCTATGTGCTTCACAGTAGACATGGTTTGAACTGTTTGGTTGCTCTTTCAAGCTGGACTGTGGCTATAAAATTTACATCACTACTTAAGTATGCTAATACATTGCTGCTTTAGATTGCTAATGTATGGTTTCATGCAGAATCTGTTAGTGGATTGGATCAAGTTGAACAGACTTCCCAGCAAAAGCCAAGTTCTGTTGAATCAGATTGCCATCAAGATGGTAAGCATAAGAGTCTGCCGGAAACCATCCTGTTAATCCTGGAATGGCTTTTAACTGATCATCCCTTAAAAATTGTAGGGGACAGTGGTCCAACTGAGAGGCAGGTCTCCCCTGAGAAGCTCTATCGGGCTGCTCTTTTAAAGAGCCGATTTGCTGATACAATCTTAAAAGCTCGAGAAAAGACATTTCCACAGGTTGGTTATGGATTTGGGCTACTTAAAAGTTTCCCTATTTATGTATCTCTATTTTGGGAGCATTACCGAATTTGGATGTGACTGGGTACAATTTGATCTGGCTGAGATCAGGGTGAGACATGGGATCATGAGAAAGTGCGACGGAAAAGGGAGGAGCTGGAACTGGAGAAGTCTAAAGGTTGTGACTTTATGTTTTGCGCTTATATTTTTTCTCCTTTTGTTTCTAGTTAAGGTTGAACTGAGGTACAAAATACGTGTGTTAATAAAATTCATGATGGACCCAGAGAAAGCACGGTTACAAGCAGAAGCCAAGGCTGCTGAAGATGCTCGAATGCGAGCGGAAGCAGAAGCTGCTGCTGAGATCAGACGCAAGAGGGAGCTTGAGAGAGAAGCAGCACGGCAGGCATTGCTGCAGGCAAGCGAGCACATTATATATTGCATGTATACAGCACTGTTCGTCCTTGGTTTTGTCGTAAGTCATAACATATTCTGGCACTCTTGCAGATGGAAAAGACTGTTGAAATCAATGATAACTCTCGGTTTCTCGAAGACTTAGAAATGCTTCGGACTGCCCCTGCGGATCAATTACCCAGTTCTGTAGATGAGACAAGCCCAGATCACTCACAGGATGGCTTGGGTGGTTTCAAGTTTGGGGGCTCTAATCCTTTGGAACAACTTGGTTTATTCATGAAAGAGGATGAAGAAGAGGAAGTTGAGCCACCTAGTAATCCTGTAAATGATGTAGAGGAGGGAGAGATTGATTAAGTTACATCACCTCTTGTGTTCATTAATGAATTTAGTACAGAATAGAAATGAAGTTAATTTGTTTTAGGGTCCGTTGGTATTTGTAATTTCAAGACGCTCAGATTTAAAAAATACTAATTTTTAAAACATTATTTTTAAAAATGCAATTAAGCACAATTTGGTCTTTAAAATTACAATTTAAACTTTAAAAAGTACGAACACCATTACTACTGGAGAAAAATAAGAAAATATTTGGTCTGACAGAAACTGATCGAAGTTGTTCTTGTCAATGAATCCAACGACAATTTTTGGAAGAAAATTGGGTTTTTTTTTTTTTTAAAAAAAAAAAAAAAAAAAATTAAAGTCTATTGCAAATGGTGCCACGCGTCGCACCTTCCCATTAAGAGAGAATTACTAAAATTCTATTGATGTGATATAAAACTAAAAATTATTTTTATATATTTAAATAATAATTTGTTAATAATAATTTTAATCGGAGAAGAGGAAACGGAAAACAAAATTTTTAACAAACCAGGCCAGTTGTTAAATTACGTGATATGGAGTCACTGAGCTCCTCGATAAGTACGACACCGTCAGAGAGTAACTACCACAGTCAAGTGGTTGCAATCCCCCCACCTTCGAATCTTCGATATCTAAAATTTTTTCACACCAAACCCAACCGTCCCTTTCTATCTCTCTTCAAAAGAAACCCTAAAATTTTGTTCCTTTGCATTGCCCATTTCCAAGGAATTCACTTTCCCATAATTCCAATTCCGTCCAAAGCGGTTCTCGATGGAAGCCCTAGCCCTCCCTATATTCTTCTCCAGTTTCGTTACGATCTACCTCATCGCCTACTTCGTCGTCTTCCGGAACTGGAGCCCCAAGTTCCGACCCGAAGCCGCCAGCTGCTCAATCTCACTCTCCCACGGCACGCCCGCGGTTCTCTTAGCCACACACTCCATACTCGCCGATTCAACCCGCGGATTCGCCTCGCCGAACACAAAAGCCGAGAACGTAGTTCTCGACTTCAGCATTTCCTACTTCTTAACCGACCTCCTCCACTACACCGTCTTCTACCCGCAAGACCTCCTCTTCATCGGCCATCACTTGGCCACGCTCTTCGTCTTCGTCACGTGCAGGTACGTTGCTTCCCACGGCGCGTGCGCGATACTCGCGCTCCTCATCCTCGCCGAGGTCACCAGCGCGTGCCAGAACGCGTGGACACTAGCCGGTTCTCGCAGGCACGACGTCGTATCCGCCGCCAAGCTGTACGGTCTTCTGTCCCCACCATTTTACACGTTGTATTCGATCGTTCGGGGCTTCGTGGGGCCCTACTTGGTGTACGAGATGTTTGTATTCTACGCGAGTGGGGCTGCCAAGGGTTTGATCCCAACGTGGGTCTGGGTTTCCTGGATTGTGGTGGTTGTTGCGGCGATTTCTGTCAGTATATTGTGGATTTCGAATCTTTGGGTGGAATTATATAGAGAAAGAATGGGCAAATCGGAAAAGAAAATTAAATAGACCGAATTGGATTGGAAGAAAGAATTTTCTGATTAGAAGAATTGAGTTTGGAGATATATATGTATGAGTCTAAATGTAGCTTCTTCTTCTTCTTCTTCTTCTTTATTCAAAGCTTTTATTTTTGGATTATTCGTTCATATTGAGATTAACAAGAACCGACCAATTGGCATTCACAGTGTCAATCTCAAGTGTATTATGCATTCTCTATGTATAAAATATAACTCAGCTTTTCTCTCTGTTCAGTAGACATAATTTTACAGGACAATGTTTGGAGCATTTGGAGCTTTTATTATAATTTTTTTTTTTATAAATACAGGCAAGTGTCACATGGATTGTTATGTGGCATTCCTATTTTAGTAGTTGATTAGGTAAGTATAATGTGTATTGTCTAGTGTAACGGCCATTTATAAGGGACTTGTAGTAAAAACTCTCAATTGTTTAACTTTTTTTTTTTTTTTTTTTTTAAATTTTTTTTTATTTTTTTATATGTTCACACAAAAGAAAGAAGAGAGAAATTTAAAAATAATTTATTCTTTTTCATAAATAATTGTTCTAGGAGTATTACAATTTTTACCACAATTCTTTTATAAATTAACGTGAAAGTTCATGTGATACTTATCATAGTAACCACTAAAATATGGTTCGTTATATATCAGTTCACACGAAACTTATTATATTTACAAATTGACGTGACAATTCACCTGCCACTTATCACATCACTTTATACTCATTTTTCGGTCACGTTAGTTTGTAAAAAAACTAAAGTAAATACGGTAGTACCCAAGTATTTTCTTTTAAACTAAAGACATAATTTGAAACGGATGTCTAGAGCAAAACATTCATTTGAACCCAAGATCTGCGCACGCCCAACCTCTTTAACGTGGGAGCTTGAGGCCCAGTGGCTGGTGATTGCAGAAACTTCATCTCTGCTCTCACTTTATTACAGGCACTGCATAAATACATTTCACTGATGCAGAGAACAAACATCAAGAGAATGGGTTATGCTATTGCTTTATTGGATTTCACAGCAGCAGGTTTCTCTTGGAGCGTTGGGGTCGGATTTAAGAGTAGAAAGTGTAACTCTTGGCTTGAAGTATGATGTTTCTTAGCCCTCCAATAGGTGATAGAACCATCAGCAGGATGCCCAGAATAATGCAGATCTGAAATTAAGCAACCAAAATAGGATGGAATCATTTTGAATTTTAAAGCAGATTAAAAAACAATGAGGATAATGAGGCATTATTTTAAGTTGAACATACCCAGTTGGTACACCAAGATAAGCTTAACTTCTTTGGTTTTGTAGATGGCAAGCCACATTATGCAGGGAAGCTGAAGAATGATGCAGGAAAGAAACTACGATTTGGGTTGAAAGCTGTTGTTGAAAGGCATTCCACTGAACAAGAATCTCTTATTCATAATAATTTTGTTTCCGAAAATGTTAAAGAGTCATTCCCATTTTACTCCTACCTCCTATACTCCCGATGTGGTACAGCCGCACGACACTGTCATGTCAACTTCCAAAAAACTTTCCTTAGCCTCTTTCATAGGTAGCCGACCACTCCCTTAGAGAATGAGAGTGCCACATCAAGAAATAGAGAAGGAGTAAAATGAGAG
This sequence comes from Carpinus fangiana, assembly GCA_006937295.1. NCBI lineage: Eukaryota > Viridiplantae > Streptophyta > Magnoliopsida > Fagales > Betulaceae > Carpinus > Carpinus fangiana. The sequence continues at coordinate 1,221,371 of CM017323.1, forward strand.
TGTATGTAGTATTTATTTTTGTTTTCAATGGGTGGATTGGCCTTACGAAATATGTTGTTGGCGCAAACGCAAATCCTCCAAAAAATCCCAGCAGACCACCGAAAAAAGGGAAGGTAATGGCAACAAACATGGTGAATGCTGAAATGACAAAACACATAGAAGATGTTACTTGGTTCTTAGGCATACAATACTTGATGAGGAGGGGATTTTGCTTACCAACGTATACATTGCGTACAATAAAACAAAGGAACCATGAGGGCCTAAAATGCAATTTTTTTACCATCAGAGTCTATCATGTCAAACACAGGCATTGCATATATCTAGATTAACACAACAAAAGCAAAATCTTAGATAAGTAACCCATTTTAGTGGCTAGTTTAAAAAAAACGCCAGAAATACTTCTATTTTACTTTCACCTTCTCTAGTTGACATAACACTGCCATGTTAGCCTTCAAAAAATTTACTAACATGACAATGATTGCCACATCAACTAAAAGAAATTTGTCCAACCACCCCGACGTGTGATCAAGTGGTTCTGACCACTTGTAATGGTTGGGGGTGGTGCCGACTAGAGATGAGAGGCAAAAAATAGAGAAGAGAGTGAAATGAAAGTGTGATTAGTAGTATAAAGCACACCTGGTAGCTGCCAATGACATGGACTACAACAAACAAGTTAGCTGCTACTATAAGCCATTCAGGTTTCTTTAGTGAGAGGAGGATGTTATCTTCAACCTTATTGCCGAACACATAATATCCGAGGAGAGCAACTGGGAAGTAGCACAAGGCCACGACAATATAGGCGACAACCAATCCTCTCCACATAGCCCTCTTGGATGGTTTCTCAGGTGTGGAAGGGATTGTTGCTTGGATCTCTAAAACCACATTATGCCTTGCATATGCAAAAGCTACGTCGCCCAAGGCAGTGAAGAAGTTAAATACTGTTCCTGACCTGCTCGAGGATTTGTAGCCATATTCCACCTCTGGCTGAACACCCTTATGGATGGAAGCTGTCCACACAATGGTAGAGTAGCTGCAAGATGTTACAGTGCTCTTATAATATAGTTTAGTTAGTTGAGAAGGTTATAATACAGTTTAGTAGTTAAGAGGGTTATAATACAGTTTAGTTAGTTAAGAGTTAGTTGAAGTGTTAGTTGAGGAAGGTTGAATAAATAGCTTGAGTGAGAATGTAATAGGCATTATTAGTCAATTATTCATTGTGAACTTGGAGGAAGAGTCCTCGAATACTCATGGAGATTGGCATTCTCAAATACGCTTAGGAGGTTGAGTAACCCTCGAAGTTACTTATTTGTTCAACAAACATTTCCACTTCTCATCTTTCCATTTCTTATTGTTCTTTCATTCATTCTTTCCTTGGTAGCATTTACAGTGAAATCCATATCAGCACTGTTACGCAAGACAACCATAACCTCCGGTGACCATGTACACAATGTCCACGCCTACTTCACAAATGAGTTGCTGGGGCACCACAATCCACATCCCGAGCTTTTCACCGAAGGCTTGTTGACCCAGTTCATGGTACCTATCAAACCGTTTTCCAGGAACCATTTCATGCATTTCAACCATTTGCCATAGAGTGTACAAAGTGATTACCCATGACAGTACCAGAATGACTACACCAGGACCCCTGAAATCAGACATGGAAAATGAAGAACCTCATAATGAAATGGAAATTAAATAGAAAAGCGAAAGAAAGAGAGAAAATGTAAACAAAGATTTACGGGTATTTTGGCGTTAGACACATATATCCAATATTACTTGGGTCCAAGAGCCCAAAAGGGCTACATCTTGTTCTTATTCTTTGATGATATTTACAATACAAAGACTCATATTTATAGAAAAATTAGTGTACGTGAAAATAAAGATGAGTATGATAATTAAATCTAAATCAAACCTGATTACAATTGATTCTAGAAGCTAATTATCCTACAAGAAATACATATCATATCATATCATATATTCTGACAGAAAAACAGGGGGAGGATCAAGGTACTGCTTTAAGAGCAAAGAAACTAAAAGAGTTTGAATTGCAAGTATCCTTAGCCGATTTTCTATTCCAAGTAGTTCATAAAATTCTATGCATAATGGAATTCTACTTAAATTTGGGTAGCAGCCTGATTACTATGTTCTTTAGGAATATATATAAGAATCAGTAAGGCAGTTTTAGAATATGATATGAACTTGGGATTATTGAGTTTGTTGCTTTGTTTTGGGTTTACCATCCTAGATTCGCCATAGCATATGGAAGGCTTAAGACACCTGCTCCAACCATGGCAGTGACATTGTGGAAAGCTGAGTACCACCATTTTGCATTCCTTGAAGATGTAATTGGAAGCCAATCGTCGATCTCCTTCTGCTCTTTTGTATATCCATCTGTCTGTAATCAACGAGAACAAACAACCCCAATCACCCTTCCACCCCATCAAGAAGAAGAAGAAAACAACAGTAGCATATAGTCCAGTTCAGAGAGAGAGAGGCTTACATTGTTGGCGGTATTCAAACTGTCATCAACAGTAGCATCAACGGTCATTGTAACACAGAGAAGTACACTTCACAGTTTTGTACAAGAAGATGAAACATGAAACAGAAAATGAGCAAAAATATATATAAGCAATTTAACCGTGCAAAGACCGAGAGTTTCTATGAATGTCAAGAAAACTCCGCCCTCCCCCCTGGATGCCATAGACAGAGGCGAGAGAGGGCTGTACGTTGAACTTGAAGGTGACACTTATGTTTGACACATTATTTTTAAGTACACGCAGAGTAATTATTGTCCAATGGCTAAAGCACAACATTAGAACAAGCGTCCTCATTAGACTAACTTTGGTCTTTCCTATGCTGTTGGGTTTAATTCAGATTTTAGACAACTTAGCATCTAAAATTTTGTGCGGTTGCCGTCCTCCCCGCTACTTTGATGCTTTGATTACTTGTAATTTGGGCAGTAAATGTGAGAACCTCTACAGAATTCACCTGTCTGAACAAATTTTAGACAATTCGTTTATTTGTTAGGGTAGCTGAGTCTTGTAAGGCTGCTCTTACATTTGCTTTTACAATACCAAATTCTGGGAATCCAAAAATTCATCTAACCAAAGCTAATTATGTTCAATTTTTTTCATTATTCTAAAAACTTCAATCTTTCACATGAGCGCTACTAAAAAGGCAGTTGGCCATACATAGGCTTGGAATTTTTGTAGCATTNAATGTGAGAACCTCTACAGAATTCACCTGTCTGAACAAATTTTAGACAATTCGTTTATTTGTTAGGGTAGCTGAGTCTTGTAAGGCTGCTCTTACATTTGCTTTTACAATACCAAATTCTGGGAATCCAAAAATTCATCTAACCAAAGCTAATTATGTTCAATTTTTTTCATTATTCTAAAAACTTCAATCTTTCACATGAGCGGCTACTAAAAAGGCAGTTGGCCATACATAGGCTTGGAATTTTTGTAGCATTAAATGGACAAAATTTTCCTCTATATTCGTCTAACTCAATTTATAAAATTAACATATGTCTAAAATGCATCTAATTCTCACGTTCGTTTTGAACAAGTCAATTTAACCAGCAAAGGGTAAATCTTTAGGCAAATTATTGCATGCCTTGAAATAGTCATTTCTTTACAAGATACGCAAAGTGGATTACTAGCTAGACTAATCTCATTATTGGTTTTCTTGTAATTATTACCGTGAGCAAACAAGAGATGGTCTGCTTATTGGTGGCAAGGTGGGAGTTCATGTTTCATTGCTAACTGCACCAAGAAAAAATAGCAGAAAAAAAAGAAAGAAACTCACAACACCGCAATTGTTGAAAATTGTCAAGAAAATTGTGGCCGGCTATGAAGCAGTCAAACTTTATTTGTTATTTATCAATAAAGAGGTATCAGTTTTAATGAGAAAAATCTAACAGTAAGGCGGATTGAAAGAAGCTAAAATATCAAATGCTCATAACAGTTCAAGAAAATAAGTGAAGTTTTCCCGAAAATTTACCAGCCAAATCATAAAAAATAACAAAAAGTATTGCGTTCAGCTGAAGAGAGCAAGAAGGCAGGACTAAGGGCCCATGAGCTCCAAGAACAATATGCTCAAACTCGTTCTTATATATAATTCCATTTAATAAACATGTAACACCTATACCCACTTCATAAAAGCAAAAACAATCACAACAAGAAGGATGATACATATACCCATACAAAGCAAAATCACAAAGAAAACAGTGAGCCTATAAGAATTTCCCTTTGAGGCTGGTTCCATCGAGTCAAATTTCCTTCTCCACAGACAAAGCAGTGTATCAATGCTCCACTTTCTAAGGAGAACATCAGCAGCATAAATGGCTACCCTTGTATCCAATATAAGATTGCGGTTGCAGTGACTCAGTGTACTTGTTTGGAAATATAGGAGGATGCATATATGACTTAATTGTAAAATTCATATGTCTTGGCTTTAACTATGATACTCCTCAATCCTCCAATAGGTGATAAAATCATCAACAGAACACCGAGTACGATGCATATCTGAAATTGTTGAACCCAAAAAAAAAATGAATTACATGTTAGAATATTAATTGAATGATTAAATTTACTATTTCTTATCGGTTTAAGCTTTTGGGACAAGTAGTGATTTAACATGGTATTAAAGTAAAAGTCCTAAGCTCAAACTTTGTCTCCATTAATTTACTACAATTTCAATTAAATATTTCACGTGTTGGATCTCATTTATCAAGGAGAAGTTTGAGCCCACAATTGAGTAAGAGTGTTAGAATATTAATTGAATGATTAAATTTACCATTTCCTATCCGGTTAAGCTTTTACGGCAATGGGTGATTTAACACTAAACTTAGGTCCCTAAGCAAATCAAAAGACAATGAAAGAAGAAAAAAGTTGCACATACCCAGTTAGTCCACCAAGATAAGCCGAACTTCCTTGGCTTGTAGATGGAAAGCCACATGATGCAAGGGAGCTGCAGAGGAATTAAAAGAACAGGAGACTGCGATGATTAGAAGTCTATTTTCTAGGATGGCAATTAAGAATGGAGTAAGTATGAAAGGAAGGATGCGTCTTACGAAGTATGTAGTTGGGGCAAAAGCCAATCCTCCAAAAAATCCAAGAAGACCACTAAAGAAAGGGAAGGTAATGCCAACGAACATGGTCAATGCTGCAACAGAAAACATGTTTTTATCAACTTATGTTCAAACCAACCAGTGGTTTGTCATCTCACAACCTTGGCAGATGGAAAGCAGGAGCTTTACTTACCCACATAGACATTGCGTGAAATGAAACGAAGAGCCGTAGTTGGCTTGAAATGTAATTTCTTTACCAATAGAGTTTCTATCATGTCAAACACTGGCATTGCATATACCTGCATTAACAGATGAAAGCAAAATTTGATCAAACTCAGTAAGTACGTGAGAGACCAAAAAGTATCTATTGGACTTTGGAGTTTGAACATCACCTGATAGCTTCCAATAACATGGATGACAACAAACATGTTAGCCATTGCGATAAGCCACCTAGGCTTCTCCAATGAGATGAGAATATTATCTTCTACTGCATTTCCAAACACCCAATAACCGATCAAAGCAACAGGGAAGTAGCACAAAGCCACAACTATATAGGCAATAAGGACTCCTTTCCACATAGGACCTTTCGACGGCTTTTCTGGTGTAGATGGAATTGTTGCCTGGATCTCTAACACCACATTGTGCCCAGCATAGGCAAAAGCCACTTCCCCCAAGGCACTTAAGAAGTTGAAGACTGTTCCGGAAGTAGACTTGGCTTTGTAGCCGTATTCCACATTTGGCTGAACACCTTTGTCAACAGAAGCTCCCCAAGCAATGGTACTGTAACTTAAGGACATGACTGCTGCGGCCAAAGAGACGCCGGAGATGGAGTGGAAGTTGGGGAGGTGGGAGAGCACAAAGTGAACGGAGGCAAAGATCATAATGAAATATGTTAATTTGATGTCTTTACAATCTGGACAGACACTAGTATGGACCTTCTGCAGCGATGTTCCTCCAGTGACCATATACACAATGTCTACGCCTACTTCGCAAATGAGCTGCTGGGGTACCACAATCCAAAGGCCGAGCTTTTCACCAAAGGCATGCTGGCCCAGCTCATGGTACCTATCAAACCGTTTCCCAGGAACCATTTCATGCATTTGAACCATTTGCCATAGAGTGTACAGAGTGATTATCCATGACAGTATCAGAATGGCTACACCAGGACCCCTGGAATTGATGAAGAAAAGTTAAATTTAGAAGGCATTTGTCACTTGTTAAATCGCCTCTTATCTCAAAAAGCTTAACAACAAGTGGACTATTTTAATTGAAAATGTAACTATATTTTGCAGAAACATCAGCCCTGTCTTTCCACATGTTCTTCTGTTTTTTTTTTTTTTTTCTTGGGGTGGGGGGTAACCAATATGATTAAATAAACATGATTGGAAAAATAATTGGAGAAAATGCATAAGTTCACGTCCAATTCTATATAAAAAAAAAAAAAATCAATGCATATTGGCGAATTTCCATTTTAAAAAAATAAACAGAGATGTCTTTGTGTTGATCTCCTAGAATACAATCTATGAAGCAATTTTATATCCTATGAGATTATGATGTAAACATACCATCCGAGCTCTGCCATGGCGTAAGGGAGACTGAGGACACCAGCCCCAACCATGGCAGTGACGTTGTGGAAAGCTGAATACCACCATTTTGCATTCCTGGAAGAAGTAATCGGAAGCCATTCATCGATTGCCTTCTGCTTAGCTAATTTCTCATCAATCTGCAATTGATAATTTCACAATTTTTCTTCAGTATCAATGACAATGTACACACAATTCCAGTTATGAAATAAATAAACAAGCAAGCAATTTTGAACCCCCCAGAAAAAAATAACTTTTTTATAGTAGCTAGATAACTGAGTCCAATATAACTGAAATTGGTGAACCTCGATCACTCATCAAAAGGCCAACGTTGGTGAACTTCATCAATGCTTGCCTTTTGTTTCCTTTCAAATCGGAACTCATTCTTATATGATCTTCCTATGTGTTGGAGGGGTCTATAACGTAAATTATCATCAAAGTCCTAGGTTATTTTGGTATGTCATTTTAATGAATGTTGATAGTTTGTATTTTCCAAAATATTTGGAGAAGCGTATAAAAAATAAAAAATAAAAAAATTTGGAGAAACAAAAAGTCCATTACATGTTGTCAACTTGTCTGTTGGCAGTCGTATATATACAGCTGCATAGTTTTATTTCCAAAGTATCCTAATCTTCAAAAAGTGGCATCTTATCTGGGACCTAGCCAACCAAACCATTGGCTTGTTCAAATTCATTCAACACACATATTGGCAGGTCCATGGTGTTCGAAGTCCCTATTGGCTGCTCGTGCATGAACCCACATCGTCAACCATCCTAGCTAGTATGGTCCAGCTCCTTAAAGGTTGTAGATCACTAGTCTCCAATCACATTTCCACTCAACCCAGTAACTTCCCTTGGAATATTTTGGTGCACTGGTTGCAATTGTTTTACATAAAGGTTACTGTTAAGGATATTACAACTTTTACTATAAGTTCCTCACAAACTAATATGACAGTCCATCTAACACATAAACTCGTTAACCACGATACAATTAAATTTATCATTCAAACTTTGTTGCTTAATATTTTCACCATGAAGGTACTAGCATGTGAGTTTATAAGAGAATTGTAATAAAAACCGTAGACATGCGAATCTGCTAAGCATCTAATTCATTATGTTACCAGAGAAGTTTAAGACTTTACAACTTAAGGCACATGATAGAATTGAGTATATCCACCGGGAGAGAACCCGAATTTTACCAAAATCACCGGCTGAAAAGACGGCAGCCGGCAAGCCTAAGAATGACTTGGTTTTAAAACATAAACATATATTTAATATTTATGACAAAACATTAATAATTAACATAGTCAAGCCATCGTCCCAAGAGGTAGTTCAATCAGTTGGGACCACGCTTCATAAAACGGAGGTCATTAGTTCGAATCCCCCTTCCACACTTGGGTACACATGTGAAAAAAAAAAAAAAATAGTCAAGCCATCGCTATTTGGTATAGTAGGACAAAGGACGCTGTGTATACTATAATCAAATAATAGAGTTTCGGTCACAGTGAACACATGGGATATAGTTTCCGATTTTCGTAGGGTTGGTATAAAAATCAGAACGTTGAAACCCAGGAAAAACTATTGGACAAAAACTAGTATCCCAATATTTTCATTTCTTTTCTTTTCTTTATGTTCTAAAGAAAACAAATGGACCCATGTAATCAAATGGAATGTGCAGGACAAAAATATAGAGAAAAATATTTTAAAAAGACAAAAGAAAGAAAAAGCTAAATATATACAAAACTCCAATAACTTTGGAAAGTTAAAGAAACTTCAGAGAGAGAGAAAGAGAGAGACTGACATCAGCGCGGTCATATGAGTTCTGGTCAGTCGGAGCTTGAGTTCCCATGGCTACGTGCAGGCACTGAATCTCAGAAACGCAGACAAGGAGAAACGGCAAAAGGGGAGGAAGATGAAGCAAATGCAAGAAGCAGAGAACTTGCAAAATATCGAAATGGGCGTCTGTATTTAAAGACGTTCAGAGTTGGAAAAGAGAGACAGAGAGAGGCGAAGAGTCAGAGCGTCATGTAGAATATGACGTGTATATTTGTTTGACCCGGCAGAGTCTTCTTCTCCTTCGGCAGAACACCTAGTCGAATTATTTTTATTATTTACTATTTTTCTGAGCTTAACTTAACAGCCAGTCGGATTAAAAAAGAAAAGAGACGCAATGGCCTTTTTCAAATATTTAATTTAATTTTTTTTTGAGGAAAAATCGTATTGCAAATATTATTAAGTTATCTAACCAAAGCTGGTCTACACGTGTTTCAAAAGCATACTTAGAGTGTCTGTGGGCCACTGAATTGGCTGTTTTTCTAACATGTTCAACCTGCCACTCCTGTAGTCTGCCAAACAGTTCTTTCGCACCCTGTATAACCGTGCCGTAACTTCCCATCCACATCCCATCAGTTTTAAGCGCATTTACCACCTCTAACGCTTCCCCTTCTGCGATCACCTTTCTCAACCCCAGTCTATGGCTCAAAACTGCCACATTCCAAGCCGCTAAAGCCTCAGCTGATGCCGGGTCCGAGATATGGGTCTTTGTCCCACACCAAGCAGCAACTACCTGTCCTTCATGATCCCTGGCTATAATTCCCATACCCATACTGTTTCCCCCTTGGTCAATGGAGGCATCCCAATTGAGTTTGATAACACCCATGGCTGATGGGCGGTTTCTGCCAGACCTCAGAAGCCTGAGTTTTTGGTTGTAGGATAGTAGGCTGTTGATTGCGGATAGCGTTGAAGTGTGCCTCCCATTGCTCCATTGCACTTCTAATAACCTGCTTTGGAGACAGAAATTCCCCCCACGAATACTACCCCATTTCGCCTGAGCCAAATTTGGCGAGCAACTGCCGCAAATAGGGATAGCTCCTCTCTGTCCAAGATGGTCAACATTTGCTCCAGTATGGTCACAAAATTCCCAGCATAGCTGGAACGTTTCTGGAGTTTCACTGGGCAGGAAGCCCACACATCCTGTGCCGAAAAACAGCTCCAAAGAATATGCCCCAGTGTTTCCTCCTCCAGTCCACAGATTGGGCAAGACGGGTTGGAGAGAATTTTGCGCTGGTAAAGATTCGTATTGGTAGGTAACGCATCATTACAGGCTCTCCATAGAAATAGATGCACCACTCCCGGGCAGTCAATCTTCCATATCTGCTTCCAACGCTCAGACATTGGATCAGAGTAAGAGCACGAAGCCTTCTTTCTTTCCTCCAAAGTTTTTGCAAGATGATAACCACTTTTGACCGTATATTCCCCTTTTTTTTTTCCCAGCCCAAACAAGACGGTCCGGTGGGGAACCTGGACAGATGACAATGCCACAAATCTTCAGAGCCACGTTCACAGGGAAAACGTCCTGTATCAGAGGTATGTTCCACCAGTGAGTATCTGTATCAATAATATCACACACTCTGGAATCCTGGTTCAGGAGATGATTGGGAGTCTGAATAGTAAGAGTTGAAAAAGAGGGAACCCACTTATCGTGCCATATTTTAATTGGCTTCCCATCACTGACACGCCACAGTAGTCCTAAGAGGTCCTTGGCCTTCCGGATGCTTCTCCAGGCATACGATGGCTTAGAGCCCAACCTAGAATCACGAGAATCATTTGTTGGGAAGTATTTTTCTTTAAGGGTTCGCGCCACCAGTGAGGATGGGTCTTGTAAAATTCTCGCCCATGCTTAGGGTTTATTTGAAATTACGTTTGAGATACTTAAAAGTATTGTTAACACTAAAAAAGTCGGTTTGAAAAAAAATATATAATTGTTTGGTAAAAAAAATTAAAAGCACTTTTAAGGGTCTCAAAAGCTTAAATATGGTAAAAAAACACTTTTGGTAAAAGCTTAAAAATGAAGTTTTTGCCCAAAAGCTGTCTTTGGCTTTAAAGCTCTATTTCTCAAACGCAATCCCAAACAAACTCTTAGCCAGCAAAGCTTTGTTGAAGCATTCTAACCACCTGTTTGATAAATAGAGCTTTTAAGTTAAAAAAAGTTTTTATGCAAAAATCTCATTTTTAAGTTTTTGCTAAAAGTGTTTTTTTTTTTTGTCACTTTTAAGTTTTTTGGACTCTTAAAAGCGCTTTTAATTTTTTTATTAAACAAGTACTTTTTTCTTTAAATAGACTTTTTGAGTATTAAAAGCACTTTTAAGCCTTTCAAACGCAATTTTAAACATGCCCCAAGTCCCGATACACCAATCCTCCCTGCGATTCTGCTCTTCCCATTTTTTCCCAACTTAGTCGGGCCGTGCGTGAATGGTTTTCAAATATTTAATTAAATTTAATAAAGCAGAATCTTGTGCTTAACATGCAGAAATTCCGAGATATGCTTGAATGCAGTCTCTCATCATCTCTGTGTCTTAATTGTTTTTTTAGTGTTGAAAAGTCAACACAGATGGCGAGTAGAATGGTGAGAGAATGCATTCAAGCATATCTCCAGTAATTCCCATGAGATACAACAAAACCCTCGGCCTGCGCAGACCCAGCAATAACATTTTTACAGCGTGGAAGTTAGAAGGTAACAATTTATTAAAAAACAAAACTAAAAATAAATTAAAAAAATTCTGAAGTTAAAAAAAGGGTCATTATTATGAAGAAAAAGACCATTTTTTTTTTAAAAAAAATACCAAATACAAAAATACCACATAGAATATTATTGCTTCAAAATTTATTTTTTATTTGGTTTTTTTAGACCACGTAAGATAAAAATTAGGCAAAAGTTGTGCATTTATTATGCCTTTTTGTGTTTTGACTTTTTAGTTATTTTTTAATAAATTTATTTAGAAAATAAACATGGCCAAATATATTTCTCCTAATTATTATTATTTCATTTTTAGAATATTTGTTGAAGATAATTTCATTATGAGAAGGTATTATTAATTTGTCTTCAACTGTACTTATCCCAAAAATCAAAGACTATAGGAAGAGGTAAATTTAATTATTTAATCAGTATTTTAACATCATCTCTATTTCAGTGCATGCAATTGACATCTTTGTGAAGTTTTTATGTCTTTTTTTTAAAAATAAAATAAAATAAAATCATAATGTGAAGTTTTAGTGTTAATTTGTTTCATCCATTCAAATCAATTTTTATTTTTTTACATGTCCACACAAGGGAATAAGAAAAAAGATTTGAACTAGTAACCTCCGTTTTTTAAGCTACCCATTAGGAACATGAAATTAATTAATTGTTCAACTCAATTGTTAAATTGCATGAAAAGGTACATGAAATTATCAAATTATCTTATTATGTGAAAAGATAATATTAAATTTAGAAAAGAAAAAAGATACTCCATTAGCCTTGTTTTCAAATACTACTTACGTGTACCTAAAGGTTAGATTAATCGGTTGTGGACCATGCCTAATGAAGCAAAAGTTACTGGATCAAAATCCTCAGCAATACCTTAAAAATTACTGGCCAATTTTTTTACAAATTTCAGTCATTGAATATATCTAAGGGCTTAAAATAAGACACTTACTATTAAGATAGCCTCATGAATATGTTTAATAACTTTGGGAATATGCATTTGCTTAGATTTGAACTTTGAAATTCAGATAGCCTCGAGAATATACCACCCACTAAATAGTGGATATCTTATTCTAAGCCCTTAGATATATTCAATGGCTAAGATTTGTAAAAAAATTGGTCGGCAATTTTGAAGGTATTGTTGGGGACAAGGGTTTGTGATTTTCAATGTGAAATGTTACACTTTCTAATTTTTTTTTTTTTTTTTTTAAATGTGCTTCTCATGTTAAAAAAGCTGAAAATCGGAAGAAATTCATTTTAACTCAGTTTGAAGGATTTTTTTTTTTTTTTTTTTGGGTCCCTTACACAAGTAGGGGGAGATCTTGGAATAATCAATGGCTAATTCATTTTAGGAAAAAAAAAAAAAAAAAAAGGTCCATCTTTTAAATTAATACTCGGACATTATCAAATATGCCCCTAAAAATTCAAAAAATATAAAAAACCCCAAGAATAGAAAGGAAAAAAAAAAATTTTGAAAAAAGGCCGCGAGTTAGCCTTCTTCTCTCAATTCTACAATGCATTTTTGCCTTTTTTAATTTTTATTTTTTATGGGCATTTGTCTTTTTAAAAGTAAAATGAAACCTTGTCGTTTAAATGGTAATTAATTGGTAATTAAGACAGATAACTAAATTAACAGATTGAGATCATTTCATTTTTTTAAAAGATGGTAATTAGTAAATGTATTAATTTCCCCAAAAAAATCTATATTCACGTCAATTCCCACTTGCATCGAGTTAGGTTCATAGAATCATAAGCCACATACGCCAAAATCAAATAATGCCAGCTGCACTCCACATACATCTCTAAAATAAATATCGTGAAGGCTTCAAGAAGAACTTTGCGGCAAACTTGTTTTACGTCATAAGATAAAACGTCATAATCAAATAAAGTATCCTACTTCCTTTTACGTCATAATATAAGATGTCACGGCCGGAGTTGCGGATTTGAAATCAAGCATATATATATATATAAAAAAAAAAACATGTTAAATAGTATAGCTGATAATTATTATAAGGTTGAACATAAAAGATAAGTGTAACGTTATAATTGTAGTCACAACGCACCCATTAACATCAAAGAGTTGAATACTGTTGATCGTGTTCCATCTTTTTCTTCAATTCTAGTTATTCTTCTAAAAAAAAAAAAATTCTAGTTATTCTTTTGTTTTTCTAGAAGACAACTAAGTATTCTGCTCACATGTCCGATAATTTAGGCAGTGATCACTTGTATTGAGGATCGATGCTCTAAGAATACAGTTTGATGAGAGGAGAATGGAATATGCCAATTCTATAAGGCACTTTAAATGTCCCCTAATGTTCTAATTAATCTCATCCCTAGAACCTCCGACTATATGCTGTGAAGATATTCTGGTATATTCATTATGGGTATTGGCAAGAAGTTTTTGTTTTTGATATGTCTACGCAAGAGAAGGGTGATTCGAACTCTTGATCTTCAGTCGATTAATTTACCCCTTGAGAACACTTTTTATAATAATTCATTGTTCCATATATTGTTACGGAACACTTGAAAATACACTATTAATTGTCAAAGTATATGTGAATGATTAGGGACAGAAAAGGGGGCCAGAATTAGGGTTTTTTATTTTAATTTCGTTTCAAAATTTCAAATCCCCAATAGGGCTAATTCTGTCTTATATTTGATGATTTTTCCTGTGTTTAGCCTTTCATTTCTACATGACAGTGATAACACCTCTACGCCCACAACCCAAATACATTATTACTCTTTTATCTCAGCTGCCATCCATCGGCTAATTAGCGGATAAAGAAAGGTACCAATTTTTTCCAACGTGCCCACAAAATGCTCACTTTTTGTTCTGACTTCTACTTCTAATTTCATATGATCTTGGGATTAACCTTTTTGCCGTGCCCATTTTCCTTAACTTGTTTTTATAAGCAAAACCGTATATCATAACGCACTATATATTATTATTAATGAGGTATTTGCCACTTATTTTCCTTGGGTAGACTTCCAATAATTGACATTTGGAATGCTTAACACGATGGAGTGCCCATTTGGTTTTACTTATTTCAAAACGTGTGGTCTCAAAATACAATAATAATTTAAAAATATAATTTTTAGAGATGCAATAAAATAGTGATAGAGTCAGAAGGAAAGTATACGACTTACAAAGTTAATTGGGATACAGCAATTGATAAGACTGCTGGGTATATGAGGCTGGGAATGAAAAGCCTGATCAGGTGGGGAATCTTAAACTCGTTGCCTCCGAAGCTTTGAGAGCTTTACATGCTGCAGAGTTTTGCATAGATTTGGAACCAAGGCAAATTGTTATGGAGGGTGATACGCTCCAAAAAGTTAGTATTGTCAAATCAAGCGGTCGAAATTAGAGCAGATATAAACGAGTGGAAGATACTCAAGATGTGCTTACAATGGTACCTGCTTGGTAAGTAGTTTGTGTTAGAGAGACATATTCAGTTGTTCATGGTTTAGCCAAAACGGCAGGTTTGGATGGAAGACATTCTTACGTATATTTCTGATATTGTTTTATATTAAAGTACTCTAATTTTATAAAATGAATAATATAAATATTTTATTTATTAAAAAAAAATAGTGGTTTATAATATTAGTTTTTTAACATATGTTTTGACTGGATCAAGATCATGATAGCGAATTTTCTACTTCGTTTCTTGTATGGATTGCTCCTTAAATATCGGATGTGGACACGTATTACTTACACATTGACCTCAACCATTTAAGAAAATTTTATACATCGTATGAATTATTTACTTGGTTCTTTCAAAAAAAAAAAAAAAAAAAATTATTTACTTGTTCAATTAAATATCGGATGGCAGCACGTGGGATGTATCATGCGTCAATCATGCGTTGCGTGAAACACAATAGTAAACTTCATAATCTCAAGTAGTTACTTGGAAAAGCATCTAATGTACAAGAATTTTCCAATTATCCGTGGAAAAATGCTTCCTATGATGTTAAATCCATCACATAGACTATTCAAATGTGACAGGGGAAGGCCAAGTTGGGTTTTGGTGCGATTTAATTTTAGTCATAATTGTGACATAAATACAAGTCTTGTGCATAGAAATGAACCAATTTTTTTTTTTCCTCTCTCTCAATAATGGGATAAGGATTATAAGGACAAATACAAAATAAAGATGTAACTCCTTAACAACAAAACTCAAACAAAAAAGATAATACAAAGACGAGAAATGAACCGAACTTACTCGCAAGTCCTGGTCAATGAGAGTAGATGACAACTAAAAAATAAAAAGATAGGATTTAATTCATACAAGGTACCACCATCACCCATGACGCCAAGTATTCGTTTCATTTCACATCATGGCAATAACCATTAGCTTTACCACCATTTTCAATACCAAGTGGCAAGCGCCATGCTTACGAAAATTTCTCGCATAAAAGTCTTCGTGTGATTCAGCAGTTTTTAGTAAAAAGTAGACGCAATGCTGGAACAAAACAACCATGTGTCCTGGAAAATCCTTGAAAATGGAATGGAGAAGATAGGGTACGATAATGCTGTCTCTTATCTGTGCAATAAGCAATTTAGTGTGAGAGGACATTAGAACCCAATTATATGTTACAATTTTAAGTATTTTAGATATCATTTTTTTGCAAGTCAGTTTTGAACGGTGAATTTTACATAATATTTGTATCATTTGGTATCAAAACTACCACCATGTCAAGTATAATATTGAATGGGTACATTGCGATTTTGTGATCGAGCAATGGAGAGAACAACTTATAAGCCCCATGAATCTAATGCACGCATCATGCAGCCTTTGATTCAACTCTAACGACACAACTTATCAATTTTCACATTATCATTTGGTATCAAAACTACCACCACGTCAAGTATAATATTGAATGGGTATGTTCAGGGGCAGAACCAGACGTTTAAGGGTGAGGGGACAAAATTTTAAAAAGTAAAAATTTAGGGGTAAAATTTTAATTTTGAGGGGACGTTTCTTAAAAAATCTTAAATTTTAGGGGTAAATTTTAAAATTTTAAGAAATTTTGGGGGGACGAATCTACAACACAGGTCCGCCCTTGGGTACGTTGCGATTTTGTGATCGAGCAATGGAGAGAACGACTTCTAAGCCGTGTGAGTCTAATGCACGCATCATGCATTCATGCAGCCTTTGATTCAACTATGACGACACGAATTATCAATTTCCACATTATTATTTGGACTAAGTTCCAAAATGATGTCTCTCTATGATATTTTCACCTTGAATCAATGAGAAATTTAGAAGGTGTGAAGGCCACAAAAGGCGAAAAGTGCTCAATTGGCTATCTCCAATGTGTTGCACTTGCACTTAAAAAGGACTGATAATAATTACAAGGTTTTGATCCCAACGTGGGTCTGGGTTTCCTGGATTGTGGTTGTTGTTGCGGCGATTTCTGTCAGTATATTGTGGATTTCGAATCTTTGGGTGGAATTATATACAGAAAGAGTGGGCAAATCGGAAAAGAAAATTAAATAGACCGAATTGGATTGGAAGAAAGAATTTTCTGATTAGAAGAACTGAGTTTGGAGATATAGATATATATATATATATATATATATGAGTCTAAATGTAGCTTCTTCTTCTTCTTTATTCAAAGCTTTAATTTTTGGATTATTCGTTCATTTTGAGGTTAACAAGAACCGACCAATTGGCTCTCAAAGTGTATTATGCATTCTCTATGTATAAAATATAACTCAGCTTTTCTCTCTGTTCAATAGACATAATTTTACAGGACAATGTTTGGAGTATTTTGAGCTTTTATTATAATTTTCTTATAAATCCAAGCAAGTGTCACCTGGATTGCTACGTGGAAGTCCTATTTTAGTAGTTGATTATGTAAGTGTAACGTTTATTGTTATGTGGCACTCCAGTATAACGTGTGTGGCCACATCAATTCATAAGGAATTTGTAGAAAAAACTCATTCTCANAATGTGTTGCACTTGCACTTAAAAATGGACTGATAATAATTATCGTCTGCACTTCAATATTCCTTTATTTTTTTGTTTATCTTCTAGCTATCCAAGTTTGATTCAATACCCATAAGCTAAGCCATCGATGAGAACGTTGACTTCTCTCTACATATATCCCCCACTTTAATAAAAACCCACTTTAGAATCTCGCTTTCTCTTGGAAAGAATCCAGTTTTTCATTTGTAATATATGGTTGGCAGTCAATGGGAGCCGATATTCAAGGTTTATTTGCTATTCGTCAATGGCCGCACATGGCCAAAAACTTGCGTTCATACTCAACCTTCCTTCCGTGCCGGAACGGAACTACAGGGTCAGAGCCACTAGCCATGGGGCTCTTCTGGTTTTTAATTTATTTATTTTTATTAACTTAATTATAGAAGAAGTTTCATTTATCTCCCTAAACTATCAACTAATTTTCAATGTCTCCCATAAATTTTAAAATTTTGTAAGGTGGAGTTATCATCTTTTTGTCCCTTTCATCACCACTTCATTAAGATTTTTCTTTAATTCCGAATGGAAAAAAAACAAAATATTATCAAATATTACATATATTTTTTAGTGCATACTCTTTAACGTAAGAGAAAAAACATCTGAGAGTGTGAACTTAAGAGTTAAACTTAAAAGGTCTGTTTGACCCTCAGCTCTTTCACACCCAAATAATTTAGAGTGCGGGGACTCTAAACTATTTTTCGTTAATTCTGAACAAAAAAAAAAAACAAAATATTATCAAATATTACATATATTTTTAAGTGCATATTCTTTAACGTAACAATAAAAACATCTAGAGTGTGAACTTAACTTAAAAGGTCGGTTTGACCCTTGGCTGTTTCACACCCAAATAGTTTAGAGTGGGGGACTCTATATATCCAAAACATGATTGTGGCTGAAGTGTGAAGGTGGCTTGCAAAAGTGGGCACTTCTTCTGCGCACCCACCCACCCGCAGCTTTCCCTTTCACAAGTGGAGTCAGCAGAAGAAATCGTGGCGCAATAGGATTAGAATTTAGAACTAATTGGAAGATTCAGAAAACTTGTGCGAAGACTTTGACTGAAAAAGCTGTAGTCAACACAAAACGCCGTTGTGGATTGTGCTACACTCCTCCCCGGCCCCCTCCCTCGCCTTTTTGAATTTTGTAGTCGACCATAATAGACATCGACGGACCATCGTTTTGCACATATTATTGACCTTTGCCCATGATGCTTTACTGCTGGCGCGCAATTGGCAACTGCAGTCTGCATCCCTCCTAGCTAGCGCCCGGCTCCAACAAGCCGTGTAGATGTGGAAGGTTTTCTTCTTAAACAATATTAATCTATATATCTTGGTTAAGGTTGAAATGCCTAACCCATCAACGACCAATTGACTCAATTCAGCCACGAGGCGCCACATCAAAATTCGTGTCACACGGCCAATAGCTATTTATTGCCCATTACACCAATTTGTGAGATCTAGCTAGACTAGATTCTCAAGCTTTGATCTTGCAAGCCTAGCTAGCCGGCTTAATAGCATGGGATGCTAAAGTCCATACCCATCCTATCCTCAAGAAAAATCTTTGCAAATACCCCCATTGAATATCTTGATCGATTTGATTGACTCAAAATAATAATAATATATTGATTGTAGTACCCTCTCTTTAGGGCCGTTTGGTTTGTGAAATAGACCCTTAAAATTGAATGATTATTCCTATAAAATAGTCATTCTTTTGTTTGGTAGGGATTTATTCCTAAGAATAGTTATTCTCATGTAAATTACTAATCTCATATACAAGAATAACTATTCTTCTAAAAAAAAAAAAGAGGAATAGCTATTCCTAGTAGAATGGAATAGATTTTTCAAAAACACCCATATTTTTTATTTTTTATTTTTAATATGAGCTAAAAAAAAACATGGAGCTTCTAGTAATTTTAATTGAATTTCAATTAAAGCATGTGCGTTGTTACCAAACTAAAGAATAATAATAGTTATTTATTTGGGTAAAGTCCATATTCCCCCCTCAAACTACCACCCAATTGATAATGTCCCTCCCAAACTTTCAATTGTGACAATGTCCCCCCTCAAACTACCAAAATATTGTTAATGTCCCCCCTAAGGCTAACAAAAAGATTAAAATGCCCCTTTATATTTCTCAATAAGACAAAAATGCCCCTATAAACTAAAAAAAAAATTTAAAAATGAAAAATTTTAATTTATAAAGAACGATTTTTTAAACAATTTTTTTAACGGAAATTTTTATTTAAAAGAATTTTTTTTCATTTTTTTAGAAAATGAAAATTTTTATTTTCTTGCATGGAAATGTTATTTTTTTTTAAAAAAATAAATTTTTATTTAAAAAAGTTATAAAACCAAAAAAGAAAAAAAAAATCAATTTTTATAAATAAAAAAAAAGTTGAAAATTTTTCATTTTTTTCTTATACAAATGATTTGTTTTTTTTTTCTTTTCTTTTTTTTAGTTTTATGTTTTTTTCTAGAAGTTTTAGTATTTTTTTTTTACTGAAGATAGTTTCGTCATTGGGAGGAACATTGACAATGTTTTAGTAGTTTGGGGAAAACATTATTAATTTGGTGATAGTTTGAGGGAGATTTATAGACTTTCTCCTATTTATTTTATTTTATTTTATTGTTAAATCAAGAATAATTATTCTATTATATTATCTTTTATTTTCAATAATAACTATTCTCTTTCCTAATAAAATACGCATTTTCGGCTGACCAAACAAAGTCTTAGTCTTAATCCAGTAAAAAAACACAGAGGTAAATAACCGAAACCGTTCGTGGCATTTATTCAACACCTTCCGAGAAAGTCATACGAATTTTCCTATCCAAGTATCCGACAGACAGTCTATACAGTCTACGCGGTTATTAAGTACAATTATTTGAGTTGGAGATCTACTTCGGACTTGGGAGTTATCCGAAAACAAGGAAATTAAATATGGGCCTCTGCTTATAAGTACCAAATTGTCAATATATTTGAATTGACCCTCTGGAACTTTGTGCTTGGATCTACCCTGACGATGTTAACATACAGGACTTTAATATATGCTATTCACATTATGCCCACAATTATTATTATTATTTTTTTTCCGGGGTAAGGTTTGCATCTCTGACAAACTATACATACTCTCTCCAAAATAGTTTAAATTTTTGTAATGTTCCTCGAAACTTATAAAAATTGCAATGTCTCCTATCAATTTACCAAGCTCTTTCACTTATCGTCCTTCGATAAGATTTTTATTAAATCTGACGGAAAAATGGGTTACAAACAAAATCAGAGAAAGCAAAAAAAAAGAAAAAAGGAGGAGGTTGTGGGTCAACTCCATAGCTTGCAAATTTTTTATTTTTTATATATTTTTTAAATTAAGAATATATTTATATTTTTCATGCATCTTGCGCGGGTATTAACGGTCCATTTGTGTAAAAAAAAAAAAATTCACATGAGTTGCACGCAACTCCTCTTTTATGATTTAATATAAAAAATTAACGTATAGGGTAAATGAATGGACCTAGTAGATTAGTAAAGAAGATTGCAACATTTTTTAAGTTTAACGGGAATATTATAAATTAGGTGATAATTTGGGGGATGAAAGTGTAATTTTTCTTTTATTTTCAGCTTTCAAATGTTTCAAATCCAGTGACATCATACGCTGAAAATAAACTACTATTTGTCGAGGCTTGGGGCATGCTATAGTCAACTAAAGGTACGAAATCCGCAATATTTTAGATGGAATAGAAAAAAAGAATAAAGAAGTATATATATATATATATATATATTCATTATATTGAATGATGAATCTGCCACCTCAACCGTGGGAAATATCTCTCCATCATTTTCAAGATAATGCAGACAATTAACGGCACGCAATTACTGTTATTTAAAAAGAAGAATTTGCATGGAAGCTTCATGGGGGTAAGAAGTGGAAGTATATGTAACAAAAAGTCAACACTTTTCTATGGATTTGTTTGGTGTTATCTAGACACTACGACCCTACCACTTGACCACAAGCAATATTTTTGTACTCAAATCCACCCTTGTTGCCTTATTATATCATGGAGGAATTAGGTGAAGGACTTCTTTTTACTTCTGGTCATTTTCATTTTAGGGTACTACAGTTTTCATTTTAATAAATTTGGGATTTGATTTTTGGTCCATTTTAAATTTGAGATCTTTCCATAAATAGTTGTACTTATATATGCTCCTTAAATAAAATATTTAATTAAAAAAAAAAGGACGAATAGATATTTTCAACAATTTTGCTACTCTTTTTTTTTTTTTTTTTTGACATGAACAATTTTGCTACTTAAATTGCTAACAATTCTGATAGCAAACGGAATAAAGTATTTATAGGGGCCCACTTGCCTAAACAATTTTCAGGCAACCCACCCACTTGTTGGGGTCAAAACGCCCCCATAGAAATTTTCTCACATACATCTCTCAATAATCTGAGTAGCAAATTGCTAATTACCCATATCCGGATCAGGAAAGGACAGTCAATCCCACCATCTCACTTGGCGGTTGCGAAGCTTCATTTCTGCCAAAGATGGTAAGGTTGGCTGCATTGAAACTTCCCAGTTGTGCCTTAAAAAAAAAAAATGAACTTCCCAGTTGTGAAAACAATGTTGATGGTCACAAATGGACCTAATTATTGGTGGCCAGTTGACCCATAGAGCCCCTGAGCCCAAGGCAGGAGCCTGGAAGTGGGTTCAGGGCCTTCTGTTAGGTGTTCATCAAAAAATAAAAACTGCTCCATAGAAGCCTAGAAGGTGTGGCATGGACATGCACCAGCCTTTGGGCTCTTCAACGATGCTGTAATCCAATTGCATATGGCCCATGCCTAGTAAGAAAAGCAGAAGTAGAGCTAGCTTTTCCTTTCCCATTCCCCCCTCTCACTGAGGAAAATTTGAAGGAGAACAAATGTGGGTGTGTCATTGAATCAATTTCATGGCGCCCTCTCTCCCAATTTTTTCTGCAATTTCCCTGCCCTCTCATCCTCTGTGGGCAGGGGAATTGCAATCCTAATCCTTCTATTTCATGCTAATGGACATTCTGCATGTAATTAACCTTGTGACCAGTGCCCTTCACGGACATGCCAAGTTGCCAACTGTTTGACAAAAGGGGCTGCCAATGACAGCAATTTAATTTGTGCATGGACATGCATCAGATCAGCCCTTGATGATTCTGACAATTGTGTCAGTTGAAATTAGTCCCAAACAAGACACACAATGTGCTATACTTGCATTTAGATTGGTCCCCATCATGAAATTAACCTCATTGTAATTTCCTATACTAAGGTTAATTTAGAGATCAGAACCAATAAAGGCAACAGAGGAGGTGTGCTCTGTGTAAATTTTCTTTTTCTTCTTTCAATTCTTACGTTTGTTTTGTTTCAGATCCTTAAACTATTTTCTAGCTGTCCACCCATATTGAAGGAGTGCAATAGCTTGATCACCGAAGGCTGACCGCTGATGCAAATGCAACCAGCTATGATTATTCAATTTTTAACAAGATGGGTTAAGGTTGTTAATTTATTGAGTTTCCATTTAATTGGCTTGTTCTGTTTGATCTCTTGCAAGCCATAGAAATAGACAAAGTCATATGAAACCAAAGACCATGCAAATATCTGCATGCACGTGGTTAATTCGCTGTGAGGCCTAAATGAATAGAATTCCTACATAACATATGCTCAAACAGAACCTTAAATGAACAAGTTATTAATTTCACTGAAGCAGAGAAATACAAATGAATAGAATTCCTACAAGTTATCTGAATTAAAAGATATTACATAAAGAATGATTTGATCATTAATTCTAAAAGATCAAGAATATTCTCAATGGTGACACTACAGTCAAGAATCAGTCTAAATTTGTGCTTCAGTTAATCCCGCCAAACTTGCTACAAATATTTATCATAGCAGTCATGCAAGGACTCTTCTGGAAGAAAACCCATGAGTGGGAGGCAGCTTCTTTGATAGTACAGAAAAACCCAGGCCAGCTCTTGTAGATGGCGGCAGACCTTGATTAGTCTCAAGGATAAAAGGATGGTGCAGTAGCATCTCAGCAGTCCACCTGTCACTTGAGTCCCTTGTAAAACACCTCCTCAAGAAATCCTTCCCAATCTCGGACATGGTTTCAGGCATGTTGGGCGAATTTGTAATAAGTTGAGCCGTCAAACCACAAACGCCGCCTGTCCAGTCCCACACCCGCTTTCCGGTAATCATCTCAACCACTACGCAACCCAGAGACCATATATCCAAACTAGCTTTGATTTCACCCTCTAGAAAACATTCTGGGGGCATGTAAAGCGGTGTTCCTCGGAATTGATACCTTTTTGTCACGAGCTCGTTCAAATCTCCGGGAATCTTGGACAGCCCAAAGTCGGTGATCTTGACGCTGCTTCCACGGCCGTCTGGAGAAGGGAAAACAAGAATGTTCTCTGGCTTGAGATCGCAATGAACGTAACCCTTTTCGTGGATGCAACGAAGGCCTCTGAGTATCATTCGAGTACATTTTTGGACGTCACGTTCATCCAACTTTCCTCCACTCCTTTGTATTAAATCATGAAGAGTGCCTCCCGATGCGTACTCCAAAAATAAATTGTAGAACCATAAGCCACCTTCAAAGCTGACATCAAACCCCAACACACGAACAACTTCAGGACAATTGACGAATTCTTGGAGAATCTGCGCCTCCTTCATCAGCGAAAAAGAGCGCTCAATAGCCGCAGACTTCACTGCCATTAACCAAGAAGAACCATACTTGTTTCTGGACTTTGCTAGGTGGACCGTACCATACGATCCTCTCCCAAGAAATTTAACCCTGAACCATTGAATCGCATCCATGGATCAAGAAATTTGGGAGTTGAGAAGAAATTTGATGTGAATCATGGAGAAATTTGATGTGAGCAGAGTTCGTTTTTTAGCTACCTTAAGTCGGTTTAACATAAACCACCGACTCAAGCCACCGACTCTCACTCTTGAGTGTAAGATTAGCATAGGGCTCTGTTTTTTTTTTTTGAAAATCAATTTCGAATCAATCCACATAATCCTACAAATTAAAATATTTTTAATATTATTCTGATTTGATATTATGTTGAGAAGATGGGTTATGTTTATCTAGTTGTGGAATTCAAGTTTATCTTATTTACAATGGTTTTTTTTTTTAAAAAAAAATAAATTACTGCTTTCAGTCCATTGATTTAACCGATTCTATTTGTGTGATAATGTCTTAAATAAGACACATGTCACAATTTTATTAGCTCTGATGTGTAATTTGACTATTGGGAGTAAATTAATTTTTGACATACATCCCTAAGTTTAGGTGATATCATATAGAGCTAATTGTAAATCAAGTAAACCAAAAAAATTGATTTTATATTTTTCCCTTATATTTAATTGCCCATTGCATTATTTTTTCTTTCAGGGATCTCAATCCAAATAATACTACAAGTCCTCCTTATATCTCTCTTGTGTCCCTAAAATTGACGTGACGTTTATATTCCCTATTTAATAAGTGATAAATTAATATTGAATTTTGATTTAATAGTAATTTTAAAAGTTATATCACTTTTAGAAATACACAAAGAAAAAAATTTGTAATATTACTCTCTCAATCCCATTTAGATTGGCCACTCGTCAAGAAACCTCATTGCATTTACTTGTGCAACGGTTTAGAATAACCCAAGGCAAAAGAGGAGGCCATACTATTGGTATTCTCTCTCTCTCTATATAAAAAAACCTTTTCAGCCTACCCAAATTTTCTTTTTTCTTGTTTTCAATTCTCAACATTGTTCTAAAGAATTGCAAAGAAATTTTAGCTATAACATCGTCAGCTTGATAATCCACACCATCCTACCAGAAAAAGCTCTGCATCAAGCCCAAGCTTGGTTTTAAGCTGAAGGAGTTTAGGCCTAAAGCTCCTTTTTTTTTTTTTTTTTGGTTATAGAAGTGGTTAACCCTTTCGGGTTGTGGGAAATCAATCAATCCGAATCCTTAAAAGAATGGTTCTTGTGGGCAATTTAGAGGACGAACTATGAATGATTTGATGTCCTAAGTTTACAAACTTGTTTTCCTAGATTTTGTTTTAAGCTGAAGCACATGGAACTTTTTTCTATCTACTGCATCAGTAAGCCATTGCATCCTTTTGAAAGCATAACACATTGCTCCTTTCTCCCCCCTGCTTCCCCTTTCCATTTATTTTTTGCTGGACTAAAAGATATGAACGATTGCAGCAGATAAAACATACATGCTTATACAGAGCATTACATATCTCATCCCACTGATCGGCTCTCAATACAGCATGGAACATAATTAAGCAGCCAGGATTGAAGAACAAGTACATAACTTACACATTAAACAAGCAAACATGCTGTAAAGTTTATAAAGTTCAGTAACCAGCTAGAGGACTGATCTGATTCTTATTCTAAGTTAGTGCCTTTTTTCTGTTGGCATGGTTTCATGACAATTAATTATTTTCTGCCGTTTGAGGCCTGCATCATTACCATACCCAAGTCTTCTCTTCAAGTGAATCAAGCCACTGAAACGACGGGACACTTGTAACTCTGGCCTTGCTGCTGCGTGCTTGCTGGGGCTTTCACAGATACGCCTGCTGTACCACAACAGAAATACTGGCTCCTCAAACTCTTACTAGTGGAGCTTTGTTTAATCGAATTTGGTGTTCCATCAGTAAATAGCTGATTTGAGCAAGATGGTCCTGCCACATCATCTTCAACAAGAACACCTTTTTGTTTATCCAACGAATTAGGTGAAGAAAGTGATGATTTTGAAAATGAACTCGAACGAGATCGGCGTGGCACGGAAATATGTGGCATGGCCTGTACAACACCATGCACTAGCCCTGAAGCAAATCTTTTCTTGGCAGATGGACTCGACTGATTACTCCTCACAGATAGTGTCCGTTTGTGGTTAGGAAGTGATGAAGGCTTCAAACATCTCAGTCTAAGTGGGGTTGGAGTATCATCTGAACTGTTGCATTTCTTGTATGATTCCCCTGAATCCTCACTGATAGATTTTTTGAACACCTTAGGTTTCTTTGCTTTCGTCCGGGGCCATAGAAGGACAGATTTCAGTCGTTGTCCTGTAGTATTCACAGAATCTGGTTTCTTGTCAGTTAGTGAGCTGTTGTTCTCATTGGTTGAATCGTGTGGACTTAACTCCACAGATGATGAACTCATTCCTGCACTACCCTGTTCAGCAATTGCATCTGAGGCATTCTCAATGCCTGTATACAAGAATATTTCTGTGTCAGAGATTCTGAACGAAGTTCCAGGACTGCTACCATTACCTTGCATTTTTATGCGGGAAGCAATTGCTCTTCTTGCAGTATAATCCTGACTGCTAAATATTCCTCCTGCTGAAATCAACTGTCGAATTAGTATGTCTGATGACGCAGAATGTGGCCGTTGCCTAAGATAATCAAGTGGCGTCAGGCCATCTACATCATGGACATTCACATTGATTGATGGAGCGGTCATCATAAGTTTCACAAGGTCAGGGTGAACGTTTCCGATGATGGCCATGTGAAGAGCAGTTCTTCCATCATTAGTTTTGGCATTGATGACATCTTTCATGGTGAAAAGGTTCCCACATACCAACTGCTTCATAAGCTCAATTTGTCGGTCTAGCCTCCGGAAAGCAGGTGTCTGGAAACCAGACACAGCCTTATGGAGAAAATTTTCTCCTGAACTGTTTTTCAGAGAGATGGATGAAGGAGATGCAGAAATTAGAGCTTCAGCTGCAGATA
Organism: Carpinus fangiana; assembly: GCA_006937295.1. Classification (NCBI taxonomy): domain Eukaryota; kingdom Viridiplantae; phylum Streptophyta; class Magnoliopsida; order Fagales; family Betulaceae; genus Carpinus; species Carpinus fangiana. The sequence goes on from CM017323.1 coordinate 1,248,288, forward strand.
ATTGGCCCCTGTCAGCAGCCACATGCAATGCTGAATTGCCCTGATGGTCAGTGGCATTGATAATATCAAAGGATGCTATTAGATACTTAACTACCTGCATTAATAACAAGAAAGCAAGATTATATTTTTTGAAGTGAAATGATGAGAGCGTTGCAATAGTTGAATTTGAGAGAGAGAGAGAGAGAAACGACAAAGAAACCTTTTTTTCCTCAGATGCACCGTGTAAGGGGAAACCTCATGTGGGCCTTAACAACAACACTTGAGCAATATTTTAAGTCTAAATCTGAGGTATGTAGATATCGATAAAAGTTTAGAATTATATCATACCGCAAGCAAACTTAATATGCATCTGCCGCCAACTCAAATCTAAGAGTTGGAAAGCAGGATTTTGGAACCAGTAGTTCATAAGAGCATTTTTATAAGAAATATCTATGTTTGCAAGTTTACTCTTATCTGATTCATTTTCAACCTAGGACACAACTCTATGGAGGATAAATGAACTTTAAGATGAAATAGTCCGTGCAGAACAGTTTATAGACGTTATTGATAAAAACTAAAATACCTATTTTTGTTCAGGTTAACTGATTCGTGCAGCCTTTCTTATCCAATAGAAGGGGTATAAACTGAGCCACAAGAAGGAGAAAACCAACATTTATAGCATTCCAGAGACAAGGGCTTAAACTTAATAGAAATTCATAGGTAAATGATTGGTGACCTACTGGATTTACAGTATTTGGATGAGCATACGCCTGGGAAAGGAGAGAGGTGGTTTGGATTTCAAAGCATACGCGTATTTTGCTGATAATTGAGAGTTTGAAGCTACTTCCTAGAAAGGGTTCAAAAGTTTCTGTGATTATTTCAAGCATTTCATATCCTGTTGCTCAAGCTTCACTTCCATGATCAAATATCATTAAGTAGGTATGGTAAAGGAACAATCTGCGATTTAAGGTGACTGAATCACTCAAAGCAAGATAAATAAATGAAAGTATTTTGCATTAGAAATAATGATGCGTTTTTTCACCACCCACGTCATTGTTTTAGGGGGAAAACGGAAATAAGCTTCTATACAGTAGTAAAGTACCAACAGATGTATAATTTAGTCAACAACAAAAACTGGTGCACAAGAGCAAAAAGGAAGTGGTTGCAAGAGCACATAGTAGTTAAGAGTCTCACCTCAACCTGCCCTTTGCCAGCTGCTGCATGTAGGATAGTTGAGCCCTGAATATCTCTGTAAGCCAAAATATCAGAGCAATCAGCAAGAAGGTCCTGTAAGACCTTCAAATTTCCTCCTCTGGCAGCAGCATGAAGAGCCCTGTTCATCATCTCCCACTTGTAAACAGAAGGGATCTCCACAATGTGCTCCTCCGATTCACCACCTTTCCCTGTCGAAAACCTGGGGGAGACTGCAAAACCAAAAAGAAGCTTGAAAACCTCAGAACTCTTACTCCTGGCTGCTGCATAAAGTATATCAGTAGCACCATATTCCCCTTCCCCAAAAACCAGCAGAGGGTTCCTTTCAAGAAGTTCTTGAACAAAACCCAAGTCTCCAGCTGAAGCAGCAGTGTACATAAGCCATCCACCATAGCCTGCGCGGATGAGAGAATTTTTCCCTTTCTTGGATTCACACTCCCCAAAAAGCTTTTTTGCAACCCGAGAACGACACTTGGCAACATCATCAAACTGTGCTTCATCATCCCAGACAGTCTCAAGTCTTCGAATTCGTCGTAAAGAGGTAAGCTTGATAAGGTGATTGCTGTCAATGCGAAGCAGCTCTCGGACCAAGTCATAGTGGCCATTAGCAGCTGCCCAATCAATTGGAGAAGCATACCACCACTGATCTCCGGTGCTCTCCCACCGAAGGGGAAAATATGTTGGAGGCATGGTGGAAGATGAGAAACTAGAAACCAGTGGAATGTGATAATAAAGATCAAAAACTTATATCTGAGATTAATCAAAACCCTTTTGAGAAACAACTCAAATCAATTAACCAAGCATAATGCAATTAGAGATTGCCAACAAAGAGTCAATAGAGCAGAGTAGAACTAGACAGAATGAAAAGAAAAAGTTGCCCAGAAAGCAATATAAGAGCAGGACTGGAATTATGCTGAAACAAACACAATGAAAGGTAAGCTTACCGGGAAAATATAACAACCAGAAAACCAAGATGACTCGGATGAGTGAGAGCTAAACCCTAACAAAACTAAGAGAACCACATGGAGAAATAAAGAACTTTACTTTGCTTAAACAAGGAGTCAACAGAAGAGGACCCTTTTAATGTAAGCAGTTGAACCACCAATTAGTACTGTGGCAAAGAAAATGAAGGATAACAGAAGCAAGGTATGTGAAAAATAAAGAGTAGCTCGCAAGTGTTGGTGACAATTTAGATTATCAGAATTAAAAATAGCAACTAGATGATATGAGAAAGGAAACAGCCATCATTGCTAACACAAAGCGACCACAGAAAAGGGAAAAAAAAAGAGCCTTCAAGGAAGTTGGATAATAACAACATAGTTACAATGTCAAAAAAAACAGATTCTTTTTTGGAAGATAGCAAGGCAGAAATAAATATTTGTTATAAAAATGTTTTTGGGCTTTTCTTGGTGGAGGGCAAATACTTAAATTTATTATATATATATATATATATATTATTATTAGTATTATATATTATCACATGGTGAGATTCCTCTTGAACAGTAAAAGTTCAGTTAGAGGAACACAGAAAATGATCATCGGTCATATCTGGTCTAAGAAAGAGAGATAATCAACCAAAAAGAAAATAATAATAAAAGGAAGCAGGTAAGCATATCTCTGTGTGTGTGTGAGAGAGAGAAAGAGAGATATTTTCACTTACAGGTTGGAATGATGATAGAGGCGGCAAAGCTGAGCCAGTTTATGGAAGCTTTCACTATGTATAAAGATTAAAGATGTTGGAGTAATTATGGGAAAGCTTTGGTTATAGGTTTAGGATTTTGACTGAGCTTTTAACATGATCACATGCTAAATGGCCATCGTAATATTTCTTGATTACTTTTCGTCTATGGATAATTAAACCCGCGTGGTTAAAACCGATGATGGTTTAACTGCCAAGTCCACATGCTTCTGCCAGTGCTTGTCCCACTCAGGTACTCAACCAATAGAGTGCTTTCTCTTTCAAGAATTTAATTGATATGAACGGATATTTCTATTGTTCTCGTATTTCTTTACCCTCGTAATTCTAATCAGCGAAAACTATAGGATCGGATTTACCCAATAGTTGTAGAGTTCGGAATAAGATAGGGTTCAATTGCATGCAATACGGGTGGTAAATGAGAGAGGGCTTAGTCGAACTTACTAGCCCGAACAACTTGAGTTGCATAACCCACACTTGTTTGAGCAGATAGGCTCATCGGCCCTTTCTCATGAGCTGTCCATATTGCATGCATTCAGACAATTCATTACATGCTTTAATAGGTGTAATAGGCATGCAATACGAATAGTTTATGAGAGAAGTTTCAATGGAGCCACTTACCCAATCAACTTGACCTACTAAGTCCACACATGTTCGGAGAAATAGATCTATTTAACTTTTTCTCGTGAGCTTTAATATAGACAATTCAATGCATTCGATGTAGAGTCTACAATTGTAATGGTGATATTGAGCAACCATTGAATCTGCTATCCAAAAACTTTTTCAATCCATTGAACACAAATGGATGTCAGCAACACAGCCTAACCAAACTTTTGATGTTAACTTGGCTGTGGTGCTGCGAGATCATGCCATAGAAAGTTAAAACTCTTTAGATATGGTAACAGCTAGAGGGAGTGTTTGGTGGTGCAAACCACCTTCCCACTGTTGCTTAGTCGTCAATTAATTGAACACAATTAAGGGGGTAAGTTTGTTGGTGCCCGCTTTTAATTCATTTTTCCCTATTTTCAAATGTTTATGTCAGACATTTTCATTTGGAGGCTGGCTCATTTCATTATAGATATTTACCAAGACACACCATGGCCACATAAAGAGAAAAGAATCACCCAACAACAACCGGATACAAATTGACTGTAATACGGCCAATCACCCAACAACAGTTGGATACAAATTGGCTGTAATTTGGCCACCAAATTACAGTCAATTTGGACAATTAATATAAGAGAGCTTCGGCATGATACACCTATTCAGACAGCTTAAAATGCAATGCTCACTTGCTCAGACAGGTAGACCTCATCGAAGCCCTCTCTCGTTAGTTGCTTGGATTGGCTGCAATGCCAATCCCAATCCACAATAACCACTTAATCTTTCAATCCTTAGCAATATTCTTTCCCCAACAGCTGTTTTACAATAACCACTTAATCTTTCAATCCTTAGCAATATTCTTTCCCCAACAGCCAAAACAACATAAAAATAAAAATAAAATAAAGACATCCATTAAAGTAGATACAGCTTGCATGATGTAATGTTTTGTATGATGGCGCTTTAAATCTTAATATAAGGAAGCCATGTGGGTCATATAAGTTTTTTCAAGGACAATCAAAACAAAGGATACGCTTGCTACACCAAATCTTCCCGAACATTAATTAAAGTGTTTTGTTATGAACTCCAACTCAAATAACACCCTGCTTGCTCTAATTAATCTTAAATGTTGCTTATATTTGATTGTTATTTACTCGCAGAAGTTAAGATGGGAGTTGAGACCCAACTAGAAGAATTAGTCAGACTAGTTCACCCATCTACCCCTTGCAGGATCTATAGACTCATTACATCTGTCCATGTTTAGGTGTGTCATTTTCTCTTGTATACTTCCTGTATACTTGGCTAATGCCTTTTACTTTTAATGATATTTTGACTACTTAAAAAAAAAAAGGTGCCGTCCAAATGTGCTTCAAAGCCCCTGCAAATCAAATATGACATAACGTGAGATACATACTCAGAGGAGCCTAGTTGGGGTTGTTATTTGTTAATCCCTTGGAGTTTTTATATTGGGGCTAGTACCTTGCCTGCAAAGTTGGTGAGCATTGTTATGCTGCTGGTTTGGCCATTTAAAAGCCCTAAAGCTATACAAAGGAAGGCATGTGAGAGGCAGCTTTACTTTTTGACGTACTGCATCAAAAGTCATAATAAAGGTTGGGTTACCTGCTTTAACAACAATAATGCATGTGCCGGTTCCCTGCTCCTATCATTTTCTTGCTTCCTTTTTCTTTCTTCTCTTTTCTTCTGCTTCCACTGGTCTCTTTCCACTTTGATGAGAGTCATGAAGCCTCATCCTCGCATGGAACAAAGAAAGGCATGACAATCTCCATTGTAGTACATAGGTCACTCCCGACAACATTGTAGTGGGCTAGAGGGTCAGGTTGTAAGCCATGCTGCATTATAATAGTTCATCTCTACGGATATACGTTCTAATTGTTTGTTGGAGCATCTGGAAATCTGGTCCACCTATTTATATACTTTATGAGATGATAATGATCAATTTACATTATATCGATATGTTCTATGTTCACAGTCCAAGCAAAAAGAGAAGTTACGCTCATCAAGGTCACTTTGTACGAAATCAGAAGCCATTTCATGAGAGGAGGTGGACCACCAAGTCAATAATAAGAGGAAAATGGAAAAAGAGATGGACATTTCAGCGAGTCTGTAACCATAAACAGTGCTCCCCACCATTGTTAAGTTGGGTAGGGAACAAGATGATGTGGCTTCCACCTATGAAGTTTGATGGCTGTACCAAATCTCTGGTCCCAACTCAATAATGCAATGAAAAATATGGAGTAGTCTGTATGAACCTGATATCTTACATGTTTAATCCGAAGAAACACTCACAAGATGCAATATGGATTGAAAAGTAGCATACCACAATATCACATCCTTACCTTCAAATTTCAATCAGATGGGAACCCAACATCTAATGAACCCGATAGAAAATGTGTCTTCATTTTCAACACAAACACTCACAAGATGCAATATGGATTGAACTGAAGTATATATAGCTAGATGGTTACGCAGAGGAAATTTTTGAAAAAGGTGAGTCTTTAAATCAGCTAGATTTTACACAGTGAAACCTGTCATATTCAAGAATCACTTGTGTAAGATTGGTCTAGCCCCACAAGCGGTGACAATAGCATGCGTAATGGTGAAGAAATAAAATATCATGCTAAAGGTCCGAGTTTAAGATATGATTCGAGACATTCCCAACTATATTGCATATCTAGAAGATTGATACCAATGCTCTGTCAAACACTCAATGCCTCTGCTGCCCTCCTTGCCTCCAGTTTAGCAGCTTCTTCAGGCTTTAGTAATTTTATGCTTGAAGGAAATGCTCTTTTGGTAATCTTAGCGGTAAATCAGCCTCATCTTTTTGCTACTTGACAGTTTGCTCCTATTATTTCTGATTTAAGACTTGAACTCTCTTCCTTTCAAAGCTGGAATGCCTTGAAAATTTCTAAATGTGACAATTATCATGCACATGTTTTAGCTAAATGGACCACCACCCACAAAGTGTTTGGTAGCATTTCCTTAGGATCCCGATCAAGAATGGGAAAGATCCTCCTTGTAACCTTTTTCCTCTTCAATTAAAAAAATATATATATATCCCTTCCATAAAGAAAGAAAATAGTAGAAAATCAAGGCCAATAAAATAAGTACAAAGAGACTGTAAAACCTGTTCTCCTTATGGTGTTGAGCAAAAGATACTACCATGGTAGGGTTCTGTCACAATGATAGCGATAACATATCAAATCTTTTTGCATCATTACACATGGTAAATCTAAAAGGTGAACAAAAAAGTGTTGGAAGCTACAGAGAATGCTAAATCATTTCTTCTCTGTTCCAAGCCCATTTGATATCCCGACAAGCAAGTCAAATCACTCAAAGGAATCCCAGAAGATGATAATGAATTACATTTGACAAAGAAATAATGCCTCTTAACACATTTTGTTTATCAGTTCTTGGCCTTAATGGAGTTGTTTTCCTTGATCCTTGCTCGGTTGTCCAGCTTAACAAAGCGTTTGAGATCTTCATAAGGGAGAGATTCAATGTTCTTCCTCCTTAATTCACTCAATGCTGTGCGTTTATCGATCAAATGCCACAGCCAATCAGGGTATTCAGAATCAGGCAGGATCTGAGGATCTGCTCCATCCTTGAGGATATTGGCACCAACCACTGCTGTAGACTTGACTTCTTTGCTAAGAAGTGATGCTTTTGGTGCATCACTTGTTGCGCTCCCTTTAGAGCCTTTCTTTGCTTTACCACTAGAATATGATCGTCGACATACCACTGCAATTGCTTCCTTGCTAATGGTAATGCTTCTAATCAATCTGACATGGTTCATTGCCATAACTTTATCCCTGCAACATTAATGTTAACGAATATAGGGAGGTATCAGGTCCAAACAGGAAGACTCAGGTGCATACTCTTCTACAATCAAGTTTACATGAACTGACCTGGAATGCCTATATTCCAAAGTACCGACCAAAGGGGCAGAAACAATATTTGACCGATAACTTCTAAATTTTCTCCTACAAGGCTATATCTAAAAGTTAAAGGTCCAGTGCCCATTCAAGAAACATAGCTTATGGACTACCAAATGAACATGGGATGGAGCTGTTTTGTACTTTTCATGCAGAACAGAGCAAATATATTTACTCCAACATGTATTTGATAGGTCTTTGAGACCATTACTGATCAATTTTTTATTTTTTTTTTAATCCCAATTTCGTAGCCGATTCTAGAACATCATCTTCTCAAGGAAGAGCAAATCTGGATATAATCAAATACTCCATATATCCCCCATTAAGGTCCTAACATCAAGTCTTAGGTATTACAAACTGTGTGACTTCATTGCCAAAAACTACATGGGTGTCAAATCTAGTATGAAAGTCATAGCGCTATAGCATGCGAGTTCTAGCATCAACTTGCTGATTTTTAATCTCTCAAGAAGTTTTTACACAACTTTGTTCAAAAGCGCAGATAGCAACATGAAAAAACATAAAATGTCATCAGCATAAATCAACACCCACAAATGGGCATGAAATCAAGAACATGAAACGGCTTCTCATTGTTGTTCTCACATAGAAGACTCCCTTTCAATAAATAACAGCAATCAGACAAATGAAATTGTAAGTACTCAAGCTTCCTTCTACTAATCTTTAGCAACTCTAACTAATCCATTACACACAATCTCGTTAAGCATTAAACCCTCATTTCAACATGCCCAAACGGCTCAAACACAACTTTACCCTTATATATTGCTATAGGACAATGACCCCAAACTAAAACTTCATGGTAGCTCCTTGTATTAAAATCATCGAACAGCTGGAGTGCAGTATAAGTTATTCAAAAAGGAAGTAGATATTAGCAAACAACTTATAATAACCTATAATGCATTTATATCTCCTACTCCTACCACATGAAATTTAACAACATAAGCTCAAAAGCACCCGAGCTCATTCTCTGCACAAAAAATTCAAAAACTTTGACAATTTTTACAAATCAGACTAACACACAAACTATCAAACCCGCATACAAACAAACAAGAGCCAAAAAAAAAAAAAAAAAGTGTATAAATTACTAGGAAATGGACATTCTTTCTACCTCATTAAAAATAAAAAAGTAGCCAGAGAAAACAAAAACGCTGCGTTTGGTTGCCGAGAGAATCAGAGAACAATTTCTAGGGCGAATACCTGGTTCGAGATTTGCAGACTCCTCTTTCGAGCAGAACAGGGCTTCTGAAACGAAAAAACACAGCGCGTTGGCGTTTTGTTGAGGGAAAAAGAAACAAATACCCGAAACCAACTGTTGTTCGGCCCAAATGAATTGATGATACTATTTACGACAGGCCCAATAATTCGGCCCATGAGTCCATTTGGAGCCGAATCCAGGTTCAGTCGACCCCTTCCAAGTAAACAAGGGTTCAATTATATCACTTTTTTTAATTCTAAATATTTGCTTTAATATTCATTTTCTCAAAATCATACATTAATTTTGAAAGAAAGCATAACACGTACCTTATATATGTAAAATTTACTCACATCTGATTTAATAGACCAGAGATGATGGGTTTAAGCCTTCCCAGTAACGACAACGATGCTCTTTTATTTCAAATAAAATTGATAATATTTATTTCTTGGTTATGATTCAAAGTTTGTGCACCAGCAGTTGTTAAGGGATATATTATAGAAAGATTCGTCCTCATTATTAAAAGAACTTAATTTCAATAAGATCAGAACTGATCATTTACGCCCTCTAATAAACGTTAGCATTTTACACAATAAACAATATGCCTTTCCGTACACAAGTGATTAGTAATAACGTTAAAACGAAAAGTACTAGAGTATGTCGTGGAGGAGGGGGTGGCCGCGTGACCACCCCTCCCATAGCATACCCTCTCTTTTTTTTAGGAAAAAATATAAACCATCTTTATAGTTGTATCAATTTACAATAAGTCTGTTAAGGTTTAAAAATTAACTTAAAACTTCTCGTAGTAACATAAATGACAATCACTTTATCTCTAATTAAAAATAGAAGCGTCCTCCTATAATAAAAACTAAAAGACGCAAATTTAATTGTGGTCTTAAACACTTAATCGATTGAAACTACGCCTAATGAAACGAATGTTACTAGTTCAAATCTTTTCTCCTCTCTTTTTGTACAAACATGTCAAAAAAATTGTGATTAGGAATGACATGACACATCCGAATTTCAAATGACAAGTTAATATGAAAAGTTATTTAACACTTATGCTTATCCAAATATGTTTTAAGCTTTTTTTAAAAAATAAAAATTAAAGAGTTTATTGCAAGTGAGTGTACTCACATTTTTCCTTTTCTTTTTCTTATGCTTAGAGGCTTATTTTTTTGTGTGAAATGCTTGCGTGACATTTCTCTTTTGGGGAGGTAAAGGATCAAGTTTACATTCGATTCCCAATTATGGAAAATATTGCAGCGTTTAGAAGCTTGAGAGAGATTATAAATGGAGAAAATGTGATTTATCCATTAATAAGACAATTACAAAAACATCCATGTCCTTACACTGAAAGAGGGCTGACAAAACGTGTTCGCATGTTGCATTCATGTCTAACCCGATTATGACCTGACAATTTAAGTCCAACCTAAATACGACACATTTAATTAAATGTGTCGAACCGTCAACCCTAATACGACACAGTCTATAAACGAGTAACACGGCATGAACCTCGTTTATATAAACGAGTCATAATTGTGTCGTGTTATCTGTTTATAGACCAACCTGACCCGAATGACTAATATTATAGTTTTTAACCTTTTATAGCAATGCAATTTTTATTTTTATTTTTAATAAACGGGTCAAATGTGTCAATCTGCGAACTCAGTGGGCTGACCCGACCCGACATGTTTACTAACGTGCCGTAAACATGAAACATGTTACTCGTTTATGACCCAAACCCGATCAAGCCCAACCCTAACCCAAATTTTACGTGTCGGATTCACATGTCACGGGTTAAATTGCCAGCCTTACTATGAAGTCCGAACATCTATCTGGTTGGGCCAAATTCAGGCCCAACTCCAACTCTTCCAAGTAAACGAAGGTTCGATAAAAACCTCCCAAAACCCTCGAATCCCTCCCTAAAACCCTTCAGCGCTCTCTATCATTTTCACTCGCACAGACTCGACCGTACTCAATGGGTAGCAGCCAAGCCGCCGTTTCTTTCCTCACCAACATCGCACGCGCCGCGCTTGGCCTCGGCGCGACCGCCACCTTACTCAACTCCTCGCTCTACACTGTAGATGGAGGCCAACGCGCCGTCATCTTTGATCGGCTTCGGGGAATTCTCGATGAGACCGTCGGCGAGGGCACACACTTCCTTGTCCCATGGCTCCAGAAGCCCTTCATCTTCGACATCCGAACCAAGCCCCACACCTTCTCGTCGGTTTCCGGCACCAAGGATCTCCAGATGGTGAACCTGACCCTGCGTGTGCTCTCACGCCCTGAGGTCACGCGCCTCCCCGAGATCGTCCAAACCCTAGGGCTCGAATACGACGAGAAGGTCCTCCCGTCGATCGGTAACGAGGTGCTCAAGGCCGTGGTGGCTCAATTCAACGCCGACCAGCTCTTGACGGAGCGGCCTCAGGTCTCGGCGCTGGTCCGCAACGGCTTGACCGAGCGGGCTAGGAACTTCAACATCGTGCTGGACGACGTGGCAATAACTCACCTCTCGTACGGGGCCGAGTTCTCGCGCGCCGTGGAGCAGAAGCAGGTGGCGCAACAGGAGGCGGAGCGGTCGAAGTTTGTAGTGGCTAAGGCGGAGCAGGAGAGGCGCGCGGCGATCATTCGTGCCGAGGGTGAGAGCGAGTCGGCTAAGATGATATCAGATGCAACCGCGCAGGCCGGGATGGGCCTGATCGAGCTGAGGAAGATCGAAGCCCTGAGAGAGAACGCTCACACGTTGGCCAAGTCACCCAATGTGGCGTATTTGCCCGGCGGGCAGCAGATGCTCATGGCTCTCAATGCCACGCGTTGAGTCGGTAAAATGATACTAGCTTTTTTTGTTTTCAATAAAATTGCTAATTCTAATAGTATTGTAATCGATTTCCATTGTATTCTTGCAAGAGATTGTATTGGGGCATTTTTATTGCTAATGTTTTAGTACTTTTGTGTTGCTTTCCTGGAATTAGGGTATTGCATCGTAATCTATACAATTCTGTTGTGTTTGGTTTGGTTTAACTTTATTACTATAATTGTTTGTTCCTTAAGGTTCGATTGTGGATCTAGGATTTTGAAAGGTCGTTGCTGTAATCTTTTGTGTTTGTAGTAATGACCAAGTCTAATGGAAGGTGTGAATCAACTCTAGGTTTCTATTTGTTTAACATAGGATTTTGCCCTATTCCACTAGAATTAGGGTTAGTAGGAACTTTAGCTCTTTCTTTTAAGATATAAAGAAATTTTTAAACTTATTTATGACGCAGACGGTTTTTGGAGGTTAGGCAGTTGTGTGTGTAAAGGTATCGTTGTGATTTGCAGGCAGATTCGTTTCATTCATCAGATATGCAGTTTATCTGCTTTTGTATCATTTATATAGGCATTTTTTGTTAAACTATGATTTCGAATAGAAATAAGGACAACCATTTTTTAAAAGAAGAAGAAGAGTTAGATGATTCTTGATATAAAGAAAAAAGGGACATTTTTAATGACTGATGTGGAACCATGGAATGCTTTTGGTAGTTGATAACTGAATGACATTTTTTTATAGAAAAAAATTATAGGTTGATTGAATCGGTTGAATCTATTCACTTTGACTATGGAGGTTCTGTACTTTCTTGTTTCGTGGCTGAATCTAGCGAGCCTGACTTTGTTTTATAAGTGTTTGCTCCCTTTGTTTTGTTTCTTTTATATATAAGAGTCTTGTAGGAGTCTTTGGTACAAGAAAAGAAATATTAATCAGCTAGTGTGCTTCTCTCTGCATCAGATGATGAACGTATTGATCCAATTAGCATGTGTGTTAAATGTTTTTTCATTCCATTTAATTTTCATGAAAAATATTGTGAGTTAGATTTTTCTGTAAGTGGAAGTATGCCAAAGGCCTTGAAATGGGTAGTGGCGATGGTTCAATTATTAGCAAAAGCATATAGATTGCATATGAAATGATTACTCTTTTGATTTTGAGTCTTTGTTTGTTTGCAGGTCATCAGGACATAGCATAACAGCATGAAAAGTTTGTGGATTCGCGCATTTGTTGGTTTATTGCTGTGATGTTTTTTATTTATGTATGATCTGAAGTTTCTTTAAGAATCCGAAATGAAAATTTGAGGATGTTTTGGGGATTAAGTTTAAAATGCATGGTTTTTTTCTCAATCCTGAAATCATTACTTTGTTTACCATATGTTATAACTTCAAAGATACAATTTTTGTACTTAAATATGTTAATCTATGCTGAATGCATTTGTCTTTCCCAAAGTTGCTTCAAGAATCATTGATGTTTTAATTTACTTTGTGGCCCATGATTGATGGCCTTAGGTTGCCCTATTTGTGCATATGATTCAAAATGATATATAATTTATTTCTTTCCGAGTGTGATGAATTCAGCCATGTATGCATGCGTGTAACTCCTTGGCAATATGTGTGTGGTTGTAATGCAGCTCATAATGTGAAATATCTCCCTATCTGCCTATCCACCTGGGAAATGGATAATAGCCTCTATTCAGTTAACATGGATATGCGTTCACAGTTAATTTCCTGGTGTATGGTGTTTGCCCTTTCATTTGTATCATCTGTTGACACAAAAGGATCCTCTTCTTTTCTAGCAAATCTTTGCTGAGAAATAGCTCGTACTTTGTCCCCTGTTGACAACCTTAGTTGTTCACTATCCCAATTTTGAGAGCCCAAGAGTTAAATTGTATCTTTGTCATAGTCTGTCTATTCAGCCTTGGAAGCTTGAAGCACTAGATGCACACTCTCTTTTCTATCATCTGTTTTCGTGCCGTTTTCATGACATAAAAAAGGAAGGATGTGATTTGCGCAGTTCTTCTCCTCAGATGATAATTATCGTTTAGACATAAGGTAGTATGGCACGATTAGGTCTATTGCAACTCTCTATGTGACCTCAAGGTCATGCCTTTCCTGCGCCTTCTGTTTTGGTGTGTATCATGTATGCCTTACCTGATACACTGCCTTAGATATAATTATGGTTTAAAATTTTTAATAAGATTAATAACAAAACATATAACATCTATTTTTAGAGAATGTGTTTGAGTGCTCCAATTACAACAATTTAAAGAAATAGCAAGCATTTTTTGCATCCTCGTACCTACATATGACCCTCCAAAATCGATAAAATCATTCACAAAATTTCGAACATTGAAACTTGACATCGAATCGAGGAAGCAAGATAAACTCAAGTTATGTTTAAGCCAGTTGAAAATAGAGACCAAGTGATATGTAAGTAAATCTACCAAATTACTAGTTTGAATCCCCCTCCCCCACCCTCCCCCTCTTGTGTGGACATGTCAAAAAAGAAAAAAAAAAAAAATCTACCAAATTACCAATACCATCCTCAAATATCAATTATTACAAAACATCTCTCATGACCTCACACACGAACTAAATTACACACTAAGCTTGAATAATACAATCTCATTTGCAGTAACAACTAAAAAGACCATGAAATATTAAAGAGACTAAATCCATAGAAAAAAAATAATACAAATGAAATGATACAATATGCTTAAATGATATGAATTCTCTGTAATTATACACACTCACTTGGAGACAATGTTAAGTTCTGGCTACCATGAAAATCTAAAGAAACATTGTAAATTATATGGAAGTAGAGAAAAGAGAGAGAGGAACCATGTAATCAATGGTGATGAAAGGACCGTTAACAACGACAAGTTCAGTCATTGCTGATTTAATATTTTAATTATCAAATTAAAATATTAATTATGCAAATGTAATGAGATGTGCTGATTTTCTAAAAGCTTAATTATGTTCCATATATTAGTCAGGATTGGGATTTTATTTCACATTTTTTATTGAAAGAAAAAATGTTAGACAGTACAACTCTTTTATAACTTGTTGACACATGTTAACATGTGATTAGAGGGTGTTAAAAAATTTTAGTAGCTGACATGGTTTCAATCACATGTTGACATATAAATGGAAGCATAGATCCAAAATTCACATTTCTTAAGTTTGGTAAACAACTTTTTTTTTTGTTGCAATAATTCAAGCATTGCTCGTAGATGTTCCTTGTTAGTTAATTCAAATTCTTGAGGTTTATTTATGCATTAAGCACATATAATTATGTATTAAGTTTATTCTCTTTATAAAAATAAAAATGAGTATACATGCCCAAAAAATTATAGCCAGAACACATGGGTTGAACATTATTAAAAAAGAAATCTTATTATATATGGATTGTAAAAATAATAATAATTAAGAAAAACTTCACAAAAGACTCCTGAACCATCACACGATTTGAAAAGACCTTCTCAAATTTCAAAGCCTCTTAATTTCATCCCCATGGACTTTAAATTTGATTCAATCTATCTATTTTGTCAGTTTTTAGACATTAAAAATGAAAAAAAAAAAAAATACTTTTATACTAATGACATTTTTATTAAAAAAAAAAAATTCCGAAAAATTGAATGGTAGTTTGGCATTTTTAATTAGTCAAAAATTAATGAAGGGAGTAAATTGCATCAAATTGAAAGTTGAAGGGGTAAAATTGAGATGAGAACTACATTAATACTATTTAATTGAAGACATGCAAAACAAATTCTGAGCATGAAGAAAATTAAATTAAATTAAAAGCCATAAGTAATTAATAATAATATTCATCCAAAAATGAAAGCATGGAAACAATTAATGATCAAAGAATGAATATAAAATTAATAGAGCAATTTATAGGAGGACTCCTCACCTCAATCCACCAATCCACCCTTTCTTTTTCTTCCTCATCATCAACTGAAAACAAACATACTTTCTTCAAAATGAGTAGCGCTAGTAGTAGTGATCAACAAGGATGGACGTTGGTAAAAACTCTTAAAAAAAACATCACGTGGCGGGTGCTTCATTGATATTTCACAAGCAGAATACGTGACACTCTTTGCAGGCCATTTAACACCAGAGCAAATTACCGCTTGCCTTATTCCTTTATGAGATAAGCCAGCATTCCGGACAAGTGTCCAAATAATTCAAAATTCATTCGAACAAGTGAACTCTATTGGAACTCCCTCTTAATCGACTATTCGAATTCACTGCAATTATAGCAAATTGTAGAAATTTGGATCCAGGAAAGACAAGTGAAGTGATGAATGGGAAGCAAATGGTAAATAAATGTCACCTGTGTCAGTGCTCTTCATGGAACTTGGAATTGACGGTTTCAAACAAGCCTCTATATGAAGGGGGGAAAAAAGGAGCGAAAGAAAAAGATAAGTCACTTTTAATACAAGAATCACCCTCTGCTGTCCATCCATAGATGATAGAAACACACAATTGGTAAGTTATGCATATTGCAATCATTGTAAGCATCTAAGTCCAATAAATAACGTCCATTCTATAATGTTATGGAACCATCACTGATTCACTGTGGCTGATACAAGAAGGGGCAACTTTTTATTTGAAACAGCCAAAAAAAGGGTCATTACATTCACCTGTGGTCATGTTTAAACAACTCTGTTGTTACATATAACTTAAAAGTAATGTAAACGCCACAAACAAATGAAATTCATGCTATTCATAGATAAAAGGGGACAGAAGAACACAGACAAAATTTTGATCCACTAGCACCACTAGCCAATGCTAATAGCCTATGCACTATCATCTACCAACATTTTTGAGAACCCATGCTCTTGTATTAATTTTTCTATGATCATCTTCAGTGCAGGAGCGCTCACTGGGCATTTTTTATCAGCAAAGCAGGATCTACCTTCTTCAGCTGCCTTGCAGAGCTGTGGGTCCAATGGTACCTTGCCAAGAAAAGGCACACCCATTTCCCTAGACATTTTTTCTGCACCACCACCACTGCTATCAAAGACTTCACTGCAAGCTATCAAATTTTGAAGTTCTGGGGCTTTTTCTCTCAGATATTCCTTAACCCACTCTGTAACATCTTTCTGTTCACCTGTCTCCGTCATCCTCATAAACTTGAAATCCATCACTGGTTGGCACAAGCCACTCATATTCTCAACAACCCCAAGAACCTGAACTCCAACTTTCTTGCAGAAACTCACTTCTTTCCGCACATCAATCAAGGAGACTTCTTGTGGAGTGGTGACTATAATTGCACCATCTATTCCAGTAGCCTCGAGCAATTGGACAATTGAGATGTGCTCGTCTGAGGTCCCGGGAGGAGCATCAACAACCAAAAAATCAAGTTCACCCCAGTACACATCCTTCAGGAATTGCTTGATGAGCCCATTCTTGCGCGGGCCTCTCCATATGACAGCTTCGTCAGGATTAGGAAGCATGAATCCAATCGACATGACACCAAGGTTGGACTCAACATAGACGGGAGACCAACCAAGGTTGCTCTGGTGGACATCTTGACCTTCTAGGCCAAGCATCTTTGGTATGCTCGGACCACAAATGTCAATGTCAAGTAGACCTACCTGGAAGTCCATTGCTGCCAGAGCGAATGATAGTTGGGCGGAGAATGTGCTCTTGCCAACTCCACCCTTCCCCGATAAAACCAGTATCTTATGCTTGACAGTAGCCAATCTTTCTGCAATTGCGACCAAGTCTGAAGAAACCAACATACAGAACGTTAAGACAGGGTACATACTACTTAAAAATGTAATGCATAAACAGGAGATGAATCCTGCATAGGCAAAATTTGTACCAAAGAAATATTTCATCGAAATAAAAATTTAAAGAAATTTCTTCTGGCTGTTTGGTCATGAACACAACATGCACCATACAAAGTCAGCATGACTTCTTACATGAATGATAACCTAACTAATTTCGCCAAGGAAATATGCTTATAACTATCTTTCATTGACCCATTTCTATAGGTTGCTTCTGCTTTCTTATGATGTTATTGTGTAAATGTAATGGCAAAACATTTGCAAGCAGACCAGTATGCATAATATTAACGACTTGATCTGTATATCTTCCCTCTGTCAATCATCAAAACCCTTCAGAACACAATCACCACAATGACTTCAGAAAAATATCCATATCAACTAATAAAGTTAGTGTATTTGTTCTGTTGTTCGTAACACAGGATAAATACAAGGCCACATGCTAATAGAAGAATACCCACAAAGAATTGTAAGCCAAAACACCCTTTCTCTCTCTCTCTCTCTCTCAAGATTTTTCATCCCATTGTTTATCATTTCCGCAAGATTCCTGGCTGGGTGTTTTAGTTTATAACATGTAACAACAAGCTTACATATCGCTCTAACACATCCAAGAGTCATCCGCAACTCAGCAGTAAGTAACAATAACAAGCATAACTTGGATACAAAACATGCGGAACTGGTCCTAAATCCACCACCTTAAGCTTATGGGGGGTAGCTTAACTTTAACCAACACTTGGGACTAAATTTGAAGTGCATATAAAAATAGACCCTATATTGATAGCTGACAAACTTTGGAAAATTTCAAAACTTAAGATTTCAGACAGTATAACCTAGGAAAATCAGAGTAACCCATGACTGCTTAGTAAACATTGAAAAATAAATTAATACCCATTGATTTAAATATCTGAATTCACAGAAAATACAAAATAAAAGCTTTCAAGAAATAAGAGAGGGAGAGAGAACCTGGGTCAGGGCCTTTAGGCGCTGTAGCACAAACTTCTTGATTGGGGCAACCTTTGCAGGCGTCAGATTGTCCTGCAGACTCTGATTTGGGGCCAGGGCAATCTGAATATTACCCCCCACAAAGAAAAAAAGAAGAACAAAAATTCAGACTTTTTTGGAGATTCCCAAATCAACAAACAACCAAAAGCCTGTGATCTTAATAAAAAAGAAGAAAAAGCTTACGCTCGTTGGCGTCTTCGGGAATTTCACCGTTCTCCATGGTCGCGGCTTTGTTCTCCATGGTCTTCTGAGTTCTGAGAGACCCAACAAAGAAAAGCAGTTCAATTTCGGGTCTGGAAAGGCGGTTATGGGCCGGATCAAAATCCGCGGTTAGTATTTTCCTATATATAATATAGGTTAACGTTTATATAGCCACAAGTTCGGAATATCTTATAATTTAATCCAAGTCAAAAGACTCAAAACTCAAGCCATAAGTTCGGAATTTTTTTTTTTTTTTTTTTTAAGTAATTAGAAAAAGTTAGCGTTTAATCTAATGGTAATATATATATATTTTTTCCCGGGAATTGTAACTCCCATGGGCCTTATTGGGCCCACTCACATCATCTGCTCAATTATAGCGGGTAAGAGGGAATTTTCTAAGATCCCCAACTGTAACGTATTCTAGTCTTGGTATAATATCTTTCAAGCAAGTATATATAGTTCCAAGGTCTAATTTGGTATTGCTGTGGTTAATAGCGTAAGTGTATTTTTTATAATAGTTTTTAAAAGTGTTTTTTGGTTTTGATTTGAAAAAATGTTTTGACGGGATGTCTAGGTAAGAAGTGTTTTTACATGTTTGAAAAGTGTATTATGTTTTGAATTATTTGTTAATAATTTTAAGAAAAGTTTGTTTTGGTTTTGTGTTTTCAAAATTCTTATATATATATATATTTATTTATTTATTTAAAAAAAAAAAAAATTGGTACGCTCCTAACCCAAACCCAAAAGGGCTTAAATGTATTTCGAAAAATATTATATGACAAACACTTTAAAAAAAAAAGTAAGCAAAAGCATATTTTTGGACAGTTAAACTAAAAATAAAATAAAAAATAAAAAAAACGCCTAACATTTTTCGTCTGGACAACACCTCAAACATTGAAGAAAAGGGTAAAAGAAAACACAAATTTGATAACTAAACAAATTGGCAAAAATTAGTTATACCGAGGGATTGAAATTTATTGCAATTCATTGACCGAATTATAGCTTGCTCAAGCTTTTAATAAAAGAGTTCTTATAAAACATATCTACTTAATAGGTGTATGAACAATTCAAAGTGCAAAACTCGCTTACTCGAACAAGTAAATCTCAGTTTATTATAGAGATTTTTGTCAATTGGCTACCCGAATTATAATCAAGGACTCCCCTATATACTTACTCTACTAAAGCACACAAGTGGCATGGGAGAGGAGAAGAAAATGAGAATGATTTTGTGGAGCAACCCATCTAACCATTTTTAAAATTTTAATCAAGATAATGCATTCCATTATCTTGCATTATATATCCAGGAATGCAGTCATTGAGATAACTTCATCACCTATGTAATTGCCTGTGAAGACTCATAACTAGATCTTGTGCAATAAAACTGCCCTATTACATTACAATAGTGCAATCCTACTTATGTAATTGCTTGTGAATACTCATAACTGAATCTCGATACCATGCAATAGAGCCATACTAATGCACTAAAATTGTGAAGTCTTTGTGAGAGTCTATCTGGACTCTACCTACTCAAGCTGTCTGAACACCTATCTGAACATGTGAGACTCGAATTAACAGGCCCTCACAAGAAATTGCCCTATTACAGAGCCCTAATGTACAACATCCCACAGCTCATATTTAATGGTGTGCGAATAATTTTAGATTTTAACCTAAAAACAAATTTTTCAGACTTCCTTCTCCCACATCTTGAATGCGATAGCCACATTTCATAAACTCATGAGTCACATCTCTAGACTAGTTTTCTATAACACCAACCAAAGAATCATCCTTCCCACTAATATATTAGTAGAAAATGTCTTCTGAGACACTAGGTACCAAAATTAAGACCATTCAACCCATTCTTCATGCTCATAACATACACCATGAAAGCGGGTAGGCATACAGAATCACATCTGGTAAAAAGCAAGAGTAATAATAGTTTTTCCTGGAAAATGCTCGCATAAGTAGAGGTAAAAAGGAGTGAGGTTGCATTATCAAGAATTAGCAACATAACAAAAATGGATACATAATCATCTCTTATTTACTGATCTTGTTTCAATAGTACAGCTTTGCAACAAACAGATTCTATGTAAAATAAAAGTTCAGTCGAGGTGGAACAACTGCCTACATAACCCAATGTATTACAAAGTTGACACACAACACATGCCCTAATACTTTCAGCACTTTCAGCCAACAGTAGGACTCCTCATCTGCATCAACCAAACAAATCCCGACATTTATGACAACTGTCACTTCAACAACCATTACTACTACCTCACTTCCACAGTTGCACACTTACAAATTAACTTTTTCAATGTCCCCAAACGATACAAATTTTGGATAGAAGCCTCTGAAGCATCAGATCACCCTTATTTGAAACAAAAATTATAAATCAAACCTCTTTTTATTTAACCAGCATTCCCTGGATAGAAGCCTCTGAAGCATCAGATCACCCTTATTTGAAACAAAAATTATAAATCAAACCTCTTTTTATTTAACCAGCATTCCCTTCTTCTTCTTCTTCTTCTTCTTCTTCTTCTGTCGAGTTCCCCTCTTTCATTTTTTTTTCCATATTTTTAATTTCTTTCTTCTTTTTAAAATTTTTCCCTTCAAATATCCTAAGCTAGCCTCCTATCGATAAAGTCAACGAGCATCATTTATACAGTTAGAGCTATAGAGTGGTACATTTCCTCCGCCTTCAGAAGGTGCATGTTCTTCATGTTCTTCATGGTAACAGGAGATTCCGCATTTAGCCTCTAAGCAAGTGGCGATTGTATTTCTCATCTTAACAGCCAAACAACGCAGATTCCACTCCAAAATCTACAGCAAGTGGCAATATACAATATCTTCGCAATCAGCCATAAAAGCAAAACTGGTACCTGATCTCTCGATGAAAGATGGTGCATTTAGAAGCACCTTTTTCACCTGGCCTATCTTGACAATGAAACAGCTGCTTCCAACAATCCAAACAAAGTAATTCTAGACAAAATGTTTCCTCATAATCATGGTCCTTAATGCAGCGCCCACAATTGCTACAGCGTGCAATGCAGAGTATGCAAGCCCTGCATGACTGAGCAGCCTGATGCTTCCCCTGGCAACTCTCTGCTGGACAATCATAAACTAGTCTCAACTGCTGGCACCTGGGGCACACCTCAATGTCGATGGCACGATCATCATCACAAGAGATATGCGAATTTCTCCCACAATAAATCTGTGGGCTGCGGGCATTCAGCTGCATATGGTTGTCGGCATTCAGCAAGACCTGCAATTCTTCGAAGTGCTTGTCCTTTACGTGACAGATGCCACCAATTCTTAAGTGCTTTATTCCAGGTGAGCCAACAAACTTTAAGGTCCTTAAATTATCCAATATGCCTTCAATACTAAGTCTGATACATCCTGGCACACTTAGCTGCATGCAAGAAGTGCAAAGTGATAAGTTAATTAATCTCAGAAGAACAAAGACCATTTAGAAATGAGACCATAGTGAATTAACATATAGTTCAAGATAAGCATGATGAGAGAAAAGGGAAAGGAAACAGTTGCAACAATTAGAAGTTTTTGGTTCTGCCAACTTCAAATTTAGATTAAAACCAATAAAAGAAAACTACAACCAATATTACAGATTAGCAGCATCAAGGACTGCAAAAGATGCCAAGTTTTTTGCCACATGCATACCAAATTAAATAGAATGAGATGACCGGATTAAATCCTAAAAGGCCTATGTTTACACACACTTTTTTTTTCAGATAATTAATTGCCATAAGAAACAACACGGGCAAATCTTCTGAAATACATTAAACTCGCTTGACTTGTATAGGATGTTCGAAAGCCCTATTATTAGATTGACATGCAACATTAATATCATATTCAGCCATGCATAAGAGAGAGGATGATGTATGAAAAATTATGTATTTCCGTTACATGTACAAAGAATACTTAGAATGGAAGAAGAGACCATACCAGATATAGTAACTAAAAATGGAAGTAGCTTCAAGGATAATAAAATGTTGACAACCTCAAAACATCAATAGGCATTATTAGAGGAAGAAAAACAACAGAATAGGCATCTACAATAATATCATAAAAAGTATCATCAATGGCAGCCAGAGACAACACCCTAACATTTATATATGATTACCAAATAACATATTTGTTCCAGGATACTTATTGCGTAACAAATACGAACCTTTGTCATTTTTGGATTGGTTTCAATCACACGCTTCAAACCACCATCTGTGATTTTTATGCACTCCACTAGATTCAAGCACTGAAGAGTCCCTTGTGCCCTGTTAGCTAACTTCAGAAGCGCATCATCAGTGATCTTCTCGCTCAACCGTTGATCAATGTGAATACTCCTCCACAGAAGTGGTTCACTTCTAACCCCATCATGCAAAGATTTGCAAACCCTTTCTACATTAAGCAGGTCCAGCACACCCAGATAGGCCAAAGCAAAAAACATGGCATCGTGAGGTGCACCTCCTTCACCACCATCAAAACAAGTTTCCCCACAATCCGCCCACTTCTGAGCTCCTTTGCCAACATCCCAATTGCCAAAACTGCCCAAACTCATAAACTCCTCCACATTAACCAGTCCAGTGTTAACCCCACAACTATCAAACCCTTCACATGGAATTGACATCCCACCAATTTTTAGGTTACTCAATTCCGGTTCAGCCCACATTTCTCCGTCCCAATCCCAATTCAGCCCTGCGAATAGCCCAGAATAATCATCGAACTCTTTTTCATCTTCATCAACCCCAAAACCATCAAAATCCCAATCAGATTCCACTCGCAAGTTCTGAAACCAACCCGTGATCGTAATCGTAGAGTTTATATCCATTCCAAATGGATCAATAGGCAACTTATCGATAACATCATCATCAGCCACCGAATCACCACCGCCTCCCAATTCAGCCTTCTCCATTCCCTTGCAATCAGAACTCCCAAATTCAGAATCCAAACCCTGGAAAGCCCAATCAGATAAATTGAGAGGCATTCTTGTTTCTTGAGCACTAAGAAAAGAAACACAAATCCTCTGCCAAGAGACCAAGACTGTGCTCAAACAACCTAATCACAAAATACCCAAAAAAGCTTTTTCTATCACAGAAAGAGAAACAAACAATGACCCTGATTAATAAAGGAAACCTAAAAGAAGAAAAAGGAAAGAAAAAAAAAAAACGAAAACCCTCGATTCCAGTGGCTAAGAAAAACAAAAGCACCTGAAATCAGAGAAGAATTGGAATATTAAGAGCGCAGATGAAGCTCAAAACAGAGCTTTTTTAGGATGATGAAATATATGAACTCAATAGAAACAAAAAGAAGGAAACCCAGGTGAGAAACGCAAAGAAAGAGTGATCGGTAATTTTTTTGTTGTTTTTGATGTTTCTAACAATGTAAGGTACAGAGACGAACTGAGAAACAGAGAGAAAAATGGAAAGAGAAGATTTGGAAACAGAGAGAAGCGGATTCGGAGAAAGTAGATGGAGGAACTAATATGAGAGGATTTGCAAACACAGAGAGAGACAGAGACAAAGAGAGAGAGAGAGAATTTGCAATCAGTTTCGTGGACCAATTAGGCTTCAGGACTTGCTTTTGGAGATTGGATATGTTTCCTTTTTCTTTTAAGATTTTTATTTTCTTTTTCTTTTTTCTTTTTTTTGGGATCAATTTTCCTAAATTAGATTCCAATAAGTAATAAACAAAATAAAGTTTTTCAAAATTCATTCATTTTAATATGATTTTTTTAAACAAAAAAAAAGTCCAGAAAGTGTCAAAAAAAAATTAAACTTTTAAAACTAAACATTTATTTTAAAATGTTCTAGAAAATAAAATAATTGACAAAAATTTTCTCTAAATCGTCTAGAAGAAATATCTTTTAATTTATTTAAAATACTGCAAGTGTCTATAAATATTTAAAAGATTAATGACCTTACAAATTTAATGTACGTTTTAAATATTTATAAATATTTGATAGTATTTTAAATGGGTTCGAACGTATTCCCAAAAGTATAAAAGATGAATGTTTGATCACAAAAATCAAATATTCATTTATAGCAAGAAGAAATATTATTAGACGACAAAGTTATTCATCATGTTGTCGTTATCAGTATAATAATAATAAAGACAAGTAGGGTTTTCTTTGTATTTTTTTTTTTTTTTTTTTGACATGTCCACACAAGAGGGAGGAGGGAGAAGGGAGGATTCGAACTAGTGACATCCGCTTCATGAAGCGTGGTCCCAACCAATTGAGCTACCTCTTTGGAATAGTTTTCCTTGTATTTGATATATTTTGAAGTACCGCTTAAGAGGCCAGTTGAAAAAGGAAATTACAGTATAAAGAGAAGATAAATGAATAGAATCACCAAATTAAGAAGGAAAGTGTCAGATTACAACAATTTTTATTATAATTCTCTCATTGAAATGAGTGTCATATAGATTATTACATGGTAGTCAACATATTAGTAACTAATATGATAAGTGTCATCTCAACTGTTATGCCAACTCATAAATGTAGTAAGTACTATGAAAAATGCTATCTGACTGTCTATATTTTATTAATTGACATAAAAAATGTCATGTGGAAGTTACAATACTGATAACATGACTCAATTAAGAAACCAAGATTAAAGGTTTGTAGAGAATTCCCTTTCTTATCAACCAAGTCTCTGTTTTCACTGAAAAAGTATTCTCAAAAGAAATCGGTGCTCAGCTTATCAAACAAGTTTCATTGGAGGAGGTAAAAGCAACCGTCCTTTTAGTCCAAATAGGTTGGGCTCATATTCTATTTAGATGACACTTAAATACATTTTGTTTTACTTGGAACCAAAGCAATCTAAGTATAGAATGATATCACAAGACCAAGACCAAGACCAAGACCAAATCAGATTGGAATAAATTCGTTCCATGAACTTCTTACCTCTTCTTTTGGATAAGTTGTTCCATTAATTTCTGTTTCAAAGGCTTTCCAAAAAAAAAACCCTTATGCTTCAAAGGAGATTAAAAAGTGAAAAACTATACTAGTTTTGCTTAGATCCACGAAAGAGTCAAGGGCGAGAATGGAGAAATGACCAGCTTGTCGGTTACCGAATATGGAGATCACAGCTTTCATTAGGCCTGTAAATGAACCGACACACTCGACAGCTCGGCTCGAGCTCGGCTCGATTAAGCTCGAATCGAAATCGAGCTCGATACTGTTTAGCTCGGCTCGTTACTGTACAAGCTCGCTCGATTAGCAAATGAGCCGAGCTCGGCTCGCCCGACTAAACTCGACAAGAGCTCGTGAGCTCGATTTCATTCATAAATGAGTAGATTAAATGATTATTAATTAAGTAAGTAATATATTTCTTACCATTTATAAATTATAATCACATTAATGTATACAAACTTAAATGACCTTAATGTATCTCTTTAGGGTGTGACAAATAACAATTGACATTATATACAATAATACAAACTTAAATGTTATATTAATTAATTGTATAAAATTAAATTAGTTTAACTTAGTTGTATACTTATAAATTAATAAATTATAATATATATTTATATATGATATGTTTATTATCTACAATATATGATATACATCATATACTAACTTAACTTTAACAAATAACAACTAACAAGTAATAAGTATCAAGTAAAGTATAGAGATAAATTATATCATTACTTGATATGAATATTAAAATTATCTCAAATTTAGTAACTAGGCTCTAAGAATCTAAGCAATTAAAAAACATAGGTGACAATTAGAAAGTTAGTCAACAATGTGCAGTTAATCAATGTACGTTACTCTTTAGGATGTGACAAATGACAATTGACATTATATTCAATAATACAAACTTAAATGTTATATTATATAAGATAAATTATATTATATAATAATTATACTATATAAATTATAAAATTAACAAGTAAAGTATATAAATTATCTTTTAAGTTTATAGTTAATATAAATTTATTTAAATTATAGGAAAAATTAGGCTTACAAATTAGCCGAGCGGCTCGAGCTCAGTTACTGTACAAGCTCGGCTAGAGCTCGACTAAGCTCGCTCGGCTCGGATCGTTTACAGGCCTAGCTTTCATTACATAGTTGTTAGTTGCATGTTGGATTGCTTTGCATACATGCCTGATTCATCTTATAAATTGCATTACATAATGACAGCATTGGATCAGAGACAACAATAAAGAAGGGCATATATCCTCAAAAACTTGATTAGTGCGGTTAAAAAATATATATATACATGTGTGTGTGTGTGTGATGTAGTCTTTTTAACCATTCACATATAACTTCACTATCTTTTTCTTTCTCATAAAAAATTAAAATTAAATCTAGACCGTTGAAAAAACTGCAGCACATATGCTACAATTTTTTTGCTTACATAAAATATATATTTTTAATAACTGTTTTTAGTTATATTACTTAATATTTTAAATCAATTTTTTTTTCCAACTTTATTTTTTAATCTTGCCCCTTTTAATCAAAAATTCCGGCTCCGCCACTACATGGATCTCTTTTACTTTTTTAACAGTAGACTGTGCCCGAATTACATGAGCACTTATTTATGAATCACAAATTGTATCATGTTGCATGTATAATGCTCATACACCACATCAAATTCTTATTCTGATCAGAAAGCTTATCAAGCTCAGTGTAAAAGGAA
This sequence comes from Carpinus fangiana, assembly GCA_006937295.1. Classification (NCBI taxonomy): domain Eukaryota; kingdom Viridiplantae; phylum Streptophyta; class Magnoliopsida; order Fagales; family Betulaceae; genus Carpinus; species Carpinus fangiana. The sequence goes on from CM017323.1 coordinate 1,275,392, forward strand.
GTATGCTGCGTTCTACAGAGTGGGAGGGATCCATATATAGCCATGTGTTTAAACATAACCAGCTTTTGCTAGCAGCTCATCTGCTTCTACAGGCCCTCGGCTGCCCGGTTAGTACGGAAGCGGCTTTAGTTCACTATCGTCAATTTTGTGAAGAGATGTGAAGATCTGCCAAGCCGCCTGATGGTTGACACAACAATCAGATTGGGAGAACTGTCGCCATGTGATAAGATATTTTACTTAATAGTGTACAATGTTCATACCTTCAACTCATCTCTGCGAACAGAATGTTGTTGATCACCTCTTATACTGTAAAACAAAACCCCATTCTCAATGATTAAAAAATCAATGGACAGCAAGAGTATTAATCCTAGGGGTGGCAATTCATGTTCGTGTGTTGGATTTGGGTTGTATCGAGAAGTGAGTATAAGACTATATAAGTCAACTATAACTCGATCTATTTAATTAGGTCGAACCCTTCAAATATAACCCGCTAATTTCATGTTAAATTCGTGTCGGGTTTACAGAACGTGTCAAAAATTATCAATTCTAATTAATAATCAGTCAAAGTCAACAGTATCACTATATTACTATTGCGCTACAGTTGTGTATGCAATTCGAAAGAGATGTGTCAACTACCCTAAACGAAAGCAGAATTATCGTACACTAAGAATATGGAAGGGCAAGGATCATACGTGTCAAGAATTAGACGTTCATAAGCCTCAAAAAATTGTAACCCCTTGATAACGTTGCACATATGACAAGTCTAATTCACTTTGGACTGTCAACATCTCTAGTCCAGGCTGCTTGACCTGCATGAGAGACATTGAGCAATGGGTTCTCAGAGAACAATAAACTCAAAAAATTAAAACAATTTTAGTGACCCTTATGAGATGATTACTGGAAAATTAAGGTTTATATAATTTTCCTAAAATTTCTATAAAGCTAATAATGAACAGCTTACTACAGATAGGACAATATGCTACAAAAGTATGATATAGTATGAATGCATGTTACTACTAAAGTTAATTCAAGTGCTCAAATTGCTCATAACAAATAAAAAAGTAACCAAATCATGTTTTGATGGGTTGATCCATACATGAAGCTAGTGGCTATCTCCAATTTTGATCAGAAAGTAAACAACTATGATACAAAGATCAGGTAGAGAAAAGGGCTACCATTCCCAGGTGAAAGATGAACAAGTACACTAGCACACAAGGTACTTGGATAACCACAAAAAGCAACCTTATTTTCAAAACTTAATTTTTGATACATTTTCCAGATCAGAACAAGAAATTCGGAGATGTGCTGAAGAGTTTCAATAAAAAAAAAAAGGTCCTGGAAAAGATCCGCAACTTAAACAATTCAAAGACAGGCAGATGCACAATGTTTGTTACTTCACATGATGCCCCCACCAAGTCTTCAACAACAAACACACGCAAAACGTAAGCAGGTACCAGCTCAAACATTGTGGACCAACAATTCTTGTAAAGGCGCAATAGAATCACTAACATACCGTAAACTTCATGCACATGGCTTCTGAAGGTTGAAGGCGTATTACAAACTCATTTCTCCCTTGCTTTTTACCTAAACATTGAGCCAGCATTCAATCAAGAAATAGATCAAAACCTTTTAAGCGACCAATTGACAGACCATCAGATTAAAAACTTTTAGACAGCCAAATATTTGACAGACCATCAAGTATAATACAAAAGCAGCTTTGTGGGGTATAACAATCACAGATACTGAATATAGAAAGCCAACTAAGGAGATATGTAGCAGCAAGAAACATTGAATCATGTTGCGAGCAAGTAGAGATGAAAATGAACATATTGCAGAAACAGACAATGAGCCATTTTACTTATTCCCAGCATAAAAATCTTCACAGAAATATTCACTTAGCTGATAATCATGATTTTTTTTTGAAGAGTACAAGAACACCTTAGTAAATTGTAGCATTACTTTCGTTCATGAGTAAGGAAAAGAAATGACGAGTGCCCATCCCAAGACCAACTTCCATTTCATATTTCAATATGCTAGGACTTTTGTGTAATAATGAGAGAAAGAGACTTACCCAATGGCTTTCTTTCTCTAAATGTTTTCGTAGATCCAATTGTAAAATACTGCAGGGACTGCCACCATCATAATCAATATACAATGCTGCTAAGGAGCAATCAGCGAGTGCCAATTTTTCACTTAAAGTCCCCGTGAATAATAGATCAGAAGACTCCTCCAGCTTTGGACAATTCTCAACATACAAGTATGTTAAACTCAATGGAAGCTTTGGCAATGCTTGAAGCCTGTTACATTGCTCAAGTACAGTGATTCAAGATTGGAAAGCTGGCAAATGGTATCTGGTATTCTCCCAAACTTGTTCCCGCTCAGGTTTAGAATCTCAAGTGAGGATAAGTAACCAAGATCATTGGGTATTGCTCCATCCGATAGATTGCAATAACTCAGATCTAAGGATATTAAAGAGCTTAAATCAGATAATGAATTAAGGATCGATTGAGTGTTGGGATCTAAGCTTTCTTTCTGCAACAAGTGACAATGGAAGTGTGAACCCCATGATTTACGTCCGCCAAAGAATACATCTTTGCAGCTCTTCGGAAGTAATTGTGCTATATCAGTTTCATCTATATTAAGCGACTTCAAACATACCAAACCACTCAGGTCCTCTGGCTCAAAATGTCTTGAGCCAGAGGACACAGTATAATGGAAAGATGGTTCGTGCAATGTTGGTAAGAACAATTGTCTTCAGTACTCCTCAACACTATCTAATCTTAGTGTTGTATTGCTCAAGACTTTTTGAGCAAAAGGACCTGAGTGGTTTGGTATGTCTGAAGTCACTTAATATAGATGAAACTGATATAGCACAATTACTTCCGAAGAGCTGCAAAGATGTATCCTTTGGCGGACGTAAATCATGGGATTCACACTTCCATTGTTACTTGTTGCAGAAAGAAAGCTTAGATCCCAACACTCATTCGATCCTTAATTCATTATCTGATTTAAGCTCTTTAATATCCTTAGATCTAAGTTATTGCAATCTATCGGATGGAGCAATACCCAATGATCTTGGTTACTTATCCTCACTTGAGATTCTAAACCTGAGCGGGAACAAGTTTGGGAGAATACCATATACCATTTGCCAGCTTTCCAATCTTGAATCACTGTACTTGAGCAATTGTAATAGGCTTCAAGCATTGCCAAAGCTTCCATAGAGTTTAACATACTTGTATGTTGAGAATTGTCCAAAGCTGGAGGAGTCTTCTGATCTATTATTCATGGGGACTTTAAGTGAAAAATTGGCACTCGCTAATTGCTCCTTAGCAGCATTGCATATTGATTATAATGGTGACAGTCCCTGCAGTATTTTACAATTGGATCTATGAAAACATTGGGTAAGTCTCTTTCTCTCATAATCATGGTCCTTAATGCAGCGCCCACAATTGCTACAGCGTGCTATGCAGAGTATGCAAGCCCTGCATGACTGAGCAGCCTGATGCTTCCCCTGGCAACTCTCTGCTGGACAATCATAAACTAGTCTCAACTGCTGGCACCTCTCAATGTCGATGGCACGATCATCATCACAAGAGATATGCGAATTTCTCCCACAATAAATCTGCGGGCTGCGGGCATTCAGCAAGACCTGCAATTCTTCGAAGTGCTTGTCCTTTACACGACAGATGCCACCAATTCTTAAGTGCTTTATTCCAGGTGAGCCAACAAACTTTAAGGTCCTTAAATTATCCAATATGCCTTCGATACTAAGTCTGATACATCCTGGCACACTTAGCTGCATGCAAGAAGTGCAAAGTGATAAGTTAATTAATCTCAGAAGAACAAAGACCATTTAGAAATGAGACCATAGTGAATTAACATATAGTTCAAGATAAGCATGATGAGCGAAAAGGGAAAGGAAACAGTTGCAACAATTAGAAGTTTTTGGTTCTGCCAACTTCAAATTTAGATTAAAACCAATAAAAGAAAACCACAACCAATATTACAGATTAGCATCGTCAAGAACTGCAAAAGATGCCAAGTTTTTTGCCACATGCATACCAAATTAAATAGAACGAGATGACCGGATAAAATCCTAAAAGGCCTATGTTTACACAATTGCCATAAGAAACAACACGGGCAAATCTTTTAGAAGCGATATGAAATACATTAAACTCGCTTGACTTGTATAGGATGTTCGAAAGCCCTATTATTAGATTGACATGCAAAAAGTCATTAATATCATATTCAGCCCTGCATAAGAGAGAGGATGATGTATGAAAAATTATGTATTTCCGTTACATGTACAAAGAATACTTAGAATGGAAGAAGAGACCATACCAGATATAGTAACTAAAAATGAAAGTAGCTTCAAGGATAATAAAATGTTGACAACCTCAAAACATCAATAGGCATTATTAGAGGAAGAAAAACAACAGAATAGGCATCTACAATAATATCATAAAAAGTATCATCAATGGTAGCCAGGGACAACAACCTAACATTTATATATGATTACCAAATAACATATTTGTTCCAGGATACTTATTGCTTAACAAATACGAACCTTTGTCATTTTTGGATTGGTTTCAATCACAAACCACCTTCTGTGATTGTTATGCACTACACTAGATTCAAGCACTGAAGAGTCCCTTGTGCCCTGTTAGCTAACTTCAGAAGAGGATCATCAGTGATCTTCTCGCTCAACCGTTGATCAATGTGAAAACTCCTCCACAGAAGAGGATCACTTCTAACCCAATCATGCAAAGATTTGCAAACCCTTTCTACATTAAGCAGGTCCAGCACACCCAGATAGGCCAAAGCAAAAAACATGGCATCGTGAGGTGCACCTCCTTCACCACCATCAAAACAAGTTTCCCCACAAACCGCCCACTTCTGAGCTCCTTTGCCAACATCCCAATTGCCAAAACTGCCCAAACTCATAAACTCCTCCACATTAACCAGTCCAGTGTTAACCCCACAACTATCAAACCCTTCACATGGTATGGATATCCCACCAATTTTTACGTTACTCAATTCCGGTTCAGCCCACATTTCTCCGTCCCAATCCCAATTCAGCCCTGCGAATAGCCCAGAATGATCATCGAACTCTTTTTCATCTTCATCAACCCCAAAACAATCAAAATCCCAATCAGATTCCACTCGCAAGTTCTGAGACCAACCCGTGATCGTAATCGTAGAGTTTATATCCATTCCAAATGGATCAATAGGCAACTTATCGATAACATCATCATCAGCCACCGAATCACCACCGCCTCCCAATTCAGCCTTCTCCATTCCCTTGCAATCAGAACTCCCAAATTCAGAATCCAGACCCTGGAAATCCCAATCAGATAAATTGAGAGGCATTATTGTTTCTTGAGCACCAAGAAAAGAAACACAAATCCTCTGCCAAGAGACCAAGACTGTGCTCAAACAACCCAATCGCAAAAAACCCACAAAGCTTTTTCTATCACAGAAAGAGAAACAAACAATGACCCTGATTAATAAAGGAAACCTAAAAGCAAGAATAAAAAGGAAAGAAAAAAAAACGAAAACCCTCGATTCCAGTGGCTAAGAAAAACAAAAGCACTTGAAATCAGAGAAGAATTGGGATATTAAGAGCGCAGATGAAGCTCAAAACAGAGCCTTTTTAGGATGATGAAATATATGAACTCAATAGAAACAAAAAGGAGGAAACCCAGGTGAGAAACGCAAAGAAAGAGAGATCGATATGTTTTGTTGTTTTTGATGTTTCTAAAAATGTAAGGTACAGAGACGAACTGAGAAACAGAGAGAAAAATGGAAAGAGAAGATTTGGAAACAGAGAGAAGCGGATTCGGAGAAAGGAGAAGGAGGAACTGATATGAGAGGATTTGCAAACACAGAGAGTCAGAGAGAGAGAGACAGAGAGAGAATTTGCAATCAGTTTCGTGGACCAATTAGGCTTCAGGACTTGCTTTCGGAGATTGGATGTGTTTCCTTTTTCTTTTAAGATTTCTATTTTTCTTTTTCTTTTTCTTGGGATCAATTCTTCCTAAATTAGATTCTAATAAGTAATAAACAAAATTAAGTTTTTCAAAAATTCATTCATTTTAATATGATTTTTTTAAACAAAAAAATAATCCAGAAAGTGTCAAAAAAAATTTAAACTTTTAAAACTAAACATTTATTTTAAAATGTTCTTGAAAATAAAATAACCGACAGAAATTTACTTTAAACATTGAGAAAATATCTTATAACTCATTTAAAATAGTACAAGTGTCTATAAACATTTAAAAAGTTGATCTAACCGTCTAAGTTAGCAAAGTGCTATTAACGACCTTAAAAATTTAATGTGTGTTTTAAATATTTATAAACACTTGATAGTATTTTAAATGGATTATATATTATTTTCAAAATCATGTCCTAAAATAATTAAATAAGATCTTTATGTGTGACCCAACTTCATTTTTTTTTTTTTGTTAGATTATACTATTTTTTTTCATAAATAAAAATAGTTGATTTTTTATTACAAAATGTTAAAAGATAATTTTTTTTTATAAGTACAAAAGATGAATGTTTGATCACAAAAATCAAGTATTCATTTATAGCAAGAAGAAATATTATTAGACTACAAAGTTATTCATCATCGTTGTCGTTATCAGTATAATAATAATAATATTACTATTATATTTTGCTCATTAGTAACTTTTATATTAAGAACATCTTTTATATTAATAACAAAGACAAGTAGGGTTTTCCTTGAATTTGATATGCTAGATTGAGTCACTTATTCTTTGTGGACGACAATCTCCTATTCTGCAAAGTGAACATTCCTGAATGGACCCAAATCAGAGAAGTGCTAGATATCTATAAGCGTGCTTCAAGTAAAAAAACTGAACAATGATAAGGCATTCATGTTCTTCAGTCGAAACACCAATCGGGAAACCAAGGCTCATATCATGTCGGTGGTTGGAGTGAACGTCTCACAGTGTTATGAGAAATATTTGGGTTTTCCAGCACTAGTAGGGTGTTCCAAGGTTTGCACCTTCTTAGGAATTAAAGGAAAATATGGAAAAGAATCAACGGATGGAAGGAAAAAATTTTGTCACAAGCAAGGAGGGAGATCTTGTTGAAAGCGGTCATCTAGGACATTCCTACATATACCATGAGTGTATTCCAGCTACCCAAAACTTTGCGTAAAGATTAGTGGCGGAGCCAGGTGTTTCAAATTGGGGGTGCCGTTAAATTTTTTTTTCATCTTACAAATTTTTTCAACCCAAAAAACTTGGTAATTCATATAATATATATACATCACAAAATATAAATATATATATAAGTTCCTAAATATGTTAAAAAATTCAAATACAGAAAATCAACTCGGGCAATATAACACAGCCTATCACGAATATTCAAATCTCGCTTAGTACGTTGTTAGTTCCTATGGGTTTTTTTCATTTTTGGAGAACCAGTAGTTAGAGTTCCTATGGGTTTTTTTTTTCATTTCTAGAGAACCAGACTCCGTAGATACATACATGTAGATTTACCAACTTTTATTCAATTTTCTAGGCAACTAAACAGAAGATAATTAAACGAAAACAAAAAAAAAAATTACAAATAGAAAAGATAAATTTGTGGAAATTAATAATCAGAAAGATCAGATCAAGACCTAATCGTTCCCACGCCAAGTGCACCATATAACCTTAAGAAACTGATAAAATAAATCGAAAAATCCAAAATTAAAACTAGGTAAAAGAAAGACATTAATTAGAACAAAAATCTAACACAAAAGCGACCAAGAGTCAAAAAAAAAAAAAGAAATAAAAAAAATAGGTGGAGTTACTTTGCTTGGTGATGATGATGGTGGCGTCTAAACACAATATGGGACAAAAGATCCTCAACCCACTTTACTTGACAACTTTATTGAAGACCGCAAGGTAAAAACTGTGTTAAGAAGTAATTGTAGTACTAGTAATATCGGGGTGCTGTGAAATGGGTAGGTAAAATTTTTTTTTTTTTTTTTTTTTTTTTTTGGTGTAAAAAAAATTTTTTGAAAAAATCTTTGGGGGTGCCGTGGCACCCCCAAAGCCTGCTGTGGCTCCGCCACTGGTAAAGATATTAATTCTATGATGAATTGGTTTTGGTGGGGGTCGAAGGAGAACGAGACAAAGATAGCCTGAATGAGTTAGGATCGTATAGGGAGGTCGAAAGCTAAAGGCGGTTTAGGTTTTAGGGACTTGAAAATTTTCAACTTGGCTTTGCTTGCTAAACAAGAATGGAGGCTGACAAATCAGCTATGGACTTTATTGGCAAGAATTTATAGAGAGAAATATTATCCGAACGACAATTTCTTGAATCACCGTTTGGTAGACACCTCCTCGTATGAGTGGCGAAGTATTTGGAACTCCCGAAAACTCTTGAAGGAAGGCTTAATTTGGCGGGTGGGGGATGGTTGATCCATCAAAACTTGGGAGGACAGTTGGGTGGATAGGCCGACAACTTACTCCATCCAAACTCTAGTGAACGGTCTAGACAGTGAGGCTAAAGTGAGTGAGTTAATTGATGGAAATACCAAATGATGGAATACTAATATAGTAAGGGAGATCTATGACGAAGAGGAAGCATGGAAGATATATAATATGGCGATCTGTCCAAATTCACAAAGTGACAAGCATGTGTGGGTAGGAACCAAGAATGGAGAATATTCAATCCGCAGTGCTTATCACCTCGCAAGGGAGAACCATTTAATGGTGGAGGGGAGCTCCTCAAACTCCACACAGTTAACCAACCTTTGGTGAACTGTATGGAATTTCCGGGGACCAAGAGCCATCAAGATATTCCTTTGGAAGGCATGCAACAACATACTACCTACCAAGGAGAATCTTTTTAGACGTGGAATTGCAGATAACCCGCTATGCCCCATTTGTGGGAGTGCGACGGAGACCATTAGGCACATTATTTGACGTGACATATGGATGGAGAATAGTAGGATGTTCCAAAAATGCACAAGCAATGAGGAAGCTTTCTTGCAGATTTTTGATAAGCTGTGTGGGAGATTGGATGATAGCAATCTCTAGAGATTTGTATTCGTAGCATGCCAAATTTGGTTTAGAAGGAATAAAGCCGTCGAGAGTTTCTTTCATTGGTTGAGGTAAAACCATAGAGCTTCTACTCAAATAGAAACCTTTATACTTACTGAGCAAGTCCAAAGGAGGCTAGGGATGTGTCGGATAGTGGAGCTCAAGCGTTGGTGATTGGATGGAAGAAACCACCGGATAGAGTGATGAAGATTAATTAGGATGCCTCAATCGACAAAGCTGGGGGGGAGAATGGGCGTGGGAGTAGTAGCGCAGGATCACCTTGGTGAGGTAGTAGGAGCGTTGTGCACGACAAGACCTTTTATCACTGAACCGGCGACGACCGAAACTGTAGGGGCATGACAAACAACTGAAACTTTGGAGGGCTAAATTACAAAATATAAAAACATGTTTAGAGACATCGTGAGTGCATTCTTCACTAAGTGATGGGCTACCGAATTAACTTCTCTCTTAACATGATTAACCATCAAACTCCGTCTCATATACAAAATGCCTCTTAGGTTATCGATAACTTGCCCATAGGGACTCCAGTTTGGGCTCATATTCTGCAAAGCTTGGACCACTTAGAGTGAGTCCCTATTCCATGATGACATATGACAACCTCAAATCCCGACTCAGTTCCGCCGCAGCTATGGCTCCCATAGCCCCTGTGTGCATAGGTTTTGGAAGTCTTGTTGTTCCCTTCCCTTGGGCTGCAATCACAAAGCCACTGTGGTCTCCACTACAATCCCAAAGTCCATTTGTTTTTCTCTTGAGTCTAAGGCCACGTCCCAATTAAATTTCTACCGCCCAAATGTGGGAGGTATGGATGGAGGAATTCAGGGCCGGACCCACATATAAGGTAGGGGGGACGAGTGTCCTCGCAAAATTTTTTAAAAACTCCTCAAAAAATATTATTAAGTCCACTATTATCCCTTATAATTCACTTTTTGTCTCTCCAAATTACTATTTCACCCCAACAACAAAAAAAAATGGACGTGAAGTAAAAAAATATTGAAAAGTCAAATATGACGAGACTAACGAAATGGGAAATTTTCGTGAGCTCACTTAATGCTTACACACGCTGTTCCCTTACTCAAATTGTAGGGGATTGCTACTTAATTACGACCCTTGCCCAGCGTCAACTGGATTTTATTTTATTTTCGTTTATTTTTGATTGGTTGCTATTGGCTAAGTTATAGTTAATGTCTGGGGATCCTTGGGACCGAAGGAAGGTATAGTAGTTTAGTCAATGTCGACAGCTTGTCTGAACTACCCAGAACCTTCACGGAGGGAGAGTTGCTAAAGCGACAGCAATCATCACGTGTTCATTTACTTGGACATGATTTGGACCTTTCCTACTCCTTGTATATATCCACTGCCCTGTGCTCCTTGACACTGATATATATTTTTTTTAATATTATATTGTATATGTTTTTGAACATTCAACTAAACGGCGGCGAGTTTTGGATTCGTCTACACCATTACTCTTTCATTAATAGAATTTAATTTATAATCTATCCACTTGTGGATTACCTGTTCCAAAGGTGTGCGAAAAAAGAGACACAAAAGTTAATTAAGTGGAAACCCTCCTATCAGTCTAGATTTGGATCCTTTTCAGTGTCTATTATGAATTAGAGGATATCTAATTGATGACTGATATTTTTTTTAAAAAAATTTAGTGCCACAAATATGTTATTTTAATAAAAATAAATAAATAAAACAAATTAATATTTAAAAAATAAATAAAAACTAAAAAATAATTAAAAAAAGGGGTAGCCCGCAACCTATTTTAAATTTTTTATTATTTTAGTTTTTATTTATTTTTTAAAATATTAATTAATATTTTATTATTTTTTATTAAAAGAACATGTGACACATTTATGACACTAAAATTTCCTTAAAAAAATCTGTTATGAACTGGATACCCTCCAGTCCATAAAAATCCTATTCCCTACCGGTCTAACATACGCGAATATAACCATTAATAGGTTGAATTTAATTAATAATTAAACATGTTCAAATGAAGAGGTTGCTAGGGTCATATATATATATATATATATATAGCTGTTTCAAACGGCAAATCAATCAACCACAGTGTGTGGTGGTAGTTTAGTGATCTGATTTAAATAAAATTTTAGTTCAAATCTCATTGACGTTCTGATGGCAATCCAATGTACAGAGTTTAATCCCAGTTGGTCGCCCCTCCTGGCCTATTCTTTTGATTAAAAAAAAAAAAAGTTCAGCAAATTGTAAAGCATAAAGTGGGGAGTTAGAGAAAAAGGTATAATTTAATTAAGAATCTAAGATGACAATGATGATGATGGTCGTGAAAAGGGTTGTGTAGTCCAGATAAATCCTACATAAAGGGTGTGTTTGAGAATGGACTGAATTGAAGGAAGTGAACTGATATTGTAGTAGATTTAATTAATGTGAAGAAAAAAATGAGAATATTTTATATAGAAAAGTAAAATTTCTTATTTTATAGTGATTTTTTTATTTGAAAAATAATAAAAAATAATTGATGTGATATAAAAAAGTAAGAATATTGTGATTGATTTTGAGAAAAAAAAATTTGAGACTTTACAAAGTTCAGTCCGATCTCTTGACAAATATAGCCAAAGGGGCAAGGAAAGTTGAGAGCAGATCGAGGTGCAGGTGGGTAATCTCCGAGTAGCTTCCAGCAACATCCTTATCTATTGTCTATATATATATATATAGAGATATATGTCATGCACCACGTCACATGCAACATTAAGACTGCCGAATTGATCCTGTTTCAACATCTACCTCTTTCCTATGTCCTTCCTTCCACACAAGAATGTTTCTACCATCTTCTCCATTTTTATAAAACCAATATCTACAATTACTTTAATTATTAGTCTATACCATCATAATTACAATAAATAAGTAGATCATGGCAACAGCGAACGAGCTGCTAGGGGTCATACAAGAAATCATACTTACTTTATATAAGACTATTTTATTAAATTTCATGTGATAATGTCATAAGTATTTGGGGATTAAAATTAATTATTAAAAAAAACTTGAGAAATTGGACATTATAATTGATTCATAGTTTATAGACAATTAACTTTCAAAAATTTAATTAATATGAACTTGTCTTATACGGTAAACTAACAATAAGAAAAGATATAAACCAGAATTAGCTAATGAGATATATTACCCTGTCCCCAAATTGATCAAAATTGTAATAATTTTCGATAAACTCTGTCCTAATTAGCTTAAATATAAATATTTTGTATGTTAATCTAGTCCAAAAGATCGGTAGAAGGCGTGGAGTGCGACAGACAAGGAGGGGACATGGAAAGGCATGAAACATTGAAACTTGCGTTCGTGGTCCACACATATGACCAAATCTGTCATCTCCTGCCATTTACCATAATTATTATTATTATTATTATTTTTCAAAATTTTATTTGCTGGCCAGTTGCCACCTGCGCCTAATGAAAAATAAACAAATAAAAAGGTCAAAAAAGATGTTGGTCCTTCAAATGCATGCAATGGCCAAGGAAATCAAGCAAGACACATGTGACGTTTATTTGTGATCGTTGGCAATGACTTGGCACCAAGGAAGCTGACGTCGAATTCAATTCCATCGTTGAATAAATTTGAGATCGTCTACAACACCCTCGTTCCAAAACATCTGCTGCCACCACTAATAATTGAGTGTTTGGATTAGAGTCAACCTTTTTCATGACCGAAAATACGAAAATGGCCCTAGTAAGAAACATGGCTGACCATGATAGGGTGACCACCACAAGATTGAAGCTCATGAGAGAGAGAGAGAGAGAGAGAGAGGTAAGACCGGATTGCAGTCAACCAGCCCGGTGAGGCCGTTGAGCCGACATTTCTAATGCGGACAATGGAGATGACGGAAGCAGTGACAGAATCACCGGGAGAGTGGGGACAAGCACACGTGTCATGATCCGATTAGACCGGTTGAATTTATGTCGCTGTGAGCCCTGGCTGCGGTCAGCACCGCAGCACGTTTTTATAGTACCAGATTGGACCGGTAGTCCCCCACGTTGATAATTCCAAAGGTTTTCTATATAAAAGCCTCCGCCCCCCTTTGTTTCATCGTTTCAGGGTCTCCAAGTCCGCTGAGTAACGAGAAGAACAAGAAGAACGAGAAGAGCATCTATCTTTGATTGAAAACAGAGGGAGAAGCTTGAGAAGAATGACGGGTGAGCTAGAGTTACCGCCGGGGTTCAGATTTCATCCGACAGACGAGGAGTTGGTGAATTATTATTTGTGTAGGAAATGTGCATCGCTGCCTCTTGCTGTTCCAATTATTAGGGAGATTGATCTGTACAAGTTTGATCCATGGCAGCTCCCAGGTATTTATTTATTTCTTTTCTTTCTCTTTCCATTGAAAGATAAGAGCATCTGTTAGAAGATTTTGATTAATTGCTTCAGTTTTGAGACGTGGGTCACCTAAATCTCACTTCAATTCGCTTGGGATTATGGTTTTCCTTTTGCTTTTCTTCACTTGCTCTGTTTTCTGGAAATTTCTGGATTTCCAGAAGCAGAGTAGCTTGGGAAAATTTGGATCTAATTTTGAGTTTTGGTGAATGGTTGGTTGAATCTGATTATCATTTTGTTAAATTTTTCTGGTTTTGCTGAAGTTGTTTATTTTTTTTGTTGATTTGGGCAGACATGGCTCTTTACGGTGAAAAGGAATGGTATTTCTTTTCCCCAAGGGATAGAAAATATCCAAACGGCTCACGACCGAACCGGGCGGCTGGAACCGGATACTGGAAGGCTACCGGAGCGGACAAGCCCATTGGCAAGCCCAAGCCACTGGGAATAAAGAAAGCACTCGTTTTCTACGCTGGCAAAGCCCCAAAAGGAGTCAAAACCAATTGGATCATGCACGAATACCGTCTGGCTAATGTGGATAGGTCGGCTGGCAAGAAAAACAACTTGAGGGTACAACTTCCATCTTCCATTCCCTCTTATTCCTTATTATTCCTTCCAATTATACAATTTTTTTAAAAAAAATTTAATTTCACATAATATAAGCTTTTTTCACACTATATAATAAATGTTTTTTTAAAAAAAATTTATTATTATTACAGCTTGATGATTGGGTCTTATGTCGAATTTACAACAAGAGAGGTACAGTGGAGAAAAACTATGGCGCTGTGGACCAAAACATGACAAGCTTCCCAGAAATCGAGGAGAGAAAACCAAAAATTGTGATGTCCGGGCAGAACATGAACATGAACATGGTAGCTTCATCGTTAAAAACACCAACAATGATCATGAGCGACCAATTACACATGGACACGTCGGACTCCGTCCCAAGGTTGCACACCGACTCGAGCTGCTCGGAGCACGTGGTGTCACCCGAGCTCACGTGCGAGAGGGAGGTCCAAAGTGAACCCAAATGGAATGAGCTAGACAATGCCTTCAATTATTTGGAGTTCAATTACATGGATGGCTTCTCGGATGACCCTTTTGCCCCTCAGCCTCCTCAGTTTCAAATGGACCAGCTCTCACCTCTTCAGGACATGTTCACGTATCTACAGAATCCCCTTTAATTAATCCCACGGTTCCAAATCATTTTATTCATTGTAGTTTGTAGGGTAATGTTAATATACACCGGACACCTTCACGTGGTCGTGGTCATGAACCCAGGCAACCTTTGTCAGTGTTCGTGCGCGTGCGGGTAATAATAGTCCTCTTAAGTCTCCTAGAAATTAGCAAGCATTTGTTAAGATTATTTATGGGCCATTGATTGAAATGGGCCTTGGTCTTGGTCCAAAGAAAGAGATTAGCTGCAATTGGATGAGTTATATCAACATTTGAAATATTTGATCGTGGGGTGGAGAAGCCGAAGCATTATGATCCAGACGGTTTAGGTGATGTGTTAGATTATCCACTTGTTAATAAACATGTAATGACCTCACTCCACTTACTAAAAAATAAAAGAAGGAAGAAAAAAAAATGTTATGACCCCTGTAGGGTAGGTTGCAGGATATTCTTTTTATCTTTCAAAATGTTGCTGAATTCTTTCATACCTATAATGTAACACTAGTAGGAGGGCAAATGCAAGGCACGTGCTTGGTTTCTTGTATTTGATAATGATAAATGTAGTGTGATATTTAACACAAATTATTTACAACAAAAAAATTAATACATGAATCATAATACAAAAGTGAATGGATATGATATACATCAAAGCATATAAAAGAAAATATAATAACATTGACAAGAAATAAAGCATTCTATTAAATATTTATACAAATTACAAAAACATAAACAAGACAAAGAAAATAAACTACACAGAAAAAGAAAAGGAGAAGGAACAACCGCAGCACAAACGTGGCTCTATATAAAGTTTTCTCCTTATTTTAAGATTAAAGGAAAAGGACATTAATGCCCATAATTTTATAAGATGCCAATGTAATATAAGTAAGGTCAAAATGTGAAATTTAGCCTGAAACAAAGATCAGGATTTAAGGAAAAAGTTAAAGAAAAAAAAAATCCTGATTTAAGGAAAAAGTGGAACAAAAATATTAATTTAAGGAGAAAATGAGAAGGAAATGGAGAATTTGAGGATGAACAAAATATTTTTTTCCTTTCTTTTCCCACGCCACTTCTTTCTTTTCTTTTTTTTTAATTTTCTTTTCTTTCTCCTTTATCCCACGCAGAAGTCTTGTGCATAGCTAGGGTTGTTTACTGGGTTTCCCTTGCCCTAAACAACTAAATTTGGTAAAGACAATCAACTGTTCATGGAAAAAAAACTAATTAAAATCATCAAAGAAAAAACAAATTTGACATAAATCGTGTATATATTATTCAGAGCAGTTTCCAGTTTACACATTTACAATTTAGAATAGTTTTGCGTCATCCAAATACTGAGTTTCGCCTGAAATTTCCCACTGCTATATAAGTATATATACATCTACAAAACCTCTAGTGGGTAATCTTCAAATATTGTTCCTTCACTCAACCAAGTTCAACCAGAAATCAATGGCTTCTTGTACGACCACCATCTTCAACCAAATCCCTTAAGTAAAACTACAGCACATATGCTGTTATAAATTGAATGGTGATGATTTCATTAAAGTAATTGGAGGATTCTTGAAGGAAGTAATTAGAGGATTCTTGAAAGGTGAAGATCTATCATAATAAATACTAATAAATAGATGAAGTAATGGATGAAAGAGAAAATTGGTATTTATTATAATACATCTGAGCCATTCAATTACTTTAATGAAATCATCACCATCCAATTTTTTAACAGGATGTATGTTGTAGTTAAAACTACAGCATACAAGCCTGATCCGTCAACATATTAGTAACTAATGTGGTAAGTGTCATCTCAACTGTTATGTCAGCTCATAAATGTGGTAAGTGCTATAAAAAACACTACATGACTGTTTATATTTTATTAATTGACATAAAAAATGCCATGTAAATTTATAATAAAAGTTATAATACCGATAACATGACTCAATTAAGAAACCAAGATTAAAGGTTTGTAGAGAATTCCCTTCCGTATCAACCAAGTCTCTGTTTTTATTGAAAAAGTATTCTCAAAAGAAATCGGTGCTCAGGTTATCAAACAAGTTTCATTGGAGGAGGTAAAAGCAACTGTCCTTTTAGTCCAAATAGGTTGGGCTCATATTCTATTCTATTTAGATGACACTTAAATACATTTTGTTTAACTTGGAACCAAAACAATCTAAGTATACAATGATATCACAAGACCAAGACCAAATCAGATTGGAATAAATTCGTTCCATGAACTTCTTCTTTTGGATAAGTTGTTCCACTAATTTCTGTTTCAAAGGCTTAAAAAAAAAAAAAAAAACCCTTATGTTTCAAAGGTGATTAAAAAGTGAAAAACTATACTAGTTTTGCTTAGATCCACGAAAGAGTCAAGGGCGAGAATGAACAAATGACCCACTTGCCAGTTACTGAATATGGAGATCACAACTTTCATTACAAAATTGTTAGTGGTGTGTGGGATTGCTTTGCATACATGCCTAATTCATCTTATAAATTGCATTACATAATGACAGCATTGGGTCAGTACCAACAACAAAGAAGGGCATATATCCTCAAAACTTGATTAGTGCTGTTAATATATACATATATATATATATATGTGTGTGTGTGTGTGATGTAGTCTTTTTAACCGTTCACATCTAACTTCAACATCTTTTTCTTTCTCATAAAAAATTAAAATTAAATCTAAACGGTTGAAAAAACTCCGGCACATATACTACAATTTTTTTGCTTACATAAATTATATATTTTTAATAACTGAAATAAGTTTTTAGTTATATTACTTAATATTTTTAATCAAATTTTTTTTTCCAACTTTATCTTTTAATCTTGCCCCTTTTAATAAAAAATTCCGCCTCCGCCACTACTTGGATCTCTTTTACTTTTAACAGTAGAGTAGACTGTGCCCGAACTACATGAGCACTTATTTATGAATCACAAATTGTATCATGTTGCATGTATAATGCTCATACACCACATCATATTCTTATTCTGATCAGAAAGCTTATCAAGCTCATTGTAAAAGGAAGCATGCTGCGCCTACAGAGTGGGAGGGATCCATATATAGCCATGTGTTTGAACATAACCAGCTTTTGCTAGCAGCTCATCTGCTTCTGCAGGCCCTCGGCTGCCCGGTTGGTACTGAAGCGGCTTCAGTTCACCATCATCAATTTTGTGCAGAAGAGGTGTGAAGATCTGCCAGGCCGCCTGATGATTGACACAACAATCAGATTGGGGGAACTGTCGCCATGTGATAAGATATTTTACTTAATAGTGTACAATGTTCATACCTTCAACTCATCTCTGCGAACAAAATGCTGCTGATCACCTCTTATTCTGTAAAACAAAATCCCATTCTCAATGATTAGAAAATCAACGGACAGCAAGAGTATTAAATCCTAGGGATGGCAATTCATGTTCATGTGTTGGGTTTGGGTTGTATTGAGAAGTGGGTATAAGACTATATAAGCCAACTATAACTCGATCCATTTAATTAGGTCGAACCCTTCAATTATAACCAGCTAATTTCATGTTAAATTCGTGTTGGGTTCACATAACATATAAAAAATTGTTAGTCCTAATTAATAATCAGTTAAAGTTAACAGTATCCCTATATTACTATTGCGCTAGAGTTGTGTATGCAATTCAAAACAGGTCTGTCAACTACCGTAAACGAAAGCAGAATTATCATACACTAAGAATATGGAAGGGCAAGGATCATACGTGTCAAGAATTAGACGTTCATAAGCCTCTGGGATTGTAACCCCTTGATAACGTTGCACATATGACAAGTCTAATTCACTTTGGACTGTCAACATCTCTAGTCCAGGCTGCTTGACCTGCATGAGAGACATTGAGCAATGGGTTCTCAGAGAACAATAAACTCAAAAAATTAAACAATTTTAGTGACCCTTATGAGATGATTACTGGAAAATTAAGGTTTATATAATTTTCCTGAAATTTCTATAAAGCTAATAATGAACAGCTTACTACCGATAGGACCATATGCTACAAACGTATGATATAGTATGAATGTACGGTACTACAAAAGTTAATTCAAGTGCTCAAATTGCTCATAACAAATAAAAAAGTAACCAAATCATGTTTTGATGGGTTGATCCATACATGAAGCTAGTGGCTATCTCAAATTTTGATCAGAAAGTAAACAATTATGATACAAAGATCAGGTAGAGAAAAGAGCTACCCCACATACTTTTCCCAGGTGAAAGATGAACAAGTACATTAGCACACAACGTACTTGGATAACCACAAAAAGCAACCTTATTTTCAAAACTTAATTTTGGATCCATTTTCCAGATCAGGACAAGAAATTCGGAGATGTGCTGAAGAGTTTCAAAAAAAAAAAAAAAGGTCCTGGAAAAGATCTGCAACTTAAACAATTCAAAGACAGGCAGATGAACAATGTTTGTTACTTCACATGATGCCCCCACCTAGTCTTCAACAGCAAACACACGCATGAAAACGTAAGCAGGTACCAACTCAAACATTGTGGACCAACAATTCTTGTAAAGGCACAGTAGAATCACTAACATACCGTAAACTTCATGTACATGGCTTCTGAAGGTTGAAGGCGTATTACAAACTCATTTCTCCCTTGCTTTTTACCTAAACATTGAGCCAGTATTCAATCAAGAAATAGATCAAAACCTTTTAAGCGACCAATTGACAGACCATCAGATTAAAAACTTTCAGACAGCCAAATATTTGACAGACCATCAAGTATAATACAAAAGCAGCTTTGTGGGGTATAACAATAACAGATACTGAATATAGAAAGCCAACTAAGGAGATATGTGGCAGCAAGAAGACATAGAATCATGTTGCGAGGAAGTAGAGATGAAAATGAGCATATTGCAGAAATGGACAATGAGCCATTTTACTTATTCCCAGCATAAAAATCTTCACAGAAATATTCACTTAGCTGATAATCATGATTTTCTTTTTTTTAAGAGTACAAGAACACCTTAGTAAATTGTAGCATTACTTTCGTTCATGAGTAAGGAAAAGAAATGACGAGTGCCCCATCCCAAGACCAACTTCCATTTCATATTTCAAAAAGCTAGGCACAAAAATTATGTCAGATCATGACATTCCTTTCTGCACACCAGTTAAACATAGAAAACTAGAGAATACGTATAATCGAACCAAGCAAAATTTTGAAGATAAGTCACACAATATTCTAAAGGTCTGGTGCCATACATTTGAATATATCACCAGGAACATCCTTAAATTGAACTCGTATTTCTGCCTTTCTTGAATTCAATGCTTTCCCAGCCTTAAGTATAAATGGGACACCTGAATAAGAAATTGGCTTTGACTGTAAGCAGATTTTTCTAAAAAAGAAAAAAGAAATAACATATAAAATAAATACCCAAATGTGAGGCTCATAAATTATTTTTCACTGAACTATATAGAATTTTCAAGATAAGAATAAACAAATTGTGAAATATATCATACCTTCCCATCTTTCATTATGTATTCTCAGAACCATAGTTGCGAAAGTTGGAGTGTTTGAGTGATCAGGAACTGTTGGATCATCCCTATAGCCTTCATATTGTCCAAGAATAACCTCTTCATCTTTAATTGGAAGAACCGATTGAAGAACCTGAGTTTCACATAATAATCAAAAAGCAATATAAGAAGACATGTCTGAAACTCATAGCATATAGCTAAGCAGAAGATTTTATGGCGAAAAAAGTTTTACGTCATTGTTAACACATGAATAATTCTTTTTTTTTTTTTTATAGAAAAAAAAGTCTTTCAACAATCTTATACTCTCTAGATCTACAAAGCTTGCTTTATTTCTTATGTTCATTTAGTAAGTATACTATGATAAATAAATTTTAATGGGACAGAGACAGAAGGGTGTGGATTGGGGTATGGGGACCCAACAGATCCTTGTTGCTTACTGTATCAGAGAGGATTTAGAGCACGCAATGGCATGTAAAGATACATACCTTCACTTTCTCATCCCGGATGTGCTCAGGTTTGAGAGAAACGGGCTTTTCCATGGCAACCAGGCAAAGAACCTGCAGTTAGTAGATAAATGGTGAATAATATAATTCTGTCAAAATTAAGATATCTTCCTTTTTCTGGTGATAGGTTGGGAGTTTGTATGGCAATGGGTTGCAAGGGAAGGTTGGAGTAATAAAAGTCCGAGGAAAGAAGGCTGCAGTTGGATATGTCGCCACAACAAACACATGACCCACCAAGTTCCTATACGTATCTTATCACAAGCGAATGTCAAACATGAATAACTAAAATGGACTCAACTACAATTCAGGACACAAGAAGATAAATGGCCTAATACTCCAACAAAATAACTAATCCAAACTTGAGAGTAATCAATCATATAGAGACAACATCTTTAAATATATATGAATCTACTTCATCATAATAGCAATGCCTTACCTGCAATAGATGATTTTGAATGATATCACGAATAATTCTGCCAAAATGATAATTAATTAGTTAGTCCTCTACACCAACATGATCTATTTACCATATAAAACCAGGTAAACCAACAACACAGATCCTAAAAATTGTTTAGAAATTTAGAATTAAAATTTTAAAAGTTTCTTCTCCACCAGCTGAGATGCAAGCATTTATATAGCATACCCGTATTCATCAAAATATCCACCACGACCTTCAGTCCCGAAATCCTCCCTGAACACAATCTGCGAGAGAAACATACAAACAAGATGTAGATTGAAATGTGTGGCTTATTAATGCTTGGAAATACCACATGTAATTCTATGACCTCACCTCAGGTGAGTAACGTTCAAACATGATCAATGAAAGGATTCTCACCTGTACATTGTCGATGTTGTCACGATTCCAAAGTGGTAAGAAGAAGCGATTTGCAAACCGAAGAACCAACTGCATATTCAATGTCAGAATAGAAATAAGCAACCTATGAAACGAAATAAACCAACACCTAAAGCCTATTTATACATATATTACCAGATTCTGCACCAATTCCTTTCCCAAATAGTGATCAATACGGTAAATTTGTGGTTCCTCAAATAACTCTCCAATCTGAGAACTGAGTTGCTCGGCAGATTCCAAATCTTTGCCAAAAGGCTTCTCCACAACAATCCGGGTCCATCCACCAAGATCAGCTGGAAATGATTAGATAAAGCCATTCAGGAAGTCCACATGAGATATTCAAATTCAACATCTCATTCAGGAACCACAATAGCAGCATGCCTTATTTGTCTAACTAAATTGCCAAATTTTCAATTCATGTTATTAAAACTTAAGTGAAGAGAACAAGATTTTCCAGAGCAATGCTAGAAAGTAAAGTCATGCATAATGGCAAAATGGCAACTTCTATGAGGAAAGTGTAACGATTAAAAGAAAAGGGCACGAGTATACACTGTTTTACTTAAAGAAGCATAAAAAGAGTCTAGAGTGAAACCTCTACAGAACTTTCATACTAAAACATAGCTGATACATTTCAGATAGTTAAGTGTCTTATTCAACCAATGCCTCCTCAGCTGGGTATCCACATCTTTCCTAATTTTCATATTTAAGCTCCTTTCTAGAAGCGTGTAAAAGAAAGTTTAGGAATGTATATAGGAAGACAAGATCACTGTCAATTTACACAGCATATGATAGTTGTTTTATTATCATTTCCCAGAAACAACCTTCATGCAATATCTTTGAACGGCAACATGAAGGAAATTTACCTTCTTAAAATAAATGACCAAACACTATTAGCAGAAGTTTATTGATAATTCCAGCCACAAAACCAAAAATGAGTTGGAAAAACTAACATTTATTCATGCAATAATGCCTGATCATCTCGCAGACAGATGGGTAAACTGATGGAGGAAGTGCAAGATAAAAGAGTCTACGAGATGATCCTTCTACGCTCTTTTTTGATAACTCATGCTCCAAAATTTCCTTATCCAACAGCCGAAAACCCTCCTCGGAATCATAAGAACCGCTTACATATTTAATCTACAAAAATAAGTTGTAGCAATTACATGTTACTTGTGGGTGCACCACGGAACAAGTCCAAACTGATACAGGATAAGGGTTGTACTAACCAGTTGCAGAAACTTCGATACATTTTCCAATTTCTCTGATGAAGCACTTTTGTCATTAATAAGATATCTGCATTTACATTGTTTGCTATTCTTATAAACAACTGAATAGCAAAAGATAACAATCGATTGAAGAAATAATTTAAGTGAGCAAAAAGCAAGAATAACATTATTTGGGGAAAGAAAAAGCGAAAAAGAAGTGAGCAGACATAAAATAAAAATCAAAGAAATAAAAATTCAAGAGAAAATGAAAGTAAGCAACACAAGGAAAAATCGGCGGGTATAGTTCTCTTCTTCCTTCTACGTATCAGGCGGGCAAGTAAGCTTTAAATTGTATTTTATTAGTAAAAATAATTTCTAAGCAGGGAAATATGGATGTTCACCTAAACATTGTTGCTCCTACTCATTATGTTTATTGTAATCAGAAGAAATAATATAGAAACAGACAACAGAAATATACTCACCCACGTATGCGGTTTCTTAGCTCATCATCTGAAATCTTAGTCCTGGCATAGCCAAAAATGTGAACTTCATCGGGGTTTAGGAATCCCTGCGAAAAACTCAGTGCATTTCAAAGTGAGAATAACAGTTCACAGCTCCTAAGAACAACGAGCAACTCTAAAAGAATTCCTAGGTAGTCTTAACAAACAGAAGATTAGATTCACAGTTGTCTTTCAGAAAATTGTATCAAAACGGATAGAGAACTAAGATCAAATTTAAGGGCATCATCTTAAGAGATACTGACCAAATGACAACACTAGAAATCAGTCCATTTACACATTTTCATGACCAATTACATCAAAAATTCAATATAAGAAGTCAATATATTTAATTCTTTCTCAATTTTCAGAACAGATTAACAACCACAAAAATACATACAATCCATGCAAACATCACTCAAAAATTGTGAAAATTCACAAAAGGGTAGAACTAAACCTGCCGGAACAGGTTGAAGAGCGCAGGAAAAGTTTTCTTCTTAGCAAGATCGCCAGAAGCACCAAGCACAACAATGGAGAGGCACCCAGCTTCAGGCACATTCTCAACATCTCTTGCTGTCGACTCACCTCTAAGATTAGTTCTTTTTTCCATGTGCCATGATCCTGATCCTGATCCTGATCCTGATCCTGATTCCATCTTCTCAGCTGGACAAAAAGCTCACAGCCACCTTACAATTTTTTATACTATAATCTGTAACGAAAACAAAAACGATCAGCAGCTGGAAGCAAAGGTACCGACAATGGATATCGGTCTAAGCAGATACAATGAGTTTGCTTCATTCGCCAGAACATGGAATCGAATAAGACAATTGGGCACTTAGACCTCAGTTTTCACTCAATGGGATTCGATTAACTAGATCAGCCAAAAATTTCAGACCCCAACCACTTCTTTAACTACTCTGATCCCTGAGTCTCTCCAAAAATTCAGCGTGTTTGACCAAAACAAACGATCAAACACAGATTGACGTAGAATTGGAAGAAACAAAAAGAACAACAGCTTTGTGCTTCAAAATTAACCAGCTGACCGTTGGAATAAATACCCAGCTTAATTGTGGAGAATTCAAAGATTTTGATTTTCCTTCCTACTACTTCCTCGACTTTCTCGGCAGCCAAACAGACTGGATACAAAGAACTATATCTCACAAAACTAAGACTTTTATCTGTATAGTTGGATCTCAATCCCCGCCACAATCACAGAGAAATGATGAGGGAACGAAGCATTACCTGATTGTAGCAACGAGATCACAAAGCTGAGAAACGCCGCCGTAAAATTCCTCTTGTCTGGCCAAGAATCACAACTCTACAAGCCCTGTAATTGTGCGTCAGTGCGTGTGTGTGAATGTTAAAAGATAGTTTTTTTTCTTGTTTTTCAGACAGTTGCGTCGTCCACCAACCCTCTCTCACCACCCGCCGTTGCAAAAATCAGATGGTCGTTATGCAGCAGCTCAACTAAAATTTTAATTTTAATTCTAATTACTGTATTCATTAAATAGCTAAACTTTTACTATTTTTATTTTTAAGAGTTTTATTTTTCCCTTTAAATTGATTATAAAAATAATTAATTTTTTACTTGAAATTTAATCTATTAATCTATTAACAATGACATATTAACAAAATAGCAATAATAATAATATGACAAAAGATATTCTTGTTAAATTATCCATATGGTGGGTTGGTAGGTCATGGATGACATGGGGATAATTTTGTACAACTTGAAAACTTGGCAATCGACATCTATTAATAAGGTTAGGTGAGAGAATGGGGCGAAGACAGTTTTCTTTATCTGTTTTTTTGGCAATCAATGGGGTGAGGATATTTTTGGTGAATATAGTTTCTCTAAATTTATATTTTTTCTAAATTGAACATATTCTTTTCGCTTCCTAATAACCGATTTTATAGAATTTATATATATTTAAACACAAAAATGTATTTTTATATATAAAAATATAATATATATTATCTATTATACATCAAGGCAGTTAGCTACTACTAAGGCGGTTAATAATTTTTTATAATCGCCTAGTCCGTATTTAAAAGCGGTTAGTTGTTAGCGCAGTTAGTGGACAGTTAATAACCCCTAACAAAAAGGAAATAAAGACCAAAAGAAAATGTTTTTATTAATGTAATATTGTCAATTAATTGATAGTAAATATGATTAGGCCTGGGCAAATTAATCGCTTACCGACTTTCGACCGCCTACCGATCGATAGCCAACCAATTTTTACCGACACCGCCTAACCAATGGCCGGTAGGCGGAACAAATTATTATTTTTTTCCGAAAAATTCGGTTTTGTAGGTAAAATAGATTTCTTTAACCTACCGACCGATTTCATTGAAAATTTTCAATTTTTATACATACTGACTTTACCAACCGCCATTCAGTGTTGGGAAAAAAAACTAGGCGAAAAAAGTTGGTGAATTAACCGACTTTGGAGTGGAAAAGAAAATTTTCTACCGACACCAATCGACATTGACGGACGCCTAGCCCTAAATATGATATATATATATATAACATTTTTCTAACAAAAAGTGAAATTTTCCAACCATTATTAAAAAAAGAAAAATAAAGTGTGCGTTGGTCGAAGCAAATTAGATTTTTTGCAGCGAAGGCATTGAAAGTCAAATGGTGGAGCAGGATGGCCGATGGGGAAGAGTCCACAGAGGTTTGGTAGTGTGAGGACCAACCCGAGGGCTCTTTCGCCATGAGCCATAAGCCATGTCAGCAGCCACCATGTTGGGCTAGTCAATGACCCCATTGTTCACCGACGGCTACAGAAGAAGCTAAATTTTGACACAAAATTGTCGCTTATTAATTAATTAATTAATTAAAAGCGTGGTTTCTAATGTTACCCCAATATTAATTAATTAATAAAATAAAGGTTGAAATGATTTGAGTGGTAGTTGGAACACATTTTTCATCTACAATTCTGGGTCAGTAGGTTTGAAGTGATTGTTAGAGGATTCACCTTTTTATTGGTCTTCCTCTCTTTTCTTTTCTTTTTTAAGCCAAAAAAGTATTCCCACTCACTCACTCCATGTTCTCCTCTTTATGATTTAGAAGTGAAAAGGACCCATTTGTTTCTTCCTTTTCCCCCTTTGTTTAGACAAAAAAAAAAGAGACCAGAGAAACTAATTGTGGTTATTTTATTTGAATGTGATCATAGTAATATCTACCTAAAAGCTGCACAAGAGAAGCCTAGACGATAAAAATTGCATGCGCTACCTCAAATTCGACTGAACTCTAACCTGACTCAGTCCCACTAAGACATGAAAATTCAAGGCAGTTAATTCTAATCAAGCATGTGTAGAAATTTTTCATTGCGGAGATTCAAACTCACGCCCTAGTACATTCTTTAACAACTTGAAAATTTTCTTGGACCATTGAATCATCAACTTTGATAATGCTTGATCTTCCTTATTTGGAAACACATGTTGCACGCCCACAGGAAGTATGTAATTTTTTGAACATATATCCCGATTTTAATAAATTATTTTAACGAAAACTTTGTTCCTTCGTTCCTTTTTTTTTTTAATTTGATTTTTGGGTGGAGAAAAGTGTTTTCTATTTGTGTTGTATCTTTCAAAATATTCGTCCGCAAGTGTGGGAAACGAGTCTTTATAGTATGTCGGAGCATACCAACTTTGGCAGTCAAAAATCCCCCAAGAAAGACGGAATGGAGGATTCCGGATTCTTCTTCTTGACCGTGGGAAAGACTATTCCTCCCTAAATAGTAGGGGGGGTGGGGGAGTTTAATTTGGTTTTTTCCATCATTGTTTTCCTGTCTTGTTCGCCTTTTACTAAAATTAATGTCTTGACCTATATGTCGCCATACTATTAGTCTAGACTCTATATGGCAAAGCAAAGTTATCAAAGATGATTAATTAGCAAGCAACTTCACTTTAAATTTTAATTTGTTTTTATCATTAGAATGCAATTAATAAAAATTTCGAGGAAAAGAAAAATAGTAATTTTGAAAGAAAAAAAAATTAAAAATTAATTGTGAAAATAGAACACCAACTTTGTCCCTTTTTTTTTTCTTTAAATTATTTGTCTTCATGATGAGAATACCAACCCCATTACTCCACTCCCCACCAAATAATTAGTCTTTATCCTTAACTGGTTGAAGGGCCACCTATGCCCTGAAAAAAGGGCTCAAAAGTGGGACACTTATTGCCTTAGTGGATATGTAGGCCTAGGTGTCTTTTGTTGGTGCCATTATTATTGCCATTGTGGTAGTTCTATTGTTGGAGCTGTGAAGTGCCCTTAACGAGGGGTGATGGGGAAGCTGGGAAGGTATTATATTATGTATATGATTTCTAGGTGTATGTTGGTATAGGTGTCATTTGACGGCAATAGTATAGCTACCATTATGGTGGTTTTTCATGTGACGAGACGTGACACAAATCTTTTATGAGAAACGGCATTTTTATTTTATTATTACCTTACAATATGACAATCAGTTCTTAAATACTGATTGTCATTGTTATGTTGGCAAAATGAAATAATAATACAATAAAAATATAAATATTAGGGGTCAATATTTTTCATCACATCTTATAAATCAACTATTAAATTTATGAACTTATGTGGATCATATATTAAGTCAATGATAGATCCCACAAACTTAATAATTAATTTATTAAATTTATACAAGAATATGAATCTAATATAAAGAACTTATTAACCTTTATAATTTCTCTAATAAAAATGTGTTTATTTAGAATTATTCAAAGATTAAAGCTACATGTCGCCTGGATGTTAACAAGCCCACAATTGGCTACATACTAAACATAAATGGGCCTAACCTACCTTTTAAACCATCCCTCATCCTCCAATGACCTCGTGATTGAAACCCAACAGAATACGATCATCTCTATTTCATAGTTCAAATTAGATTTCAATGTTGTAATATAGTGTATATGTTGCCTTACACCATGTATTCTGTAGATATAACAAAACAAAAACTTAGACCATGAAATGGATCCTTTGATCCTTGAACAACATCCGGGTCCATATATATGCATGTAGCTGAGGGAAGGGATTGCTTGAAGGAGGAGAAGAAGAAGAGTGCGGGAGGGGTTTGCCAGCATTGTCAAACGACAGAAGACACCATTTAAAAGATTAGACAAACAACAAAAGATCCAATCATGTCATTTTGTGAAGGACTGAGGCATAATACATATGACCAACGTCGTACAACACCATAGAAGTATGAACAACCCTAACAAAACATAAGGTAGCGGTAAATATGCTTAAGATTACTGGAGTCACATGCTGAAGCTTGCCTGCAGTAACCAAACCAGAGCCCAGAATTAGCATAATGAGATGAACAGAAATAGCCTCAGCTAAAAGGAAGAAATGGTCCAAAAAGGAACAAGGAGCTGACCTCCATGGTTGCCATATCACAGTTTCAGCCACTTGGGCTTCACAGGTTTCTTCCCGGCAGGCTTCTGATCTTGGACGATGGGGGAGGGTGTTGCTGTCACAGGTTCTGGTGTGGGTTGAACAGGCTCTGCCTGCTGGCTCTGCTCTGCAATGAGTTCCAAACCTTTCAAAGAAGCAATCTCTTCCTGAAGGAAGGGACCTGAATTGGCATATGTAGAATCATCACCTGAAGATGCCATGAGAAAAGATGAATTATATAGCATTAGTTATTGCCACATCATAATTGCTAAAAGCTAATCGAGAACAATTGAATAAAAAGGGGAGGGGTGACGGTGGCATTCTTTGTTATTGATACAAATTAAAAATTTGGAACTCGGCCACCTCACAAATTAAAAAGGGGAGGGTGACGGTGGCATTCTTTGTTATCGGGTTGGGATGGGTTGGTATTCAGTTCCCCACCGCAAAATGAACTCCGACCCAACCCAGTCAGAATCATAAAACCATTACCAACCCCGAGCCGAAGGTTGTTGGGAGCGGACCAGGCAGCTTGGGTCGGCTCAGGGCGGGTTCAGGTGGTTTTGCCCAGCCATATTTGTGAAAAGAACCAGCTCTAGATCCTCAACCTCAATAGTCAACATAAAATTGAAATTTTCAGCTAGATTAGTAAGCAAGCATTTAGTGGCTAGGACAGAAAAAAAACTTAACCATCTTTTGGATGATAATCTTCTTAAAGACTTCACTGGAGGATGCCCTTGCTACACAAATGAACCATGGATTCAATGATTTCCACGGTGGACTCTAGAAAGTTAAAAAGTGTAGTGTCAAGCAAGAGTTGCCCTATGATACACATCAATGGCATGGTGAAAGTCAAGCATGCTATTAACAAGGTAACATTAGTCACAATGAATCTACTAAAGAGAAGACAGTAATCCTGAAGGACCAAAAAGAATAAAATGTTGAAATCCTCAGCCTAACCTAAAATTGGACAAAGGCATGATATCATTCCAAAAGACTAATTTAATTAGGACAATGGTAGGTATATAAAAACGATAAAGCAAAAGTTACAACTAGACATGAACATTAAGGCAGAAATATTTCAATTGAATTATGGCATCAAAAATCATTACTAACCGTTTGGTAGATCATATGAAAAATACACAATCGCCCCAGGAACAAAGCCAGCACTGTAAAAATCTTGTGCCACGTCTTTTAGCTGCCTCTTAGGAGGAGTAGTATCTGCAACATAACCAAAGTTTAACCTTCAATGCTTTAGCTACAGAAACCCTTATTAATATCTGTCTTTCAGATAATTGTTAAAAATAAATCTAATCTTATAGAATATTTTGATTTCGATAGGCATACATATATAGAATGGTAGTTCTGGTTGAGCAACCACTTTTGTGAGAAGATCAACCAAGCTCTGAATTGTCTCCGATGGATGAAATGTGACCTCTAATGTGTGATGATCAGGAAAACGAACCCTAATCACAGCCTACATACATGAGAAGAAAATTTCAATGAAAAGGTTAAAGTCTCTACTGAACCAAGCTAAAGTTTGGATTGCATCATAAATGTGTGAAAATTAGTAGTGGATGCTAAAAAACATGCAAGAAGAAGAAGAAGAAGAAATCTTAACAAGAAGGGTTCCGTTGAGCACCTTTGTCGCTTTTGACCTACGAGCTGCCTCTTCTGCTTCTCGGAGTTTTCGGGTCCTCAATAATTTATCTGTTCATTATTCCATTGCACATTAGAAAAGGTATCCAATATATCTCACACATGCATACTTGTATCTATATGTGCATAAACATGTGTTAAATGCCCAATAGAGTTCTATTGAACTTCTCCTATCGTTCAACTTTTATATCCATTCTCAGGAAACACAAAACAAAAAACTATGCATATGTGGGAAAGATTCCCAAGAAATAACAAAGCAGAAGAGGTTTCCCACTCCTTGCTTATATTCATACCACACCATGAGATATGGGTTATAATCTAATGTACCAAAATTTATAACTTCAAGCAAAACAACAATAAACCCATCATGCGATCACCAATAAAATATATTTTATCAATAGGAATTACATTTAGTTCTTCCCAGATCTGCAACAAGTGTTTCAAAATGGTTAAGTAAAAGAACAGCCTCATCTTTTCATATAACCACTCATAAAATAGGGCAATCATCAATATTACCTTCCTTTTTGGCCGCTAAAATTCGATAATAATCCTCGGCAGTGAACTCATAGAAGTCATCTGTCTCCTCTGCCATACAGCATCCAAGAAAAAAAATAAAAGAGATTATCATTATGACATTGAGAAAAATTTATTTTGCAGGTGTTCTAAAACACAAATGGCCCAATAGGTAACTTATGAGACTATGTACATATTTTGGCATAAGGAAGAAGAAGTAAAATTGGAAACACTGCATACCACTATTGGACACTTCATTTGAGGATGTAGAAAGTGCTGGTGTTTGAAATACACGGAGTTCTCGCCCAAATTTTTCTTTAATAGCTGCAAACTTGGCCTGATACCATTAAAAAAGAAATTAACATAATGTTACACCAGGAGAGTATACCATAAGCCATGTGACACTGAAATTGAAATAGTCTCAGTCTGAGAGTGTAATTTGAAAAATTCACCAAACGTGGGTCATCCAAGAAAGTGGACAAGTTGTCATTTGAACTAGGAAGAGTAGATACTAACATGATTAAGAGTAACAATAATACATCAAACATTCAGATCACAAGAGTTGAAATGTGATCTTTTAAACATTCACTTATGGATTTCATCATGGGAGAACCATCATTGACAGAGAACCTGGCTGGTTACTAAAACAGGCAGCTTACTTGGGAGATATGTCCATAACCTCTTTCTTCTGGATTGGTAAGTAACTCACATACTCCCCGGGAACTGAACCTGAGACCCACCCACCATCCCAATATAAGTCCATAACTTCTTATATCAATCTGACAAGCCCCCACAATATTCATGTTTCCTCACAAACCACCTTTTACAAGTATTCAGCTTCTTTCCAATGAAAAGGCAGTCAAACAACTTTCTTCAAGAGTTCAATAGGACTTATTACCATGAATTAGGGGGGAAAGTGCACGTGGAGACAAATTAAATTCAGCAAAATTTTGTTCTATTGGCCAATTCAAACTACTAAAGAGCTAGAAAAGAATCGATGGTACAAGACCCAAGCCTTTGGTCAATTCAAGTTTATGTATTTTTCATTTGACAAACAAGATCACGTAGATTAATTGATTCTTGATGACTTGAGAGCACAAAAACGAAGGCTGAATTACATAAAAAGAATTATGCCCAGAAAAATCACTAAAACTAACAAGGCAACTTAAAGAAACCAAAACTTGATTAAAAACTCACAGTAGTACCAATATTATACATTGTAAACTTTATATGCTAAAAAGATGCATAAACTAAAATTGGAACATGTTCATTCTTGTCCATTATTATCTATTCAAAGATTTACACCGTAAATTCCTCTGTTCCGCCACTCTATTGTGTTCCAAAATCAAGATTGACATCAAAACCCGGGCATGCGGCAATATCTATGTATCGCTTCAAACTTCCCGAAATCTAAAAATCATAAACAAAAACACACAAAAATTGAAAGACCAACAATATTGCCATTTGCCACCAAACCCACGAGTAAAATCTTCCAATCTTGAATAATTAAAGCACAATTAGACCATCTTAGACAAAACCCAGATCGACCCATTATCAAAACCAAAGACTTGAACCAGTAAGTAGATAAAGATCAACAAAACATTGCATATTGCATATACAAATACCATAAAAATGTTAAGTTTTGGAAGAAAAATAACCTTAGCAGCTTCAACCTCCATAGGATCAATGTTTGTGAACCTTCTTCTTTTCAAAGGTAGTGGAGCAGGAGCTTCAGCAACCATCAGAGAACAAAGAACAGCGAATCCTGTGTATGTCTACGCTCTCCTGGATTTTTATCCACCGGGATTTCTCCCTCTCCGTCTGGGACTTCCTTTCCTCCTCGTGCAAGTCTTCGCTCGCACGCACCGACGCACGTGTACATACTCCCCACTTGTGGGCCGAGCTTTTCTTAGATTGCGTTTGGGCTCTTCTTGTTTTCCTACCCAACCGACACGAAGCCCTAACTTTATTTCTAACTGTTAGAAGGCCGTTGAATACCAAAATAGCACTAATAATTTGCTGATGAGATTACTATAATTTGTATTATAAATTTTTTATGAAACTACACTTTTAACTCTTTGAACTTTTAGGTGATTTGATAAACCTCTAAATTTTAAAATCTCTCACTTTCAACCTTTGAATTTTTAATTGCTCTCAATTATAATTCTTACGTTAATTTTAGCGGTTAAAAATAATAATAAAAAAAACCAAAATATCAATGATTTTTTTTTTTGTAAATAAAAAAATATTTTGGAAGTTAAAATTTTATACAAAACTTAGTGGTATAAATGTCATGTCATGTTTAAAATCTAACGCAGGAATCCACATTGATAACAATTGAAAGTTTAAGGGTCCAAAGTGAGAAATTTTAAAATTTGGAAGGTTTATCAAATCATGTGAAAGTTCAAGGGGTTAAAATGAAGTTTCTCTTAAATTTTTTAATAAATAAATATGATAATTTATGTGATACTTATCACTTAGGCCATTATATTGTTGTCTGCGAAATGACAGTCTATATTATATTTACCACGTTTACAAATTGATTTGACAATCTATATGTCACTTATTTTTATAAAATATAGATTATCACGTAAATTTATAAGAAATTGTAACACATGATCCTTTATAAATTATAATTACTATTTAGATGCAAAGAGTCTCTTGTTACTTGAGGGCGTTAAACTCGATTAATTGAGCACTTTATAACTAGCATTTTCCAAGATGTTCATATATGTGATTTTTTGCCACCTCTTGGCCTTTATTTTAATAATTATTGTTATTGTTCTAATTATTATTTGATATTTTGATGGGATATTATTATTTGATTTAGAGTTGAGATATTTTTTAGGGTTAAATATTTAATTAGTCCTTAGGGTTTGAAAACTTTATTTTTTCCTCCCTAGGGTTTGGAAAGTGACTAAATTGGTCATTGTGGTTTTGAAAAGTGACCAAGTTAGTCCATCTGTCAGTTGACCGTTAGTTGACTTAACGGATTGACACGTTGACCAATTAGAAGTTGACACGTAGCCACTTAATTAAATGTTTTATTTTTTAAAAAAATATTTTTTTCAAAAAAGGAAAAAAAAAAAAAAATAGAGAAAAACCTGGGGTGGCTACGACCACCCTAGATTTTTTTTTTTGAAAAAATATATTTTTTTAATTTTTTTTTTAAAAAAAAAAATTTAATTAAGTAGTCACGTGTTAATTTCTAATTGGTCCATGCTTTAGTCTATTAAGTTAACTAACGGTCAACTGACGGATGAACTAATTTGGTCACTTTCAAAATCACAAGGACCAATTTAGTCACTTTTCAAACCCTAAGGAGGAAAAAATAAAGTTTTCAAACCCTAGGGACTAATTAAGTATTTAACCCTATTTTTTATTGGATAGTCTAAATTGCCTTGTTAATTTTATTGATTTAACAATTTTATTTTTGGATGAATACTCCCAAATCTTAACAAGCGCCCAACAAATTATGCTTGGTGGATCCCTGAATTTTGTCCCAAAGTTGAGGCCCAAAGTTAGGCCCATGAAGAAGACCTTTTTCTCCAATCCATTTTTCTGCAATTCCTGCGGTTCTCTTCCCAATCATTGGACCGATGATTTTCGTTACTCGTCACTCTCCGTTGAATGTTCGTCGAATTTACGTTGTTCTTTCATGAGTTCCAGCCATTTTTTTCCAAAGTATCTGATTCCTTACTGTTGCCAGCTGAGAGAAGCCATCAATGGCGTTAAGGATAATCCAAACTCGCTTCCTTCCCTCCCGAATCCGCCCCTTCTCTTCTCTCAACATCCCCGCTCTTGAGCCCTCAAACGAGGCCGAGTCCATCTCGAAGATGCTGCTCCACCACCACAACCCCTTCCACGCCATGGAGGCCTCTCTCCAGCTCCACGGCATCACTCTCACTCCTCACCTCCTCCACCAAACCCTCCTCCGCCTCAAACACTCTTCCAAGATCGCCCTCGCCCTTTTCAACTACTCCAAGTCCCTCCCTTCCTCTCCTCTCACCCCCACCTCCTACCACCTCCTCATCGACCTCGTCGCCAAAGTCCGCCAGTTCGATCTCGCTTGGCAGCTCATTATCGAAATGGACCAACACAACCTCCTCCCCACACCCACCACGTTCTTGATCTTGATCCGTAGACTTATCACCGCTGGCCTTACACGCCAAGCCATTCGTGCTTTCGATGACATTGAAGGTTTTAGTCAAATCAAGACCAGCAATGAAGATTTTTGTTATCTGTTGGACACCCTTTGCAAGTATGGGTTTGTTAAGGTTGCAACCGAGGTTTTCAACAAAAAGAAACATGGGTTTTTGCCAGATACTAAAATGTATACCATTTTGATATATGGGTGGTGCAAGATTGGTAGGATTGATATGGGGGAGAAGTTTTTGAACGACATGGTGGGGAGAGGGATCGAGCCGAATGTGGTTACGTATAATGTTTTGTTGAATGGGGTTTGTAGGCGGGCGAGTTTGCACCCAGAGGGTAGGTTCGAGAGGACGATAAGGAACGTGGAGAAGGTGTTCGATGAAATGAGGGAGAGAGGGATTGAGCCGGATGTTACTAGTTTTTCGATCGTGCTTCATGTGTATAGCCGGGCACATAAACCTGAGTTATCACTTGATAAGTTGAGGTTGATGAAGGAGAAAGGGATCTCTCCTAGTGTGGCAACATATACTTCGGTGATCAAGTGTCTTTGTTCATGTGGGAGGCTTGAGGATGCAGAGAAGTTGCTTGAGGAGATGGGGAGGAATGGGGTTAGTTTATGTGCCGCGACTTATAATTGTTTCTTTAAGGAGTATAGGGGGAGAAAAGATGTGGATGGTGCTTTAAAGTTGTATAAGAAAATGAAGGAGGAGGGTTTGTGTATGCCTAGCATTCACACCTATAACATATTGGTGGGGATGTTTTTGAAGTTGAATCGTATGGAGATTGTGAAGGGCTTATGGGATGATATGAGCGAGTATGGAGAAGGTCCAGATTTGGATTCATATACAATGTTGATTCATGGGTTATGTGAGAAACAGAAGTGGAGACAGGCGTGCCAGTTTTTTGTGGAGATGATAGAGAGGGGCTTTCTCCCACGGAAGGTAACTTTTGAGACACTTTACAGGGGCCTAATACAATCTGATATGTTGAGAACTTGGAGAAGATTAAAGAAGAAACTTGATGAAGAGTCGATAACATTTGCTTCAGAGTTCCAGAATTATCATTTGAAGCCATATAGGAGATGATCTGCAGATATGTATAGTGTTTATGTACTCTTAACCTTTTTGACTGTTTTATTGTTTTAAAGTTGGTTTAGTTAGTCTCTGCTTGTTGAATAATAAGTCATTTGTCTTCTAAATTTGAATTGTGATTATAAGTTTGCCAAAAAAAAGAGGAAAAAATTCTTCTTATCCCCTATAAATTGTCACTTCTTTGGCACTTATTTCTTAAACTACCATTTTATAACATCAAAACAAAAAACAAAAAAAAAACAAAAATATTGCACATGAATGCATTCAAAAGTCACTCAATCATCTCATACTGAATTAATAGTTAAAATAGAAAGTAAAAGAACAGTTAAAAAATAGAAGACATAATGAACAGCCATTTAGATCTTTTTTTTCTTTTAATATGCAAAGGCCACGTAGAACTAGTTTACCAGCTTTGTGCATCATTTTGCTGGATGAACCAATCAAATGGTGCGATCAACTCAATGGCTATCACTTCTACTTATGGTTGGGTTGATTTTGCAATTTAACAACGTGTAATTTAAAGTTAAAGATTTTAGAATGTGTAATTTAAAAATATAATTAAGTGTTTAATAAAATTATAGTTTGACCTTTAAAATAAGAGTTAATTATATTTTTAGACCTAGGTTTTCACATTTTTATTTTTTCATACTTATATTTTAATTCGTATCACAGTTGGTACTTGACTTATGAGTAAATACGAGTTTAGTACTTTTGTCACTATTTCATCGACCAAACTAACAAATTATAATAGAAGTGGTTTCGGCCACTCTTGTGGCCTGTCTAGGATGGCTAAACCACTCCTAAGGCCCTTGTGAGTGGTTCGGCTACACCCAATGGCCAAATATGGGTGGCCAAAACCACCCCAAAGGCCTTGAGGTAGTCGAACTACTCCAAAGGCTCTAGATTGGCTGTAGTGTTGCTCGAAACCACTTCCATTACCGTCATCTTTTAATTTTGAGCATATATATATATATCAACAAAAAAAAAATTAGGATAGTTGGCACCCAAGCTAAGCAACAAATACTACTCAATGGGAAAAAGAAACGACGAAAAGAAAACAAGACACATATACAAGAGGGACATGCCTTTTATTAAGCTTAACAATTAAGTTTGACTTTTATTAAAATTAGAATTGACCCTTTATTCTTGTTTGATTCATGTTTTGACCCCCTCTGGTTGTCAGTGAAAAATCTTCATTCTGTCGAGTAAGGAAATCTAATTGCATATTCAATTAATTCGTTAATCTAAAGCTCTAAAATCAGCAAATTTTTTTTTTTTTTTCATCCTTATCACTAATGAACACATAATAACAGTTTTATTTGTCTTTAAGTGGTAATTTAATCGGCTATAAATCACGTTTAATGAAGGAAATATTACTAGTTCAAATTCTCATTTCTGTCTTCTTTTACGTGGATATGTAAAAAAAAACAATTTTATTTAACATCTTAAGTGATGTCTTGAACTTGATATAAAAAGTAAACTAATCTCAAGACTACGGGTACACATAAAACATATCTCTGAACATAATCTGGAGATAATGAAATAATTATAGTACAACGTCATACCTATTCACAGAATAAAGATGTAATCATCTTAAAATTATATATATCTCTAGAAGTCCTTACAATCATCACACCTATGACCTATGTACTATTCTTTTTTGTTTTTGGGTATCAGGGTATGAAATTAAATCATTAATAAGCCAAAACGGTGAAAAAAAAAAAAGAAAAAAAGAAAAAAAAGAGTGAAAATGGTAAATGTTTTAAGAATTTAGGCAAAATACGATAAACAAAATATTGGTAGAACTATAATATAAATCATAAAAGCCACCAGACGAATCAAGCGGGCCGGCAACAGTGCCTCCGGCGCACGTTAGCAGTGGCCCACCTCTCAACCTCCGCAATTTCAAATTCCCGAATCGGCTTCCAAACGTGGGCCCCACCGCATCATAAGAGATCAAGCAAAGCCCAAGTATCCCCCAGAAACCAAAAATTCACACGTCGTTCCCAAATATTATAAAAATTAAAAAACCACCCCTGTTCATTCAAATCGCGGCCCATCTTCACAATTACCCACTTCCACAAGGACCTTCGTTTCGCAAAAACCCGAACGAAAAGAAAATTTAAAAAATAATTCAAAAAACCAACCAGAACACTGAGAGGAAACCTATAGAGCGAGTGAGCGAGAGAGAGGAGGGAAGAGAGAGAGAGAGAGGGGGGGTTTGGTGATGACGATGGATAGAGAGAAAGAAAGAGAGATAGAGTTAGAGAGTGCAATGTACACCAACTGCTTGCTTTTAGGGCTGGATCCGGCGGTGATCGGAGTCGGAGGCTCCAACGGCGTCCCTCGGGTCGGACTCTTCCGTCACTCGAATCCGAAGCTCGGCGAGCAGCTCCTCTACTTCATTCTCTCGTCTCTCCGTGGCCCAATTCAGTCCGCCAAAGTACCGTTCTGCCCCTCACACCTCTACATACATGTATACTATACGTATATATGTGTGTGTGCGTGCGTATAGGTTTTACTTTGATTTTGATCTGCTTTGTGGTTTTCTGGTTTTGTTTTCTCTGATTGGTTTGGGATCGTTCCAGGATTTCGACAAGGTCTGGCCAATCTTCGACTCGGCGCAATCGAGGGATTTCCGTAAGGTAGAAAACGAAAATCGATGATTTCATTGTTTTTTTGGATTTTTTTTTTTTGAACTTTTTGGGTGGAATTTGAGCATGGTTGCGTTAGGTTGTGCAAGGGATTATTAGCGAGCTCGAATCGCAAGGTGCGCTTCCTAGGAGCAATTCGAGGGTTTCGTCGCTCGCTACGTGTTGTGGACCGAGGTTAGTTGGTGATGCTTTTTATTTTTGTTTATTGATTGTTTTTCATGTGCATTTCTGCTTTGAAGTTATATGGACTTAGTAGAATTAGCGTTTGGTTGGTGGGAAAACTGAGGAAATTGAACGCAACTGGATTAAGAAAACCTATTGGTTAGGTTCTATTTGATGTTTTATGGATCTTGAGTGAGCCTAATGGGTGTATTTTAGGCTCAGTTAAGTGGAAGGGTTTGGTTACTTTGGTCCCGTATGGAAACTATATGATTTATAAGTTTAGGGTACTGTTTTGATAGACAAACTAATGTATGGGAACTATGGAAGATAATCATCTAAGAATTGGAGCTGCATGAGGAATTTCTTTTGAGTCCTGAATAACCCAATTGGTCAGATTGGATTTACTAATGTATGGGAACAATGGAAGATAATCATTTAAGAATTGGAGCTGCATGAGGAATTTCTTTTGAGTCCCGAATAACCCAATTGGTCAGATTGGATTTACTAATGTATGGGAACTATGGAAGATAATCATTTAAGAATTGGAGCTGCATGAGGAATTTCTTTTGAGTCCTGAATAACCCAATTGGTCAGATTGGATTTACCACTTTTTAGTTTTTACTAAAACATTGTTAAGTATATTTTTTTTTCATAATTCATTATTTGTGCAAACTGTGGATTTGTGTTTTTTATGATGGTAGACGGGGATGTAACTGAAGTAGATCTTAAACCTCGTATGCTGACTGCAGGTTTGTTGAACTCCTGTGGCAACTTTCTTTGCATGCTTTGCGAGAGGTTCATAGGCGGACTTTTGCAGCTGATGTAGCTTCTAATCCACTGCCTGCACCATTGACAGATGTAGCCTTTTCACACGCGGCTACACTACTTCCTGTAACAAAGGTAGGCAGTGCTGTTTTAATATTTTTATTTTCACCGATGAATAATAATATCAAAATATGAACTATTTGAAGTCATTGATTGAAGCTGTTGGTAGTCTCTGAATTGCTGAAGTTCATGATTATGGCTGTTTCATATGGTAATTGTGTCAAAATGAGGTATTTGACATGATTGAAAATGAGAAACATTAGGAGTTCTCTGGTTTCACCTCTTTCTTTCTTTTTTGAAGAACTTATTTTCTTTGTTCTGATTCGATAGGCCTTTATTGAATTATCTTCTTTTGATATAAAAGGACGTACAGATCATAGTTTCAGCGTCATAGCTTTTCTGTGTGCTGTGAACTAATTTTAATATATTCTCTATTGGCTACTTGGGGTTCTTAACTTCTTGTAATATTTAATTTTATAGCGCATTGTTAATGATGCTTGCGATTGTATTCAAGAAAAGCATTTTGCTGTGTATTTTGACTTGTCTTGCTTTCTCTCCTTGTGTTGTTTATGTTTTCATTTGATTTTCTTGTTAGCATCAGTTTTGAAATCCACTTTACATTCAGTAGCAGTGATCTGAGCCTCATGTCTTGAACAGGCGAG
The DNA here is from genome assembly GCA_006937295.1 of Carpinus fangiana. Lineage (NCBI taxonomy): Eukaryota > Viridiplantae > Streptophyta > Magnoliopsida > Fagales > Betulaceae > Carpinus > Carpinus fangiana. Next base: position 1,315,686 of record CM017323.1, read on the forward strand.
AATAGCACTTGAACGAAGGAGATTTCTTAAGAATGCAGAAACAGCAGTACAACGTCAGGCTATGTGGTCAAATTTGGCTCATGAAATGACTGCAGAGTTTCGTGGTCTTTGTGCTGAAGAGGTATGGTGGAAACTTCTTCACATGTTTGGGACGGGCTTTTGTTTAATAACCAGAAACTTATCATCTTTTTTGCACATGGATTATATATATATATATTTTTTCCTTATGCATTTTCTTTGAAAACTTGGACTTAGGCTTATTTGCAGCAAGAGCTGGAAAAACTGCATGACCTAAGGAATAAGGTGAAGTTGGAAGGGGAACTCTGGGACGACCTTGTATCTAGTTCGAGTCAGAATTCCCATTTAGTTTCAAAGGCTACTCGCTTGTGGGAGTCTATATTAGCTCGCAAAAGTGAGTACAAGAGCATTGTGGTTCTTTTATGATTTTCTTACAAAACTTGAATTATTTCAGTTTAGTGTCCTTGATTTTACTTGAGGTTGTTAAACCATATCATGTAGGATTAGTTACAATGTTTGGAAGGATGATCTTTTATCTTTAAAATTGTATGCCTTCCACGAATTGCGTTCCCTTCTTTCTATCACAGTGGTTGGAGGCATTTCATGTTGGGGAGAGTATAATACACAGAAAATTTCGTTCTTGTCCGTTTCTTTAAATATTTGGTCTCATATCAGTTTATTTATACATCTGAGTGCAAACTACAATAATACATCGGTATAATGAATGAGGCAGTATGCTTGTGCCTGTTGGTGTGTGAGTTGAGCTGCAGACCCTAGGCCAAGAAGTGGCCTTGGTCATAAGGCTTCAATCTCTTCACTTAGTTGTTTTAGTCTTTGTTTAGGGTTATTATTATTGTTAGTTTTGGTTGTAACTAGGGTTTAGGACCATATTTATTTAGGGGCTTTCTGAGGTTGATTATATCAGTGACTTCTTTTGCTATAACTACCAGGGAAAACTGAAAGATGCTTGAAGCGTCTTCCCTGTTGGCTAACATGTATCTTGGAAAACAATCTTTTTTCTTTTTGGGTTTCTGAATGAAAAAAAAAAAAGAGCTAAGATTTTTAGATTTTTTACTTAATTTTCCTTTTTCCTTTTTGTTCTGGCTTTTATTCTTTCTTTCTTGAAATTATACTGTCATGATCTTAAAGCTGATCACATTCATGTACAGGCCAACATGAAGTTCTTGCTTCAGGCCCTATTGAGGACTTGATAGCTCACCGTGAGCATAGGTAATTTAGCATCCCACATCATTCCGAGTTTTGTAGATGCCATTTTCCAACTCAACCACTCATGCATAGATTTCCTTTTTCAGGTACCGCATCTCTGGATCAGCTTTGCTTGCGGCTATGGATCAGAGTTCTCAGGTTCCTTATTCAGATGTCTTGTCTGTCGAGTCTGGTGACCTACCTTCAACACATATGAATGACAAAGACCAGAGTGATGGATCATATGTCAATGTAAACAGGGAAAAACTGAAGAATTTAGATTCATCCCATTCACAAGTAAATGATGAAACACTTTCTCGAGTGGATGATAGAAGTGGAAGAGTCCAGCCCACTGTTGATGTAGCTGAAATCATCAGGCGTTGGACACATGCTTTACAGCGCATTCATAAACAGTCCCTTCATCTGGTATGCTCTTTTCTTTGTTCAAGCTTTTCATTGCATGGTGTGTTTGTCGGTAACCAGCTGTTGAGATGTTAGTAATTTAGTGATTCAAATATCCAGTCCTGGAAATAGATTGAAATTAGCATCCCCATGGTTGTCCACAAAAGTTTGAGTTTCTTACTGTTTTCCGATTTTTATGTCATAAAGGTTTTTATCCCACTCATGCCAGCCTCTGTATGTATACTTTCACTTTCTTGTTTATGTTAGGGAAAAGGTTCTTGGTATATGGTCCACAGAAGCCTTCTGCTAATTTCATTTTGAAAAATGTGCATGCCCTTATTGTTAGTCTGCATGCGTGGACAGTATCATCATATTTGTCACCTCTTGGAGCTTTATTGTTAATAGAAACTCCATTAATGGTGAGTGAGGTTGTCTTACAGGATTTGTTTTTGATAAACATAGATTACTGGTTTCTCCAGAATGGAGCAAAAATGCTTCTATCTAAAGTTCAAACACTTGGAGTATCCCTTTCTGTTTTGTGCCATACTTAGAAAATTGGTCTTTTAATATAATATGCTTTTGGTTCTAAAACACATTGTCATTTTTAATGCTTATTCTTGTAGGCAAAAGCTAATAATGGAGAAGGTCCAGAAATTTTACGGAGTGCACAGGATGGTGGTACAAGTGGCCATGCGGAATCGTTAGCTATAACTCTTGCTGAGCATCAGCAACACTTAGCTAGCTTTCAGGTAATGCACATGCAAATGTTCTCCATGCTATTCTTTCTTAATGTGTATGATGACCTCAGTTGTTCTTCTGTCAACCTTATTTTGTCTGATGAACAATGTTTTCTTACAATGATTGGTGGAAATTCTTAGTTGAGGTGAAGATCTGAAGGGACTTGTATTATTTGGGAAAAAAAAAAAAAAATCATCGTAAATTCACATTTAGATAACTGGCAACATCTTTCTGCTTGGTTTACAAATGTAAAGAAGCTTCATCTTTTAAAAAAGTGCTTTATTTGTATGGGCCCAGTTCTTGGGGAGCAGCAGTCTCTGTTCTGACACCTCACCATTTTGGTTTCTTATTCATTTGGAACTGTTCTTCTGTCATTGATATTCAATACATAATGCTTCCTTGCGTTCTTATTTACTGGTTACTGATGTTGGCAGCAAAAGCATAATAGGAGAAAGAAAGATAACTGTTAGATGAGGATACATGCGTATCTCCTGATATTTTGTTACCATTCAAGATATTATCTAGAACACATCAAAGAAAGAAAAGAAAAAAATTGATTGAAGATCAGTATGCTTGTGTATTTACAGGATGCCTTGTTGAAACTCTTCCAACTCAAGTACTTCTCATGTGCAGGTGCTCAATAATCAACTGAGGGAAGTTGCTCCAGCTATACAAAAGTCAATATCAGAGTGTACAGAGAAAGTTCAAAGTATATCCTCCACTCTGCCTTCCATGACCAGACATCGTGGTCAATCAACCTCACCTCTTCAGGCTCAAAGCAGTGGAAGGACATTGGTAATTCTTCGAATGGAATGATATATATCACAGAAAGCTTTATACCTACTTTGATATGTCCAACCTTGACTAATTCAGTGTATAGAACTGATCTTTTTTTTCTTCTTTTTTGTCTTGTGGAAATATTCAGGAAAGTAGCAGTGATGATGTTGCTGAGGTGACTACGAAAATGTCTACCATTCTGCTTGACAAGGTCTCAGCGAGTCCTCCTGCTTTAAAGCTCCCACAGTTGTTTAGTGTGACGCCAAATTCTTCTGGAAAAGGTGGAAATATGCAAAAACGAAACACGTCAGCTTCTCAAACAAATCAAATAGAGAACTTTTCTGAAAGGAAATCTCTCGACCAGCCTCTCGCAATTAATCAAGTTGAAAATATACCACAAGGTTGCTGCATCTTCCCTGCTCACTTCATGCCCATCTGCAAATACAAGCTTGTTGGGTTTTATAAAGGCATTCTATTTATCAATTAGCAACAGACCTTGGTATACAAACAGCTTTAGACTTACTGGAGGTTTTGATTCTAAATATCGATATTTTTGCAGATAGTGATAATTCCTATGTTCAGAACTTGAAGAGATCTGTAAGAGAAGCTGCTCTGTCGATGAAATCCTGCAATTCAGAATCATTACGAGAAAGTCATTCTGATGAAAGCTCTGAGCACTTCTTTGTACCTCTTTCAACAACCGGGTTTTCTAATCTGGGCCCAGAAAACAAAGCTTCTTCTTTTAGGAGTAAAAGGTTGTTTGTATCCCGAGTAGAGAATTCCTTGCGTGAGAATCATGCTCCTGATGGTAGTATCAGGAGCAAGTATGATGAGTTTCCAGACATGTTAAATGATTTGGATTCACTTCATGGGTTTGACAGTGTAAATGGGTTTCTCTCAGTTAGCGACTCAAATGGTGCAGCTTCTGATGCACAAAGGTCGTTTTATGACTTTGAGGAATCTCAGGAGCAGGTCTTCTCACCTCCTTTCCTAATGGACACATCACTATTAGCAGATTCTTATGAAGACTTACTTGGTACGTTGGTTTGGCCACAAACTATTCCAGTTGTAGGCGTTTCTGTGTTGATTTATGGTCATTAGATGATCTCATTCTTACTATTGAATGCTTTACTTTACCATGTAATGTATGTGTATTGTACTGTGATATGGTAAGAACCTCAAACCCAAAATATTCGGTTAATATGAACTTATATAGGATGAGAGACTTTATATAATATTCTGTTATATTGTTATCTATAATATTCCGGATTTCTGTGACAATTTAGATAGTCAATTATTTAAGATTTAATTTAATGTTGGGATATTAGTTGGTAGTCAGCAGACTCAGCACCCTCATAATATGTCAGCTTCAACCTTATACATCTTAGCAAGGCTGACAAGAAGGGCGTTTTATAGAAATCTAAGAACTTGTGTTCAAGATTGTATTATTCTGAAAGTCTGTTCAATTGTCTTGCAGCTCCACTGTCAGAAACTGAAACGGCCTTGATGGAGCATTGAAACAGATGTTCTAGCTACCTTGAGAGACCTTCTCATGTTCTTGATCCAGATAGCTTGGTTGCTGTGGCGGTTTTGTTTTCATTCCTCAGTGCGCGTATTCTCTCCTCTCCCATTATCTTTATATGACGCGGTGTTTGTAGGATATTACTCTTCCTTCATGTTCTGTATATTCTGCCGCTATCCTGCACATTTCTTTATCCTATTGTTTGGAGGGAACTACGAGGCAATTGCAGCACTTATATACATGCTTGGCACATGCCTGGAACTTGAGATGGTTGTAACGTGTTGGAATGCTGACCTGGGTCTTAAAGGACAAAACCCACAGCCAACCAATGTAGTCGGAAACTTTCCTCGACAGTTTGTTTATAAAATGTTACCCAAGAAGAGAAATGCTGCATCCCTTTGCTTTAGAAGTAGCAGGTGAAGCTTGGTTTTCAGCCTAAAGGGTGTCTGGCAGCAATACTGCATCCACTTAGCTTCTTGTTTAACTGTCAAAATTGATTGTTGATTGACTGATTATTCTGTGTTTGATAGATGTGTATCACACGAATTTGATAATGTATTTTGTGGATACATCAGGAATGAGAGTAACAGCTGGATTAATTTTATTGATATTGTTGAGTAAAAGGTTATGTTTCATTTATTTAGCTTAATCCACTGAATATGATTTCTCAATCTCTCTAGGGATGTTGACAGTCTCAAATTTTAAAATTTCAATGGTCGCCCCTTCCCACACCCACCCCTGTCTCTTATACACATCNCCCACATATCTCTCTCTCCAACTTTTCTAGGATTTACGGGATCCTTTGCAATTGCTTGTCCTTTGTAGTTCGATAGATAATTGAGAGATGCTTTCGATTGAGCCCGCCTATTTTCTAGGGTTTATTTGTTTTATTTTAAATGAGTAGCCTCGTATGAATGTTACTATTATTTATTTTTTATGGGGGGGGGGGGGTTGGTCGCGTTTGCACGTCTCTTTCTGCTTGTGATTCCTACTGCGCCGGCCTATAGTTGAATGCTGAATAGTTGAATGCGTGGTGTAGAAATGCCTGTCTAATTTGACTATCTTCTGCCTTGCGTATGGGAGAGAGTGTTGGAATTGACCATAATCATTGGATATTCATGGCCCTTTGAATTGTTAAACCTTGTTAACCCAGCATATCGATCATCAAATCCTGTATTGGATAAGCGATGATGATGTGATCACCCCCAACAACTTCACAGATTTAACTAGCTTAAAGTAATATATATATATTCACTATTTTTGACTAGGAATGATAATTCCAATGTGAAATTGAAATTATCATTCCTAGTCAAAAATAGGAGTCTCATATTGAAATTGGCTACAATTGTCTTATATTGAAATTGGCTACAATTGTCGGTTCATATTGTAATTGACAAAGAGCCCTGATAGGGCTCATCACCTATATGGGCACATGAACTCTTATCAAAGAGACTTCTCTCAATTGCGTGTAACATAATTATGAGAGATAATTGTAGAAAATTTCGATTCAATCTTTCTAGTCTGATAACAATTTGAATGATTTCATATTGCCTTAACGCATCCTCATTCATTAGTTTGTCATTATCACATGTTGTTTTTGGATACTAAGATTGGCAAGATAAAAGTTTGCAGAGGAATACTGTAAACCACATTTTTATTTTACTTTTATCTTGTGATTCTGATGTGTCAGTAATATGGTAACATTTAATCTTGCAAGTAAATTTTTCAGTGGATATTTCGTGAAACATTAACATTAAATATAATTGATAGAGATTTTTGGTCCTATTAAAGCCAAATCATATTAATTGCTTGAGAGTTTTTATTTCTTATCACTTTTTTTTTTTCTATATTCTAACAAGTTAGGAAGAAATTTATTTATTTATTATTATTTTTTTTTGTCCCCAAGAGATAGCTTAATCGGTTGGGACCGCATCTAATGAAGCGAATGTCATTAGTTCAAATCCCCCTCCCTTCTCTTGTGTGGACATATCAAAAAAAAAAAAAAAAATCTTTGAAAGAATATATCTTGCGTAAAATATTTTCTAATAAATTAAGTGCTACTCGTATAGTCATATGCTACATGCGATTTTAGTGTGGTTTGATTAAACACAAGTTAAAGGTGGTTGGCAGTTTACTCTAATAAATATATTATTAATGAAATTTTAATTATAATTTATTTTTATTCATTAATTAGAGGAATAATTAAAGTTTTTTTTATTAAAGGTCATAGCCTAGCCCCGGCCAAGCCCGTATTGAATTGACATTAATCCAATAAAATTGTAATGGGATAAAAATATAATTTTTAACATCTACGTTACGACAATATGCCCCACAGTCACACTGTATCCAACAAACCATAAGTAATCTTGGCATCCAAACAACAAATCAACCTCATGCATTGTTACTTTTTTTTTATTTTCCACCTCATATCCTTGTCATGATGTTACTTGCATCACTAGCTTACACTGATATTTCTACCCCGATGACTCAGTAATCTTAGCCCCTAAAATTATGATGTCAAGCTGGAAAGAAAATCGGTTGAAGTAATAATACATTAGAAAATATTCCTACAAGATTCTTCTGTCCTCTAACATAGATGGTCTGCCTGGTTTTGTTTAAGAAGGCAAGACCTCTACTTCAAGAACATCTGAAAAAGAAAAAAACATAACAACAATAACAACAAACCATGGGATTAAACATGTCTTAACCCTGGTTTACGTTATGAGTCATGCTATGCGGCTGCCAAATTTTGGCAGCCCAGCGTCGGCCAAACTTTTTTTTTTTGTTTTTAGAACAGATTTTTTATGTTTTTGCATTCTATATGTTTGATGAAATTTCTATGAGAAAAAGAAAGTTTTTTTGGTTATATTTTGAGATATTTGAGTGATAATAGCTAAATTTTCATAAACTAATATTTAGGTTCTAATGCTTCAAAACTAATTTATGGATTCAAAACTAAAATCTAATGATGAAAGGTTAACCCTTTAAAGATGGTATCACCCTAAAGGAGTTCGGTCGTCATAAATTTAGTGTTAATGCCTAAAAACTTGTTTTTGGATTCAAAACTAAAACATAAGGGTGAAAAGTTAACCCTTTAAGGATGATATTACCCTAAATAAATTTAGTCATCCTTAATTTGGTGCTAATGCCTCAAAACACTATATTAGTTGTAAAATGGGAGAAGAAGAAATGAGAGAAGAGGAAATGGGAGAGAAGGAAATAGATGGAGGTGGGAGCAATTAGAGAGAGAGAGAGTTTTGTAATTTTTTTTTTATAATAAATAAAAAAAAAAACGTTAGATTTTTGGCAGATGCAGGGATGACCCGTGTCTACCAAAAATCTCTACTCTTATGTTATTTATATCGGACAAGAGTATGTTTTGCATCCTGTGTCATGTGCGCAGCCGATGCAATTAGAAACATGTCTTGTGTGCACAAAAACAAACATATGACAAAAGACAAAGCCTTTTAAAGAAGAAAAATGATGAATTATTTTATGGTATGGATTATATACTATGAAATCTAATATAGATTATTATCGGAGTAATCTATAAAATAGAAAGACCATGTTGCTCTGAACATAAATAAAAGAAACAATTATCATTGATGATTAGAATTCAAGTCTCTAATCATATTTACAACTTGAGGATTACTCAAAACCAAAAGATTATTACTTACCAACCTTTGCCCCCAATTTGCTCAATCTAAGCCCTATTTTTTTTTTAAGAGGAAGGGAGTGAGAATCTACGCGCCCAAATGTGCGTGGAGCCTTTATTCACCTGGGACGGAAAACTGTGCTTTTAAAAGAGGTTTTTGAAGTTCGAAATTGAGCTTCGTACCGGAACTTCGAGTGACAATAATTGCGAAAAACCCACGCGCAGAAGATAGGCGCGTGGGTAGTAGCTCATGTTTATTAACGATTTTGACCTTTTCTCTCCCTTCCGTACTACCACTGCAGTGCGTTCTCTTGGGGGTTTTAAGGTCAAAAGAGGTATCTGATTCTCTATCTCTCTCTGGCCGGAGAAAGTTAAAAAAATAAAAGTAAACAAAATTAAGAATAGTTTTGGCTGAGAAAGTTGAAGAGGAAAGTGAAAGAAAGACAATTGAAAAGAAAATATCAACAACAATTATTTTGGCTGTAAACAAAATACAACACCAGCAACAACAACAACAGCAGCGGCCGGAGACTGCTGGTCTCAAAGCCCACTTTTTTTTTTTTCCCTTTTTTTTTTGTTGGTTTTCTTATTGGATTCTTTTATCTCTCTCTCTCTCTGAAAGGAGTAGCTGAAACTTTATCGTGTAAGGATAGAAGAACGTTCATCTTTCTTTAGATTCTTCTTGCTCCTTTCTTTATCTCTCACTTTTAAATTTTGATTCTGAATGTCAATTTAACGCTGTACAACTTGGGAAATTTTTGTAGATTGCTTGTTGGTGGAGAATGCTATCTGGGTTTTCTAGATCATACCCAGATCTTGCTGTTAATTGATCCAGCCGAATAGCATGCACATCTTGGCAAAAGCTGAAGAAAAGAGTCGCAGAGAAAAAGAGGTGAATATTCATTATCGCTTTTCCTTTTAAGTTGGGTGAACAAAGAAGTCAAAGTTTCTAGGGATTAATGCTATAATAAAATTTTGGAATTTTTTTTGTCGGCTTTTATTGGATTTGCAATGTTTTTTTTCTTCTGGGTTTCTCAATATATTTCAAAAGGTCACGTTCTTTTGGTGTAACAACTAACAAGGGAAAAGATCCTATATTACATTTTTTGGATGAGAAAAGTAAGCTAGTGTTTTTGTTTTAATCAGTAGATTAGAAATCTGAATTTAAGTTCTCTATATAATTTTGAGCATGGGATGTCTCTGTAGTATTGATATCTTATAATATGAAGTGGGTTTGATGTTTCTGTTCCAGATTTCCTGCTAGGTTGGAACGTTTTTAAATCAAACAAAGATTAAAAAGCTTATGGGGTGGATTATAACTTCAATGGACGTGTGGACTGCTTGTTCTGGCTTGAATTTGGTTTAATGTATTGTTTGAATGAAATTTGTTTCCTCAATAAATGATGCTGTATTTGGCTTTGGATGATTTTCAATAAGTATTGGGTTCTTAAGCGCAGGAGGGAGCTTTAATTTTGTCAATTAAGTTATGATCAAACAGATATTTAATAAGTTCCCTCGTAAGTCCTCCAAGTCAGCCGAAAATCGTGAAGGAGGAGGAACATCTACCTCCTCTTCAAATGCTTATGCCAATTCAAGAAGCAATGATTTGACGAGTAACCGAAACCAGGGGACTACATCTTTTACAGGCCTTGATTCTACTTCAAATACAGCATTAAATCATGGCAGTAAGTTTATGCAAGCTGTGAATTCAAAGCTGAATGGGAATTTAGCAGCTTTCTCTTATGAGGCTTTGCCTAGTTTTAAAGATGTTCCAAATACTGAGAAGCAGAACTTGTTTGTGAAGAAGCTGAACATGTGTTGCTTTGTGTTTGACTTCACTAACCCAACGAAGGACCTTAAAGAAAAGGACATTAAGCGACAGACATTGGTTGAACTTGTGGATTATGTTGCTTCTGCTAATGGAAAGTTCCCAGAACCTGTCATGCAAGAGATGATAAAGATGGTGTCCACAAATTTGTTTAGAACACTCACTTCTCCACCCCGTGAGAATAAAGTCTTGGAAGCCTTTGATTTGGAAGAGGAGGAGCCGTCAATGGACCCTGCATGGTCTCACTTGCAGGTTGTGTATGAATTCTTTTTGAGGATTGTGGCATCGCCTGAGACAGATGCAAAGTTGGCTAAGAGGTATGTTGACCACTCATTTGTTCTCAGGTTGTTAGATCTTTTTGATTCAGAGGACCCCAGAGAGAGGGATTACTTGAAAACAGTTCTCCACCGCATTTATGGGAAATTTATGGTGCATCGACCATTCATCAGGAAAGCAATCAACAACATCTTCTATCGTTTTATTTTTGAAACTGAGAAGCATAATGGGATTGCAGAGCTGTTAGAGATTCTGGGTAGTATAATCAATGGGTTTGCTCTGCCGCTGAAAGAGGAGCACAAGCTCTTTCTTGTTCGAGCACTTATTCCACTTCATAAACCAAAATGCATACCCATGTACCACCAGCAGTTATCTTACTGCATTACACAATTTGTGGAGAAAGACTGCAAGCTTGCTGATACTATTATACGGGGTTTGCTAAAATATTGGCCAATTACAAATAGTTCTAAGGAGGTAATGTTCTTAGGTGAGCTGGAAGAAGTTTTAGAAGCAACTCAGCCTGCCGAGTTCCAGCGCTGTATGGTTCCCTTGTTCCGCCAAATTGGTCGTTGCTTAAGCAGTTCGCATTTTCAGGTAGGTTTTTTTACAAGTTCCATCAGTTTCTATCTGTTAGTCCCTCTTTCCCGTGTTAAATTTCTGAATTATAAACATGCTTCTGTGGTGGAAATTAGATAATGAGTCTTTAAGCCTGCTTTGTAATTTCAAGTGCGAGGATTTGCTCCCCTTGGTCCTCTTTGTTATTCTTTACATGTTTAAAGTTTAGGATCTGCTTATTCAATAAATTCTTACTTTATCAAAAAAAAAAAGTTTAGGATCTGCCTTACAAAATCAGATGTGTACAAATTTAATCCAGTCTATTCTAAAAGTTAGCAAATGTTAATCTAGTTAGAAAAATTGAAAACTTGGATCTTAAAAGTAGAAATGGACCAAAACATGAAGGGTGTAGGTAAAATTTCCATTCGAATTTTTATGAATTTTCAAGTTGTTTGAAAATTTGAATGTTTTTGGAATGCCATGTTTTTTGCTACCCTGCACATGGATGTTATGGAATATCTATTGTATTGTTAATAAAATCAATTAAATAGTCTGAAGCATGATGACTAAGTTGGCTTTGGGTCTTGGATTCCTAGAAAGGATTTAGTGGTGACTCTTGAACATGTGGCAGACATCTGAATATTGTGTGTTAGGACTCGCATTTACATAGATACTCACTAAGGGAGTATTTCTCGTTTTTGTTTCATAACCCCTACGCATATTCACACAGGTTTATGAACCTCAGATATCGAGTGATTGAGTTTAGGCATATCGCCAATCTAGATATCCATGGTAATTATTTCATGTGGTTCTTTATGATCATTATCATAGTTTGCCATGTGAATGGACATAGTGTAGAGTCATATTTCTTTCTATAAGCCATAGTAGGATTCTGGGTGTGCTTAACAATTGTTAGAATATAATTTTAACGATTAAGTTTGTCATTTTCTATCAGCTTAAGCTTTTAGGATAAGTGATGGTTTAATATGATATCAAAGAAGAAGTGGTTTTGAATTCGAATCTTGTCTCTATCATTCACCTCCTATTTTAATTACATATTTTACATGTTGGGCTTTACCTATTAAGGGGAAGTTTGAACCCACACGTAATGAGAATTTTTTAGAATATAAATTAAATGATTACCGATAAAAAAAAGAAAGAATATAAATTAAATGATTAAATTCATCCATTTTTATTAGCTTAAGTTTCCTAGAGTCTTTTACCATGAGTCTTTTTCCTACACACACACGGATAAAAAACGCTCCGTTCTCTCTCCTCGGTTTTTTTCAAATTTTTTCAAAAACTTTCCTAGATCTCGCCATCTCCGGCGACAATGTAAGAACGATACCCTCTCCCTCGTCCTCCCTAGCTCCTGCCTCTCTCACTCTGGTGAAGGATATTGGTGCTTTCCCTCTCTCTTACACCACTCAGAGCATTCTTGGACAAAGTTAGGGTTTCTATTCTCTAGCGGCAGCGCGTGTGGACGCATCCCTCTAGAATTCGGTTTCTGGTTTGTGGGATGCGCTCATTAAGCGTAAGATGGAGCGTCGGTTTTCGGTGGAAGCTAAATCCTTTTCCTTTTTGGCGAATACAGGCAAGTAGGTACTTTGTTTGGAGGAAAAGAGAAAGGGATTCGGTGGGTTTATTTCTATGGGGATCCAGTGCTCGGATTGGTTAGCAGACACGGTGGAAGAGGCGCTTGAGTCTCAGAGGAAGGAGGATTTTGCTAGATCTTTCCATGATGAAATGAGGGTTTTGAAGGTTTGAATGGGAAGCAATAAGGCTGGTTGTTTCTTAGAGGTAGCTGTCTTCGTCCAGGGTGGTTGGAAAGGGATAATTAGGCTCCCTGAGGGCCGTGGAGGTTGGGGCTGCCAAAGATTCGTGGATGAGCTCCAGCTCCTGCTTGCGCAACTCGTTGCGAAGGTTTTGCCGGCGGTTCCTGTTGTCAACTCCGGAGTGGTTGGCAGCCCGCCTTCCTTTGCGGATGTGCTTGCTGCGCCCCCGGGAGGTTTGAAGTCGTCCTTCGTGGAAGCTCAGGCACTTGTGGAGTTTTGCTCTGACTTGGGGAGATGTCTTCCTATGGGTGGCGGTGCCTACTTGATGGAGGCACTGAGGATTTTGGCGATGGAGTTCCTAGCTAAGGTTAGGGCTGAGGTGGATCTGGTTATTTTCTTCGGGTTGGGTCTAAAGATCAATGCTTCAAGGGATATAAGGAAAAGGATGGTCCTGGTTTTCTCTAGGTTGGGCTTGAAGCCCAAGTTTCGTCTTGGGTATAATTTGAGGGGGAGGCGTAAGTTGAAGCGTATGTCGACTTTTGGGCTTAACTTGAGGCCTAGACCTTTGGTTGCTGACTCCCGAGTTAAGTCTAACGTTGGTGTCGATTGGGTTCCTGATCCTGATTCGGGTTAGGGGGAGGCTTCTTCGGAGAAGGCGCCGGAGGTGATTCTGGGCGGTTGCTTCACTGCAGTAGAGTCTTCTTGCCTGGTTATCTAGGGTGACGACGTGATTATGGGTTCTGTAGCAGGTTCTGATGAGGTGGTCTCAGCAACTCCATCAGGCAAGGTTGCTGATTCTTCTCCTGCAAAGAGTATGCTCCGGTGCGGGTTTCTTAGGCCTGTGTCTTCGTCTCCGTCTAAGGAGGAAGCTGTGCTGGTGCTGGGGTCTGCTGAGTCGAGTTCTACAGGGGAGGTTTCGTTTGTTTCAGACGAGGCCGCGCCGGAGAAGGATCCAGATCTGGTTCCGGTTCCGGGTGGTGGTCTTTCCGATGAGCAGAGGAAGGATTTTGATAGTGTTTTCCTTGAGATGTTTCCAGATTCAGCTTCTTGTTCGCAAGGGTCTGATTGCAACATTCCTATGGAAAATGGTCTAACCATTCCGCAGTGGTGGTTGCTTGAGTGGCTGAGGGATCAAGCAAAGCACTATGAGGCGCAATTGGCGTATTTGATGGGGGTGGAAGAGGAGGCACGTCAGTTAAATAAGGTTGCCATCCCCCCTGGTGCTGTTGAGGGGTCTGAGTTGATGCAGTCGGAGCTGATGCAGGTGATGGTCAGGGCATTTGGGAAGTAGGGCATGATTTTTGGGTTCTAGGAATTTCTGTTGGGTTGTAGGCTCTTCGGGTGGGTCTGTTGGGGTCTCTTGTGGGTGCTTTGTGTGAGCTCTGGTTTTTTTGGGTGCACTTAGGTGCACTTTGTTATACCTCCGGTGTAATTGGGTTGCCCCTTTAAATTTGCCTTTTTTTGATATATACAACATTATTTATCAAAAAATTAGCTTAAGTTTTTTGGACAAGTGGTGATTTAAAAACAACGAATGGTAAATGGCAATGATGTTATTGATTGGTGGAAATGGTACAAGTAATTAGGCTGTGGTTGTGGGGCTGATCTTAGGGCTGTGGGATAATTGTACCGTTGCATTTACAGCAAGGAGCAATTGGTGCTGTGGTGATGTTATGATGGTATGATTAAAGTTTGAGAAATGCTACTGGTATCTACACTGATTTTCAGGCTTGTTTTAGGGTCATGGGAAAATGGTAGTCTTGCAGCTGTATCAATGGGATATTGGTAGGGTTGTCACTTTTTGGTGATTAAAATTCTGGAGGGTTGGTAAGTACCTAGTGATTGGTGGTGGTATCAATCAATTGATAACTCAAGTAATCCAATTAAAGTTTTAGAATGAGTTTGTGGTTTCAATATATATATATATATAGACTAGGTGGCAATTTAAATTGCTTTTATTAGCATCAATGTTTAATTTCTTTTTATTTAAGTATATAAATTTATAATTTTCAGTTCTGAGCTCATATTGATTTATTTCCGTTTTCCTACTTTTCCTCTAGTCTTTCTTCTCACATCTCAAATATATACCAAATTGTTATGATACTGTTCCTACATAAAGGAGAACTTTATGCCATACCAAAATTTAAATCTTTGGGATGCTGTTTTACCAAAAGACCAAAAGAGAAACTGATGCGGAATGCAGCAACAAGAGTTAATTGGATCCTTTAATTTTATTTAGGTTTTAATTGGATTATTTGTTTATGTTTTATTTAATTTTTATAAGTCAGTTATTTTTATAATTCAATAAATGGGCATTGCCATTTCCCTAGGTAATGTTATGGAAGTCAATAAAATTATGTTAGGTAAATTAATAAATGAGCGTTGCTCCCATGTCCCCTGTGTCTATTAGTTATGATGACTTCCTTCCTCGTTTTTCCCTTTCTAGTTAGGTGGTCCTTTTGTATACTTCCTATGTACTTAGGGGCGCCTTACGCTTTTAATAAAACTGGTTATTACTTATAAAAAAAAAATAAATGGGCGTTGCCCTTGGGTTTAGTCAGAATCTATTTAGGCATGTTTTGTACTCTAATGGAGGGGGACTTTGATGATGGAATAAAATTATGAAAAAGTGATTCTCTTCCTCTTCCCAATTTCTTGTCTCTCTTTCCTGGCTTTTTCTCTTTTTTTTTTTTTTCTCTTCTTTTTCCTCTATTTCCTCTCTCTTTGCTCTTACTACACACGCTGAATTTTTTGACTATGGCTTGTCCTGCATCAGTTTGGTATCAAAGACAAAATGGATTGTTTTCCATAACAATCATCTGATCCACCATTGTGATTTCCCAGCAAATCCGACACCATGACAAGTGTCACTACCACATTGCCACTGTCCACCATCACAAACCTCCCTACTGCTGCCCACAGAATACTGTGAAACCCATCCACTTCCATACAACCCAAACCATGACCGCTCAAACAAAAAGAAAAATCCTCAACTATCAAAACACAATCGCATAGCCTCACCCATCGAGGCCGACCAAACGAGCCCAGAGCCACCTCCAGCAATTGACATCCACCCATCACCCAGCTACCACTGCCACCCAATACCCAACCCACCACCACATTGCAACGTCTGTCTCACGGCTTGCGCTGTTGTCACCCCAACAACCCACCACACCTCAGACCACACAGCCCTGGGCCTCCGCTTGTTGGCCTTCTTCTTTGCCAGCCTGCGGCTAGAACGGTACCATGCTACCAAGAGCCGTGTTTGGGTCCTCAACTCGACACCCCACTGTGCCACTGCCATCTCGTCTGTGCCTCTGTCCATGTTTGTACTGCCGCCACAAGCATCTTGTCGGCGTATCCTCCTGCCAAAAATCGAGGCCAAGTACCGCACCAGACACACTGCATCCATGCCTAGTTTTGCTCCCATTGTTGTTGAGACCGAAAAGACAAGCAAATTAAAGACTGAAAGCAGCACATGACTGCCCAAGAAAAATAATAGTTTTAGACGCTTGCTGCTGTTTCAGATTGAGGTTGGGTTGCTGATGTGTCTTTGTTGGATTTTCAAGACTTGGGAGTTGGGCTTCGATTAAAAATATATATATCTGAGCATGTATTTTCAAGCTTTCAAACTTTCAAAACTCAAGACTGACTTTTCTCCAACCAAGGGAGAATGATGCAGAACACAGACAGTTAATTGGGTCCATAAGTTTTTATCATATTTTAATTGGATTATTAATTTATGTTTTTGTTTAATTTTTATGAGTAAGTTATTTTTGCAATTCAATAAATGGGCATTGTCGTTACCCTAGGCTATGGTAGGTAAGTGAATAAAATTATGTTAGGTAAGCTAATAACTGGGCATTGTCCTAGGGTTAAGTCGGAGTCTATTTAAGCATGTTTTGTCCCCCTCCATCAAAGTCCCCCTCTTTGATGCTGGAATAAAATTATGAGAAAGTGATTTTCTCTTCCTCTTCCCAATTTCTTCTCCCTTCTCTCTCTTTCCCGGCTTTTTTTTTTTTTGGCTTCTTTCTCTTTCTAGCTTCTCTCTTCTTTCTCTTTGGGCTTTTGCTCTTCTCTTTCCTCTATTTCCTCTTTCTTTACTCTTTACTTCATCCAATGATTTCTCTGACTACGGTTTGTCCTACATCAGAAACACTTTTTGGTTAATATTGAAATCCTATTTTCAAATGGAATGTTATTGGTCTAGCCAGTCAATTATCATGATGTACAGCTCCTACCGCAAAAACTGGTGTTAAAAAGAAAAAGCAAATGATGTCAATAATGAATGGGAATTCATACAACCTGAGTGTCGAAGTTATAGAAACCTCATGATGTAGATCCTTTAACTAATTATCTAGTTTAGCAATAAAGAATGAGAAGTTTATTTTCAATGAAGTTTCAAAGTCAAATTTAGCTCCCTCTCTCTATTGGCATCTTATTTGATTGGAAAGTATCACTTTGGTTATATTTTTGGTTGAACAGGCTTCATGACTCTTTTGCTCTATTAGCTTCTGTTGATGTTTTGGCATCTCTTCTTATCCAGAGTTGAAATAGTTGATATTCAGCATCATATCTTTACTATTTCATTTATTGCAGTCTGACAAGCAGCCGAGTACCATGTTGCTTCTTTTTTAAAGAGTTTTTCTGGTCATCCTTCTACAGAGCATTCGTTTTAGATTTTTGCTGGTGTCACCTATCTCATCAACTTTTTCTCTGCTTTAATCAGTCTTTATTTTTTAGAATCCTTGCTTTCTGAAATTTGTGAACAAAATAAAACCTTTGGACTGTTCAAGTTGGATGCGATGTGTGGAAACTACTAATTTTAGCTGGCAATACTGATTTCTTATGTAGTTTGCCAATATCAAACTATACCAACTTATGTTTAGACAAGAATTATGGGAGTCTTATATTTTGTGTTTACTGAAAGTCTTACCTAGATTTACTCCCATTCTAGTTTTTTGCTATCCCTCTCTCTCATTAATTGGTTCTTTTTCTTGTAGGTGGCGGAGAGAGCTTTGTTCTTATGGAACAACGATCACATCGAGAACCTCATCAAACAGAACCGTAGTGTCATACTGCCAATTATCTTCCCTGCATTGCAGAGAAATGCGACAAGCCACTGGAACCAGGCAGTACAGAACTTGACAGTAAACGTTCGCAAAATTTTCTCTGATAATGACCCTGAGCTCTTTGAGGAGTGCTTGCTCAAGTTTCAGGAAGATGAAGCAAAAGAGAAAGAAATTAAGTTGAAACGTGAAGCTACATGGAAACGCTTAGAAGAGGTGGCTGCAATGAAGTCCTCAATTAAAGAACCAGTGCTTGTCTCTCCCCGAAAAGCCAGTCGTGCACCTTCTGGCTAGAGAGATTCCTGCATGCGATTGCAGCGGTTTGATACGTTAATTGGTATGCAGACCCTAGACAGGCATTGTGATTTAAGCGGGTCACATATCATTGTTTTTGTTTGCTCACCTTCTTGGTTTGTTGGTTTTGTCAGGTGATTGAGTCACAAAGTCAAGGATGCCATTGCTTGGGGTAGAGAGTAGCCCCATTTCGGTTTAACACGCCTGGACTGTATATATTTAATTGGATGGACAAAGCAAATGGGTGCTGCGGAGCACGTTTGTATTGAAGATTTAGTCTGTAAAGTAGTTGGCAATTTGCTGTTGATGTTCTTACGGGAGGGAAAAGAAATTTTAAAAGGAAGAAGATGAAGAAGAAGAAGAAAGGGGTCGAATTTGACATATATTTGCTGACATTTTTGTGAATTTGGTTTAATGGAAGTAAGCCTCGATCGTCTGATTTATTTTATTTTATTTGTGTATCATCAAACTTTGTTGCTCTTTTGTGAGTGTTTGGTTGCTTGACATAAAAATTGTCTAAAGATGGAAAAGTTTGTAGCCATTCTAGATACCACCCATGAATTGCTTCCCTCATTGTTCAACTTCACTTCTCTTCATGTAGCTTATGTTTTTCTTCTTGTTTGAACAACAATATTTTATTAGCCGGTGTGACCGCAATCAGATGTTAACATTCGTGTGTACCATTATTTTAGTGGCTAACAAGTGAATTGTCTCGTCAACTTTTTTTTTGACATGTCCGCACGAGGGGAAGGAGAATTCGAACTAATCACTTTCGCTTCATTAGATTTAGATGTGGTCTCAATTAATTGAGTTATTTTTTGAGAATTACGTCAATTTATTTAAAAGAAATTGTAAGCATATAGTTAAGTACTGCTACTAATATTAATGAATCCTGTGCATTAAATTTAGGACATTCTTATTGTTGATTGATGAGAGAGGAAAATCATAAGCGGATTGTGATCTGAAAGGCATTCCCATTCGGTTCTAGAAACTAGAAAGTTGAAATAAACTTTGCGTGTTAAATGATGACATGATCAACTTTATTTGAGCAGCCAAATGCGATCGGGTCATATTATTGACAAAATCTTATTAAACATTCAAAATTTGCTTATTCTTGAAATTCTGAATCTCAAGATTCCTTGTCCAGGAATTCTTGATGTTGGGTTTTGGTAACATGTCACACACAAGCAGATCTATGCGTGTGAGCTTGTAATTAATTTCAAAAATAAAATTTAAATTATTTAATTTAATTTTTTTAAAAAAAATCATATTAGATATATTTGTTTCTATTCGTTCAAATTTCTATAAAACACACAACTAACATTAAAATACATATGTTTCTAAAATGTAGCTTAATCAACTAAAATCATGCCTAATAAAATAAAAATTACGAGTTCAAATCTCTCTTCTCTTCCCTTCTGTATAGACATATAAAAAAAGAAAAAAGAAAAAAAACATTAGCACACATATGGCGGTAGGATAAGAGTTGGATTGTGATTTGTAGGTGGCAAAAGGATATTTTTTAAATGATACGACAGTTTTTAAGCCGTTCGTTTTGTTTAAAAAAAAGATCAATCATTCGGTTGCACGCAAATGAATCACATATCACATATGATTGAGGACACCGCGGCACAGATAATTAAGTCTCCCGACAAATCACGGAAACCCAAAAAAACCGAAAACAAATGCAAAATATTTTAGAAAACTGAAAAGAAAAGAAAAGAAAAGAAAAGGAACATTTTGAAAAAGCCAAAACTAGTTACAGCGTAAAGTTGCATGTTTGTATGTCCATCACGCACCTAAAGCCCGTCTGTCTCTCTCTCTCTCTCTCTCTCTATCTATCTGAAACCTCACCACGCCATTGAATTGAAGTGCTAGATTCAAGCAATTTTCAAATTACAAAACCCTAAATTCATCTGATTATTTACAGATTAAGAAACCGAAATTCCTAATCCTAATTTAGCAATGAATTTATTCACAATTTGAAACCAACGCACACACTCATACCTGGTGGGGGGAGAGAGAGAGAGAGAGAGCGAGCGAGTTTTGTGTTTTGGAAATGCCAACCGTAGCCGTGAAGCTCTACAGCGTTTTCTTCAAGTTCCTCTTGAAGCACCGGTTGCAGAACCGGATCCAGTCTCCGCCCGACGAGTCCGACCCGTTCGGAGTTACCTCCCGCCCGGATGAGACCGTAGCCGCTGCCAACCCTTCCTTCGCTGACGGCGTCGCCACCAAGGACATCCACATCGATCCCTTCACTTCCCTTTCCATCCGGATCTTTCTCCCGGACTCCGCCCTCAATCCGCCCGAACCCGATTCCAGGCCTCCCAAACCCAAGCCTCGCACCGCCAAACGACCCGGACCAGATCCCGATCCCGATCATCATCCTTCCGGATCTCCCAATTCGCACTATTATCCTTCTCGCCGTAACAGCTATGGCCCTCCGACCATTCCTAGCAACCCTAAGGAAGAGCCTAGGTATTCCTACGGTTCGGCCAATGACATGGAGGGGTTGAATCTAATGTCGAGCTCCGGCAGCGGCGGAGGGTATAGAGGGTACTCTCCATCGCAGGATAATCGCCGGAGACTTCCGGTGATGTTGCAGTTCCACGGCGGCGGGTGGGTGAGCGGGAGTAATGAGTCGGCGGCCAACGATTTCTTCTGCCGACGGATCGCGAAGCTCTGCGATGTGATCGTCGTGGCGGTGGGGTACCGGCTTGCACCGGAGAACCGGTTCCCGGCTGCGTTTGAGGATGGCCTGAAGGTGTTGAATTGGTTGGGGAAGCAGGCGAATTTGGCCGAGTGTAGTAAGTCCATGGGGAATGCGCGTGGCGGCAGTGGTGTCGTCGATTTTAAGAAGTCGCATATTGTGGACACGTTCGGGGCGTCAATGGTTGAGCCGTGGTTGGCAGCGCATGGAGATCCATCGAGGTTACAATTTCAGTCTCATCGTGCTTGTTAAGAATGCTTACATTTCGATATATGCATTGTTCATAAGTTAATATGATTGGTGAATAGAGTTTGCTGATGGTAATAGAATTGATTCAGTACGAGATGTGATTTTGAGTCGTGTTAGTTATATACACGCATTTAGCGATTCTGTTTGAGGAAATGGATCCTGTGAAGTTGGGAGTGTAATTAAATTCGATAAGAGATGAAATTTCGATTTGTATTAGTGATGTGCTTTTAGTAATTCAGTTGTGGGTTTAATTCTGGAAAGTTGGAGTGTAATTCTGATATGCATTTCTGGTGCGCAACAATGCTTGCAGATCATTGGTTTGGCGTATAGGGGCTCTAGATTTGAAATCATAGGGTGATACAATGTGCAAGTTAAGAAAGCCTTGGTGTTGTTCGTGTAAAGTAAAAGGTTAGAATGGTGTTTATACTTTATATGAATCTGCTGATGATTGGAAATGACAATGAAGTTGTAAATATGGGTGTGTTAAATGAACCAAAGCATTAAAAATTCATAACCCATGCTTAAAATAGGATATTTATTCATTTAAAAATAGTGATGCATGGTATATCTGAGGTTTTCTTTAGTTTTTATGACATTGTTCTCAAGATTCTGCCTGGTGGTGATATCTCATTTGGGTCTATGTTATGAGCTGTTTATGTCGTCCGGCACTGGCTTAGACTACCATGCGCCAGTGAGGGTTAGCACAGTCTGAGAATAGTGTAGGCTTTTGCTTGTTTCCAATTACAAAAGTTTGGATTTTAACAAGTTCTGGAGTGGTTATTTTTTGTTTCCATTTACATAAGTTTGGATTTTTTTTTGTTGACGAGGAAGCCCTCCAAGGCAGAGCCACTTCGTGTACCCACTCTTGTTGGCTAAACCTCGGACCTGTACAAAGCGCCCTCTCCACATGGATCGGGTAAGACTCTAGCTTTGTCGGTGGGCGTAGCCCTTAGAAATTGTTTGCATCCTAGGAGATTCGAATCTTGGAATTGATAGAGATGTCACCAAGACCAAGGCCCTTACCACTTGAGCCAATCCTTTGGGGTTACATAAGTTTGGCTTTTAACAAAATCATCAACAAAAAAAAAATGTTTGGATTTTAACAAGTTAATTTTAATGTGCAAATCGCAAAGCGTGGAGTAATTGCAAAAGAAATGGTAAACCAAGGTCAGAATATGGAGAAAAAGAGTCCAAGTTTGAGGGCCTTTTAGGAGGCAGCTTTCCTGCTTTTGGACTAAGATTGTGTTAGACAAACACATTTGTGGTGCTTTCTATTTTGCTCTGGGCTGGTGATGGCCTGGGCATATGAAGGAAAGCAACCATTTAGGATTACTACGAAAGCACTATAGACATTTTTCATTATATTCATCATATATTATGGTTTTGTTAACGCAAATTATACAGACGATTTCATTAGGCCATGCTGTGCTTTTTGACTTATTTTTTGTCTGTGAAGAGAAAAAAGAGAACAATCATCTTCTTATCTGGATGAAACAAATTATGTACTGAAGGTAATTGGTTGGGAAGAAAATATACTTCCCGCCATAGCTTGCAAACCCTCTATGAAAAACTCATAATTGACAGAGATTTATTGTGTTTTGTTTGCTTTTTAATTTTTGTTTTAAATATTTCTTGGCCACTAATATATTTGAGATATCATTTTAGTTGTTATAGGGTCTGATGAAAGGGTTTACTGAACTTGAGCAGTATATGATGCACATTATCCCTTTATACTAAAAGTGTTAACAACATTATTAGTATCAAAATCCATCATCTTCTTCTGTCCAGCATTCCTGTGAAAGTGGCTCAGGATTACGTGAGGTCATTTTTGACTTTCTATAGACCACTTTAGGAAGATAGTTATTGTAAGTCTTTTCTACTGGCTTCTGAAAAGAGAATTATCATTAGAAGCGAAAGGTGCTACTTGGGTTGTATTCTTCCATAATTTTTTTGGCTTTCTTGAAGTGATAGATTTGTTTTTTCAATCATAATTGGTAAACTTGAAGAATACAACCCAAAAACGTGGATTCTATCCTGAGGCCTTAATTTTCATGTTCAATTGCATTGCTCAAGTGATTTGTTTTACGCTGAATAGACAGGAGATAAACAAATGCAACTTAATCCAACGAAAATATCTAGCAACTGCTAACAGAAAAGCCCATGTCAAAGAATTGAATATTGATGAAGACTTACTCGTGTTGTAACTTCAAATGATTAAGGCGGTAGATTTTCAGGATTGTCTTTTTGAAAGGTATAATGCACAGTTTGCTGCCTTTTGCTCAATATTTCTTTGTTGTGGATTATGTTGGTTGTTTACTGCTATTTTGGTTCCATTGCCGGGCTTTGCATGTGCACTAGCTGCCAATGTTTAAACTAAAAAAAGTAATAGAAGGAAAAAAGTTGTTTATGTGCTAGAATTGGCACAATGCACTTATGTGTGTTTTTGGACCCCCTTGACTATGTGGTTCCTTTGCCTATGGTGTATATTTATTGATGTATATTAATTATAAATGGTATTCAGTTAGGTAGTTATTCTCCTGGAAAAGGAGGCTTTATATAATATTCTGCAGACCTGATATGTTGCCAGATAAGGGTAACATTCACAAAATTAGCTTCTAATGGTGATTTTATTTTTTCAATTTAAAAAACTTTACTGCTCTCTTTCTATCTAGGTGTTCTCTGCATACTTGGGCTGTGTTTTTTATGCTTCTAATGATATTTCGATTACTTGTAACAAAAAAATGAAAGAAAAACTTTACTGCTCTAATTGCTTCCCTTTTAGCTGTTTAGAAACCCACCCTCAACTTGCAATGCTATTCATCAAATCTCTAACCCTTTTCATTTTATTGAAACAGATGTGTTCTCCTTGGTGTGAGCTGTGGTGCAAACATTGCAGATTATGTGGCTCGGAAAGCTGTAGAGGCAGGCAGGCGTCTGGATCCTGTCAAAGTGGTGGCACAGGTCCTGATATACCCATTCTTCATTGGAAGTGTCCCTACACATTCTGAGATAAAGTTGGCGAATTCCTACTTCTATGACAAGGCTATGTGCATACTTGCGTGGAAACTATTCTTACCCGAGGAAGAGTTTAGTCTGGATCACCCAGCTGCCAACCCCCTAATCACAGGTCGAGGGCCTCCTTTAAAACTTATGCCTCCAACATTAACTGTGGTGGCAGAACATGATTGGATGAGAGATCGGGCAATTGCTTACTCAGAGGAGCTACGGAAGGTAAATGTTGATGCTCCTGTTCTCGAGTACAAGGACGCTGTTCATGAATTTGCTACCCTTGACATGCTTCTCAAGACCCCACAAGCTCAGGCCTGTGCTGAGGATATTGCCATCTGGGTGAAGAAATACATTTCTCTTCGAGGTCACGAGTTCTCTTATTAAGTAGGATACAGGAAAATCTAGATGACATTGCAGCAGGATAATCATTTTCCTGTTCTTGCTCTGTTAGAAGATGAACAAGAGATCAATACTTGGCTGCCATCACCTTGGGATTATGATATATATGCGTAGCTTGTATCTGGCTCCTTAATCTGTCAGGTTGTTATCGGTTTCATATTTACTCCTTATCCCATCTGTTCTTTTTGTAATATAGATAAACCGTCTTGAGAGTAGGACTTAGTTGAGCCTGTGAGATGCATTTACCTTTTGTTCGAGTAACTAACGCCGCATTCGGACGTTCTTGTCAAATTTTTCCAGTGTATTATGATGTTCTACCCCTCATCAATATAGTTCAATTCAAGGAAATGCTCTCTCTCTCTCTCTTTCTCTCGTGTGATTTGGGGACATCACTGGATTGAATCCATTGTAGATGATGTACAATTTAACCTCCCCTCAAAGCCCAGCTTGATTGAACCATCTACAATGTCCAATATAGCCTCTGCTCCCCACTCGTGAGCATTTATTGGCCCTTGGGTAACTCAGAATGAAAAAGACTTACAATCACAGCAAGCAAACAGATGACAACACCTAGGGCAAGAAGAATTTTTAGTGAAATTCCAAGTACTCTCAGTGCACCTTGTTTTGCTGTGTGTCTTTCTCCCATCAAGACAAGTTTTTTTTTTCCCCTTGTATGCTTTCAGCTTGCAAGGGAGATAAAGAATTCCCATTTCTATTATAAATATCCAATTACATGGTAGATTGCTTCCTGGGGGATTTAGTTAAAACTTTAAGCAGTGCCTCTTTCTGGTTCCTCCACTGCCTGGGAACCATAAGGAGGCTGAAGAGGAGCTTTTGGTTGAAGGCACAAATGATTGGCATACAAGAGATGATTCGGCCTCTACTTCTTGGTCATGTACAAATCACTCCAGCCAGTTTGGCTAGTATTCCCCAATACTGGAAGCACTTGAGGGAGCAAGTTCAGATGGTGACCTTGGGCCGTGGCTTTGGGCCTACCAGGCAACCAGTAGGTCGGTTAATCAACCGCCCGATCCAAACCGGGGTGGGTCATGGTCCCCACCCAAAATGAGGAAAAATAAAAAAATATAAGTAAGAAAAATAAAAAATATATATATTTTATTTTTAATTTTACTCATTCGGCCCCCCTCCCAAAAAAATTTGGCCCTATTTTTAGATTTTATGGTCATATCCAATAAATTTTTTTGACCATATTCTTATTTTTTTTGGGCTATACCTAATAATTTATTTATTTATTTATTTATTTTTGGCCCTTACTTTCAAATGTCCACTTTTTTTGCCCTTACTAATGCTCACTTTTTTTTGGCCCTTAGATAGTCTTTAGTTCATAAAAAACAACAAAAATAATTTTTTTTAATAAAAAAATTCTAAATAACTGAATTTTTTTTTTTTGCTGGTTCCATCCCTGGCCCGATCATATTTTGCCCGTACTAAGAGGGCCGGGGGTCATGGCCCCCTCTAGTTTCGAAATTTTTTCCTATTTGCTTTTGGGATTGAGGTGCACAGTAGTCAGTACTTGTTCTTGAAGGCATCCTTTTGTAGCATTTCATGATTGAGAACCAGGAAGATGGCTTGCAATCATTCTGGGATCCTACTTTCCTTAAAAGGCAGGCTTGAGAAGTGAGAACTGCAATACTGCAATCTTCAGCAACCATATTCTATTTAGGGATAGCATGAATGTATGATTGTATTTGTTCAGATCTTTGGATCAATAATATATTTCTTGGTTGGTTATGATTACCATATTCAATTGTTCTACACGGAGTGCATGTGATAAGGTATTTATTTCAGCGTAAATTGTGTCTCATAAATTTTGGATAAAGATTCTTCCTATTTTAAGTGAAACGAAAAAATTACCATTTCATGGTTTATATTAGATTTTACAAATTCAATAGTGTATATATTGACACGTCATGTAGTCAGTAGTCGGCAGTCAAACAAAATATTTACTATAAAATTATTCATCTCAATTTTAGATCCTATTCAAAAAACTTCAACTAGATAATATATAAGCTTGACTCAAGCATTTACAGGATGTTCGACAAACAATCAAAGCGGTACTATCCTACAAATATTAGTTAGTTGAATAAGCAATAGATCCATATTGTTACAAAAAGTTAATTTCTTAAATGACAGTGGAATTTTCAAAAAAAAGAAAATGTTAAATCCATCAGTAAAAAAAATAAAAAATAAAAAAACCTCCATACATACAACTAATCACATAATTATCTTGGCACAGCTAACGTACAAGTAAATCCTAAGTACTTGAATTGTACATCAGCCTAGCACCACGTGTTAGTTAGAAGATTTGAACATCAACTAACAATATGAAAAATATATACCGATTAGGGACGGAATCAAGAAATTTTATGTGAGTTTTGGAGAGAAGCCAAATGAGTAAAATTAAAACTTTACCTTTTTTTTTTTTTTTTTTTTACTTACAAATTTTTTTTCCTTATTTTGGAGGAGATCATGGCCTACCTCGGTTCCTCCTCCCTCCGTCAACTATACCCATTTATTATTTGAGGCGACCCTAGATACAAACAGTATATTAAGAGTAATATTACTTAGTAGATTTTTGTACAATTGCTAATTTAAAGATTGATTTTTATTATCATGTCATCTAATTATTTACCAGTTGTAGACGAGTTTATTAAATAGAATTATTCTTAAAACAATTTATAATTGAATTTCAGTAGTATAATTTTTTATTTTATTTTATAAAATATATATAACTCTGGTTCTAGAGATAAAAATGATAATCTGACCAACGCAAATATATATATATTCACTGTTGTCAAACACCTTGGTCCTTTACATTTTTATTTCGGTGAGACTGCGAATATATATATTTATATGGAGGGTTGATTGGCTATCACAAAACAGCAAGGCAGCTTTAGGATAAGAAATGTGAAAGACTTTGAGCAATGAAAATAACCACATTAACTCACAACAAGTGAAAGCCATTGCTCTATATTCTATCTTAGTAGAAGATCTTGAAATCATTTGTTGCTTCTTAGATTTTCAAGAGATTAGAGAATTACCAATGAAAATGCAAAAGTCAGTGACAGATTTTAGAGTATCAACACACCCTGCCCAATCAGAATCTGAAAAAGCCTTCAACTGAATATCAAATTTTGCAAAAAACAAAAGGCCTTGAGCAGGAGAACTTTTATACCTTAAAACTCTTGTAGCAGCATCCATATGTGGCTACCTTGGTTTATTTATGAATTGGCTCAAAATTTGTAGAGAGTAAGCAATATCAGGCATTGTGATGGTGAGGTATAGGAGTCTTCCAACAAGTCTCCTATAAAAATTAGAATCCGATAAGAGAGTGCCTTCATCCTTATACAATTTTAAATTCTGTTCAATTGAAAAATAAACAGGTTTAGAAGCCAATAAACTTGAATCCTAAAGGATTTCTACTATCATATCATCCAATTATTTAATCGTAACTCGTAGAAGAGTTCACTAAATAGAATTATTTTTAAAGCAATTTATAATTGAATTTCAGTAGTATAATTTTTTATATTTTTTATTTTATAAAATATATAACTCTGATTCTAGAGATAAAAATGAAAATCTGATAAACACACAATATATATATATATATATATATATATATTCGCCGTTGTCAAACACCTTTGGTCCTTTACTTTACATATTCATTTCAACGCGATCCGACCCAACCCCGTACGACACATGTCCATCTTTTTTATTTCGTCATTTCCTTTCCGATTTCCTCCTAAAGACCAAAATACACTGCGGTAGACCTCTCAGTACCCGATAAGTCTCCACGAGCTCAATCGCACAGCTACAATCGGCCAAAACTTCCCGGTGATTCTCCGATTAGGTAAAAAATTCCTTCACGTTCTACTTTCGTGATTCAGATCCATTCACTCTATCTAAATAATGCTCACTGTTTACTTGATAATCTAACTTTGTTCACAACAGATCTCTCTGTAGTTGAAGGAAATTCGATCTTACCAACTAATTTTACGCAAAATTTTCCACTATTTAACTTCTGAATACGCGTTTGGAACCTTGGATGGCGATAGATTGAGCTTAACCTGATGTGCGTATGTATGTATGCATGCACACGCGTGTGTATGTATGTATGCATGATTCTTAGGCTGTGTTCGATTTTGCTAAGCAGAAACCTGCTCAATTGCTTGGACTATCAATTTGGTGCGATTCTTAGATTGATTGGACTTACTTTTGATTCGATATAAGTGTGCATGTTGTTTGGATGGTTGTGGCTGTACAATGTAGTTTTGGTGATGTTTATGATGGATTTTTTTGTTTTGCTATCACTGTTTCCTAAGCTTGATGTTGTATTAGTTTATACGAGTTTGTGTTGGTGTTGGTTTCTAAAAAGCTAACGAAGTAGAAAGAGAAAAGAGAATGAGACATGCTTTGTCGCGTCCTTTTTTTTGGTGGATTGAAATCGTTTTCATGGATGGTTATATAAGAATTTTTATGAGTGTTGTGGATGATTGGTTTGCATGGTGAAATTTTGGACAAAATTTTCGTAACTGAAAGTTTGATTGCTGGTTTGTTTGTTTTTTGTTGTTAAGGGCAGTAATTCTTGGTCCGGGCAGAAAGATATGCGAAGTAAGGTGGACAAGGAGTAAAAAGTTGATCCAACAATGCAAGGCTTCCGAGCCAAATTTAGAGTAGTGATTCTTGTTGTTGTAGCCGTATGGATTGGTCTGACTGCTTTGTATGGCTTGTTAAAACCTATTTCAAATGGTTGTATCATGACATATATGTATCCAATGTACATCCCAATCTCCTCACCGGAAGATGTATCATCGGCAAAGTATGGATTGTATTTGTACCATGAAGGATGGAGAAAGATAGATTTTAAGGAGCACCTTAAGAAGCTTAGTGGTGTTCCAGTCCTTTTCATTCCAGGAAATGGTGGTAGCTACAAACAGGCAAGGTTCTCCTCATGATCTCTTTGAATTTGATTTGAATGTTCTCAAAATGATTAGTCATTTAGCCTTTCAAAAGCTAGTCTCGGTGGTGCTCAACTTATTGAAGAAGAATTGTATTTCTAAATACTACTGAAAGTAATTCAAATTGGAATTAGTAATAGATATTGGCATTCATAGCACAAGATATGCTGCAGGATCTGCTGCAACAATATATCAAAGGAAGTGGCAATCTTTTCTTAGCATAATGCACAATTTAATTTAATTCCCCCCCTAAGTTTAGCAGGTTCTTTCCTTCTCCCAGACTCACTCTCATAATTATAACATTTGATGGAGATTGCAAAGTTTCTCTAAATGTGTCCAGCGTTAGACTTGGGACATCTTTGATAGTTCTTACTTCAAAATTTATTTTTCTTGGGTACCCTTCAAATTTTGCATTGGCCAAGTGGCATTATCAGTGCATGGTGATTGTTTAACTTCACTCCTTGTATACACAATACACTTGAATGAGGTTTTCAGTTAGGGACTTGTTGATAGTCTGGATCATAATATAAATCTGACCCATCTTGCTGAATTGGTGAGGGATTGTGGTATGATATTACGTTAACTGCTTGAATTGTTATAATCTAGTTGAAACAGCTGAAATTTGACATAAGTAGATCTGACCCCAATTCAATTTTTCTTTGCTTATAAATGTTTTCATTCTTAATAATATACCAAAATTGTCTATACAACATTAATAATTGATATATGATATGACACATATTTGGTTGTCTCTAGAAGGAATGTAGAAATTTTACATAAGGTAGATCGGATCCTGTTGAAATCCAGGCTTGTTACTAGTCTAGTATATATGGAATTCTAGTATGCATTATATAATAGAAAAATATGTGATTTATTTTGAGTACCTTTATTGTCCAGATTTATATCTTTACAAATTCTTTTGGTGGTTTTGTCCTCATTACAATTTACAGGTACGATCAGTGGCAGCAGAATCTGATAGGGCATTTCAAGGAGGCCCTCTTGAGCGTACATTTTATCAAGAAGCCTCCCTAACTCCTGAAGAGGGAGGATTAGATTTTGATGAAGCTGGCTTTCAATTACCCAACCACTATACTTGCAAGCTAGATTGGTTTGCTGTGGATCTTGAAGGTGAACATTCTGCAATGGATGGTGGAATACTTGAAGAACACACGGAATATGTTGTTAAAACCATTCACAGGGTATGGAATTTGATATCATTTTTGATAATATTTACTCAAATAGCATATGAAATTTGGATGATCAGATGAACTGAGATTTGAACCTATTTGCTGTTTAGCAGAGATATTTTAGATCAATTTTTTTTTTTTTAACATATTTTCAGTAATGCACGGCAGGAAAGTCTTAATGAAAATTAAGACAAATGGCCTAGAACTTTGTAATTGGACTAACAATATGTATTTGATAATATTGGAGAACATGGAACCTTATCACATTACTTCTCAATATTATGCTTAATGGCATAAAACTTTATCACCGAACTTAGAAGCATGTACTTCTTGGTGGCCACTATAACCTTTTTCCACAGCTTCATAGTACACTCTCCTTGTCTTCCTCTTATCTTCTCCTCAACATCATACTTGATCACATTACACCTTAGTGGCACTTAATGATTCTGTCTATTCTTGTCCTCAACTGGGGCTACTTGTTAGTTTCCTTACTCATCCACCTAATGGCTTCAAGATAGATTTAGTTTGTTGGAGGCTTGGTTTCTTGTTCATGTCTCTCAATTTGTGAAATAGCTATGTGTGGCTGTGCTTGCAGATTTTGGATCAGTATAAAGCATCTTTTGATGTTCGAGCAAAAGAAGGTGCTGCAACCTCTGGGAGTTTGCCAAAAAGTGTTATATTAGTTGGCCATTCTATGGGTGGTTTTGTTGCTAGAGCTGCTATTGTCCATCCTCGTTTGAGGAAGTCAGCAGTTGAAACTGTTCTTACACTTTCAAGCCCACACCAGTGAGTCTTGTGGCTTCTATGATTTTTTTTTCCTTGTCCTTTTAATGGAGACAATGGCTTTGGTTTTACAAATTGTTTGTATGATTAAAGTTTAACAGGGTCTTCTATTTTATTCAGATTACCACCTGTGGCACTGCAACCTTCCTTGGGTCATTACTTTGCTCATGTAAATCAGCAATGGAGAAAGGGATATGAGGTCCAAACCACTCGCACAGGACGTTATGTATCTGGTCCTGAACTCTCTAATGTTGTCGTTGTCTCCATTTCTGGTGGTTATCATGATTATCAGGTAGATATATCTCTGTATCTTTAGCTCTGATATAGTGGATAATCCGCAAAAATGTTTTTGCCTAGTTAAATTGAGAAGGATGCTTTATGTGTTTGTATGGCCCAGAACTCAACTGTGTAATGTAGATCTCATGAGGATCTGGCTTAATGTTTCATCTATGTGTCAGTCCTTTTTACATCTATCTGCTCTTATAATTCTGTAGTCTCTACTGGCTGATATAATTTCGATAAAATTCATAGGTCAAATTCACTATGAAACTTATAAAAGAATGGTCAGTAGAAACAATGATTGACATGCAAATCCCAAGCAGCAGCTCAATCGGTTGGGGACCACATTTCATGAAGTGGAGGTTACTAATTCGAATTTCCCATTCCTCCTCCCCTTGGGGCCAATTACTTATAAAAAAAATGATTGACATGCAGGATCCGGCGAATTAATTAGGCATGAAGCTCTTTCTTAAATACACTAGAGTAGCCGCTTGCTAGTTTTTCTCTTTTGTTATGCTTGTTGCGGATCCTTCATGTAATGTGGTCAATGCAAGTTGACTCTTTTTTATTGGTTGATGAACCAAGTTAACTCTGCTTTATTTTCGCTGTACCTTCATTTTTTTTATATAAATGCTTTATATATTCCTTAACTTGGTTGGATGAACTGTTTTGCATTTTGTTTTCAGGTACGGACGAAATTAGAATCCCTTGATGGTATTGTGCCTCCCACCAATGGCTTTATGATCAGTAGTACTGGCATGAAAAATGTGTGGTTGTCAATGGAACATCAGGCTATCCTATGGTGTAATCAGCTAGTAGTCCAAGTGAGTGCAACTCAATTCTTGAACTGAAATTTAACATATCTTTAAATGGTTCTGATGTCTATGTTTTTATCTAGGTGTCACACACTCTTCTGAGTTTGATAGACTCCAGAACAGGCCAACCGTTTCCTGACACTCAAAAGAGACTTGCAATATTCACAAGAATGCTCCGTAGTGGCATACCACAGAGGTTTGATTGGATGATGCAATCACACATAGCATCTCAAAAGCTGAAACATGTTCCTGGTATTATACTCTCTTTTTTCTGCTCTCAGAAAACTATACTTGTGCATATTTCAATTGGCTTAAAGTTCTGGGACATTTTTATTTTAAATCTGAAGCAAACTTGCTGATAGAATTGATCTTCATGCTAAGGGATTTTGGTATCAAATATGAGCTTTTAAACCATGATAATTTCTTCATATTATGTAATTCTTAGAGCTTAGGGGGTGACATTTAAAGCATTAACTTATATCCTCAGTGAACTAGAATGGTAATTTCTTTTAGCTTTGTTGTTCTTTCTTAATGGAAAGCAGTTAGTATAGGTTGAATTAAAGTTACTATTTCTTCTTTCTAACCATCATGAATCAAACTAGCTGCTGTTAAGGAACGTCTGAAATCCTTTACAATAAAGTTATTAGTTTACAATTTTTTTGCTTCATGGGCACAAAAACAAGGAAACAAAAAATGGCGTATATATCCAGTCTGGCCCTTAGTTGGTGGATAGTAGCTGTCAAACACTCTAATTGGAAAAATTGTTTTGTATGCTACTTTGAGTAATTATCTTATGTTTTCAAATAACTAAATGAGATTCTGTAATGTCAGTTGTAGTGAGCAACTGGCTTAGTGCCCAGTTGCATCTTCAATATGTCCTTATTCTGGTGGTGTTTTCCTTCCCTAATAAACAAATTTTGATTTCATAATGAGCTCATGAAGAAGCAATCGTTTATTGATGCTTGGTTAATAGTATGAGTAGTAGTATTGTCAGCAATTATTGCATGACGAACTTGGTCGCCATCTTATCCTTACTGTTTTAAGGACAACGAGACTTTAACAGTATCCAATGCCTGTGACTGAATTTTCTTTTTTGTAAAAAAAAAATAATAAAAAGAGAGAAAAATGTGCATGCGTTTTTGAATAATTGAACATCTGGCATACTAGTACCCATATGATAATATTTTTGGCTGAAAAGCATATGCCTGTTGTTCTCAGTGTTGAAAAAAACTACAGAGATTTGAAATTATGCTTTACATGCAACATAAAGAGGCTTGAAGTTAAGCTGTTATTGCTGTCAAATGTGTACTGTTATGATCTTCTCATTCTTAACCATGCAAGAATTTGCTTTCTGAAATTTAGACCATGAAAACTTAAGTTTCATAGCATGGGGGACTCATTGGTCCCTTGCATAAGATAGGAGAGTCAAAGTTATTCACTATTATCATACAATTTCAATTTTTATTGTACACTGTCATCTCTTTTACTACCTTTATGAAATACAAAATCATTTCAAAATCTTCTGGGCCGGTATATCATGGCTGTGGGATCTCTACTGCATGCTTCAGCGGCTTGTCCCAGCAACGTTCATTGGAGTGATGATGGCCTTGATAGGGATCTATACATTGAGACAACCACTGTCACTGTTTTAGCAATGGATGGTCGGAGGCGATGGTTGGACATACAGAAACTGGTTAGCTTCTCCAGAGCATTTATATGCAATTGTGAAAGAAATTTACTTCATTGTGTTTATTCTTTTCCCTACAGTTGATTGCTGAGATACTTGGTTCTTTAGAGTTCAGTTTCAATTTTCCCTCTTTTCATAATTCATGCTCGAAGGCAAGTGTTTTTTTTTTTTTTTAAATAATAAAAAATAAAAAATTTGGTGCCATGCTGTTTCTTTCCTTGAGATTATTTTTTGTAATTTTGAGCTTAGAAGGTCAAAATTTTGTCTCTGGTAAAACTTTACTGTTTTGGGAGTTGAATTAACTACTAGTCCTTGAAAGGTCACTGAAGTTCTGAGATTTAAAAATTGAGCTCAATTATCTTCTGTAGTGGTTGCCTTTAAAGATCATTTTTATCCTCTTTTGTGAGTTCATTTGTGTGATATCATTCATTAATTATGTTTGTATTTTTTGCATTTCCTAGCCAAAATTGCTCATAGTTCAATCTGTGTCGTGTAGGGGTCTAATGGTAAAAGCCATTTCATATTTGTGACAAACCTTGCTCCATGTTCTGGGGTTCGGCTTCATCTGTGGCCAGAAAAGGGAATGTCAACTTCAAACTTGCCTTTGAGTAGCAGGATTCTCGAGGTGACATCGAAGATGGCACCTCTTCCATCAGGACCAGCCCCAACACAGGTACTAACCGTTGTATTCAAGACGTTCTTTTAGAACTCACCTTTATGAATGTGTTGGTTTCCATAACATGTGCTTCTTCCTAACTTGAAGTGGATCTTGTGTCTTGTCTGGGTTAAATCTGTTTTACTTTGTTAAGTGAGGAGGTTTAACACTTCACTGCTATCAGTGACTGGTAGGACTAACAGAATTGTCAGCTGATGTGATTGCCATACTTATATTTCTGAACCCTCTGTATGTATATTAGATTGAACCTGGTAGTCAGACTGAGCAACCTCCTCCATCTGCTGTATTCTGGTTGGGACCAGAGGATATGCGTGGATTCAGATTTCTGACAATCTCAGTTGCACCTCGTCCGGTATTGTTAACCTTCATTTTTTTTTAATGACGATTTTTCGCTTTCAATATCATTATAATATCTGCATTGGAGGTGTTATTAAAACTTTTTTTTTTGTCTGTTTGATACTTGCTTTCATCTCGTGGATGCACCTTCCTAAGCATACATCTGAAACCCAGGCAATGCCTTTGATTTTTTGACATTGTTAATAGCTTGTACCTTTTATATATTTTTACTAATGGGCGTGCCTTCTAAGAAAGAGGAAAAAGCTCTGTAGTGGACTGCTTTTGTGTTCTGAGAAGTGGTTGTATATTCTTACAACGACATCGTATTCTCATATTTGCTGTAAGGGATTGTTTTTCTCAAGTATTCTTTTTTGATAAGTAAAATAACAATTAACTTCCATTTATAAAAAATAATAATAATAACAATTCACTTCTTTTATTTCATCACCTTTTTTTTTTACATGTCCGCAAAGGAGAGGGAGATTCGAACTAGTGACCCTTGGGGACTTCTCCGGTATTCTAAGGATGTCTATTCTTGCCTCATTTTCATTGTTTTTTAATTATTATTATTTATTTTATTTTAAAGTAATAAGTTGTGGGATTTTTTCATCCTCAATGACTTAAACAAATCTTATTTCTATTGGTCATAATTAATTAACATCTTTGCCTGTAGATAATATGGTAACTTCCTTATAAATAAATAATTTAATAAGTTGAGAGGATTGGATATTTTTACCATACTAAACAAAAATTTAAACTTGCTGTGGAAGCTTATTGCTGGTATGGACTCTTTCTGTAGTAATGCTGCTTTTTGGTTGGATATGCTACTTTAGAGTGTTTTAGGTGATGTAAATGTGTTGTTCAGAAATACTTATCAAAAAAAAAAAAAAACACGTGTTGTTCAGATGATTAAATGTGTGGTGACAATCTGGTGCTCAGACTGTTTCAGGCAGACCTCCACCGGCGGCATCCATGGCAGTTGGGCAGTTCTTTAATCCTGAGGAAGGGAAGAAAGAGTTACCGTCCTTGTTGATGCTTCAATCTATCTATTCTCATAAGGTTATTATCTGCATGAAGTAGCTTAAGTGCTTATGGGAATCTGAAATCTTAGAAAATTTATCTATCCCTGTTTTATATTTGGTTCCATTGACTTAGCTTACTGACCTTTCGCTGTTTCTTAAATTCAATGTGAGGCAGGATATGCTTGTGAAGGAGGATCATCCTGTTGCTCTCAATCTATCTTTTGCCATTAGCTTAGGCCTTCTACCTGTTACTTTGTCATTGAAAACTGTGGGCTGTGGAATTAAAAATTCTGGGCTACAAGATGGAGATGCCGGAAATGAAGAAAACAGTAGTAAGAACTATATATCTTTTTCAACAGTCAGTTTAAAGTTCTATTTTCTCCTTGTAATAGTTTCGATTGTCTTTGGTGTGTTTGTGTGCTTATGAATTATATGGAGCATATTGACCACATTCCAAGATTTGCTAATGTTTATGGATTGATGAAAATTCTCAATCTGAAAAGGTTCACACATTTATTTTATGAGGAATGATAGAGATACAAATTAGAGACACAACTTTGGCCCAACTTTTCCCTTATGTGGTCATTTAAAAAAAAAAAAAAAAATCTTAAGTAATAACATCCTATGTGGTTCTTTTTTTAAAAGTCTTTTTTTTTTTTTTTTAATGTTCATTTTTTAAAAAACAATGGTCATTACTTCTGAAGAAAAAGACAATTTTTTTTTTTAAAAAAAAAATACCAAATAAAAAGAGGACCACATAGGATGTTATTATTTCAGATTTTTTTTAAAAATATTTTAAGATTTTAATTTTTTTTTTTTTTAAATGACCACATAAAAGAAAAGTTGAGCCAAAGTTGTGTCTCTATCATTTCTCTCTTTTTTTTTTTTTTTTTTTTTTTTTCAATTTAGAGTGATTATGTCTTTATAAGCATTGCCAAATATCTTTTCAGTGTGTGCTGGTATGCATTTAATGCCCAATGCTAAATAATTCTTGGAGCTGAGCCAAGATAAAATGACTGTTTGAATGTCATTTACAAGTGGAGCATAGTCTTGGTTAGACACTCTATGTCCTTGTTTCTGAAATTTGAACCATGCATCGAACATGTACAGTTATGAATTTGCTAGTAAATATATTTTTCCATATTGAGGAACACCATGCTGCAAATGATCTGTTACGAATGTACAGAGCTTTTACATTAATTTTCCATAACTTTTTTCTATGCAATATTTCATTGTTCCATTTGTATGCATGCACAAAATCTCATGGTATTGTGTTTAAATTGGTATGGATTTGAGCGAGGACAATAGAGTAAAATGATAAAAGGAGTGGTTAATATACAATAAGCTTTACGACTAAAAGGCTTAAAAAAATGCTTTACAACCAAAAGACACCATACACTTAAGTTGGTGGTTAAAGGAGGTGAATCTCAGTATCTGTTGAATTGGTCTCTGAATTGTTTCCCTTTGGGGAGGCCTCTATATATGTTGTGGGTTTAAATTTCTTAAATCTCATAATTCCACTTGCAGAGTGCTTGAAGTTTTAACTGGGGTAAAACTTGAGACTAAAGCTGGCATCTATGTTGATTTCACTTCTTGAGTGACTGTGGTCCTAGATCTCAGGCTGTTCATAATATTGTGTACCTCCTCTTTTTAATGAATATGACCATTAGTTTGGTGGATCAACGTTTTTATGAACTTCCTATTTATTACAGGGCTTTGTAAATTGCGCTGTTTCCCACCTGTAGCACTTGTGTGGGATGATACATCTGGGCTTCACATATTTCCAAATTTGTACAGTGAGACAATTGTTGTTGATTCTTCGTCAGCACTTTGGAGTTCTACTAGGAATTCTGAAAAAACTGCTGTTCTCTTGCTGGTATGAGGTCACCTAAATAATTTTTTATTTTTTATTTTATAAGTAATCGCATATTCGTTAAAAAGCGCGAAGATGCAATCCAAGTATACAAAAAGCATACAAGAAAGACACCTTGCTAGAAAGCAGAAAAAAAAATCTAAAAAAAATGAAAGCTCGAAATGATAGCAATAGTACGATAATTTGCATGTTTTTTTTTCCATAATTTCCTTCATTGTTAACAATCAAGGTTTTGCATTGTTATGCTGCTCTGCAGGTGGACCCACATTGTTCGTATAAAACAAGCATTGCTGTCTCTCTCACTGCAGCTGCCAGTAGATTTTTACTTTTGTATAGCCCACAGGTGATAAGTTTCAACATTGTCGATGTGGAATGCTCTAATTTTATGCCTGATTTTTCCTTGGCTAGGATTTTTACTTTTTGATGCTTATTTCATAAAACATTGTCTCTCTGATTGCTTCAGCCTCTTATATTTATGTTCACCTTTGTGCTTTATTAGATTATTTTTGGTTCTCTGGCTTGAATTAAGTTGTGGTTGAAAAGTTCTTACAAAAAGCAATTATGAGTAGAAAACAATTGGATGAGTTTACACATGTCCGTACAAAGCTAATATAGGGCCTAGATGCACATTCTTGTTTCTGCCTGTCTATTTATTCATCAAGATATGCAACTAAGATACATAGATACGCATTATATATTGAGGTTGCGGAGGTGGTGGCTTCTTTTTATCGTTGCTTGTACTCTTGCAAATTGAGAGAGGATGGGGGTGATAAGTTGTGGTGGGTGCCTTCGCGCAAAGGGGGTTTCGAGGTTAAGTCCTTCTACCGAACTCTCTCGGGCCACGGTCCCATTCCATTTCCTTGGAAGAGCATTTGGAGATCAAAGGCTCCTCCGAGAGTGGTGTTTTTTGCGTGGACAGCCGCTAGGGGTAAGATTCTCACTTTGGATAACCTTAGAAGGAGGGGGATGGTGGTGGTGAACAGATGTTGGCTATGTGAGGCGGATGGGGAGTCCGTGGACCATCTCCTTCTTCATTGTGGGGTTGCGAGGGCTTTGTGGGATGCTTTTTTCTCTAGATTTGGCCTTTGCTGGGTTATGCCTAGCACAGTCAAAGATTTATATGCCAATTGGTGGACGGGTGGCCAATCAAGGAGTGCGGTTGTTTGGAAAATGGTTCCCTTGTGTATTATGTGGTGCATTTGGAGGGAGCCTAATGATAGGTGTTTTGAGGACAAGTCGAGGTCTCTTGAGGAGCTTCTCCACTTGTTCTTCCGTACCCTCTTCACTTGGACTGCAGGGTGGCTAGCTCCATGCGTGATTAGTTTTTCTGATTTTCTTTCTTTCTTCTCCTTTTCCCCCTAATCCCTTTGTATACTTCCAGTGTACCAAGGGTTGCGCCCCTCTGCGCTCTTTTTAATGCTATTGACTTTTCAAAAAAAAAAAAATATTGAGGTTGCGAATTAAAAAGTCACTTGGCCTTGGTGCCTCATGAAGCATCTAGTTTAAGGTTTAACCCTTCTTGAGTTGAGTGCAAACAATTCCTTGGGGGTCACGCTTGCTGGCAAAAGCCCAAGCTTTACCCAACTTGTGT
The DNA here is from genome assembly GCA_006937295.1 of Carpinus fangiana. Lineage (NCBI taxonomy): Eukaryota > Viridiplantae > Streptophyta > Magnoliopsida > Fagales > Betulaceae > Carpinus > Carpinus fangiana. Next base: position 1,355,396 of record CM017323.1, read on the forward strand.
GAAAGGGGGTGCTTTACACGGTGTCCCAGGGATCTAGTTGGGGCGAAGTCCTGAGTATCCCCGTTATAAAAAAAAAAAAATTAAGGCTGCGAATTAAAAAGCGCACTTGCTTTTGCTTATTGATTTCTTATATCTTCTACTAAAAATTATTATACTTTATTGTTTCCTTGTTAGATGTTATGTGCATGTTAATACGTGATTTTTTTTTTTCTTTTTACTGATGTCATTTGATTTGCCTTCTCTTTTTGAATTAGAGGTTGTTGTTTATTATGCTTCATATTTAGTTGATAGATATCATGTTATGGAACTGTATTCATGCAGATAATTGGGTTCTCCATTGCTGTAATCTTTTTCGCTCTGATGCGGCAAGCACATGCTTGGGATCTTGATCGGCCGGTACCTTCGATGCTAACAGCTGTGGAATCCAATATGAGAATGCCATTGCCATTTTTTCTCCTTGCCATTGTCCCGATTTTCGTCTCCTTGTTCCTGTCCTTTTTGATGTCCCAACCTTTTCCTCCATTTGCTAGCTTCATCACTGTCTCAGTGATTTGCTATTTATTTGCAAATGGGTCCATTATCATTCTGATTCTTGTAACCCAATTGGTTTTCTATGTGACTGCCTTCATACATATTTTCATTAAGACAAGGTTAGTAGGCTCTATTGACCAACCATGTTATATAATGAAACAGGATATGAGATGGTGTGTTTTTCACTTTAATAAGCAGATATATTCTTTTTAATATTTATAGAAATCAACCCCCACCCCCAAACCAAAACGAGATGGGAAAAAAGAAGAAGAGGAAAGTGCTCTGAGTATCTAAGAATCTCTCTTTAACTATTTTTGGAAACTCCTCAAGTGTTCAATGATTGCAACATAGTTTACTCATTACTTACCTGGTGATTGAAATCATGGTTTTGTTAGAGAAAACCCATTTATTATTTAATAACTAAAATGCTGAATACTATTTTAAAATTAATTAATATATATAATATAATATAATATAAATGATGCTCAGTTTCAGTATACTTAACTGTTGCCACTTCTATTCGTGGGAATCTAACATGAAATACAAAGCAATTTTGAACAGCTTGATATTGTCTCTTATCTGTCTACTAGTCATTCATCTGGATGCTAAGTATACCAATAATATTCTAACTGGTAGGAACTAATGTTTTTCAGGTGGCAGGTGTGGGAAGGAAAAGTTTGCTTCAGATTTATTCACTGGTTTATAAAGCTGTCCTGCAGTTTTTCCTCGTTAAAGGTGAACTCAATAAATTTGATATGTAGCAGAGGACTAGAATTTATTTTGTACTATTACGTTATCTTCATTTCTACTGCCCTGCCAAAATAAGTGGGAAAAGTAAAAGAAAAGCATTTCCAGCGGCAGAAATTTTTTTATCCAGCTTTGGTTTTCTTTACATATTTTGGGCAAATATTGACATGTTGACTTGTTCATTTTGATATTTCCCAATCATTGAACAGGTGGTAAGGGTTCTAAGAGTCAATTCCTTACTTGTTACAGCACTAGTTGCAATTACATTGGTATGCTTGGTTCATCCGGCATTAGGATTATTTGTACTGCTCCTGTCTCATGCTCTGAGCTGTCATAGTATGCTGTGCAGGTATGCCTCTGGTTTAAACTCCATTCTTGGTTGTTCTTATAGTTTTATGCATGTTGAAATAAGTCTGCGGCTGTTCATTTGGGATTTGCTGAACAGTATGCTATGTGCTGTTTTTTTTTTTTTTAAGTAATGTATTTTGTTAAAGACATGGTGCAATGTGTCTCTTTGATGGACAATGAATAGTATTTGTGCTCGCATATCGGTAAAATCCCAATGACATGGCAAGTTAGCACACTTTCTATAAACTATCTCAAGAATGATCACATGGTAAAAAGAAAAAAGCTAACTTGATTGTCAATAAACTTTACCTGTGAGAGTTACTCTGGCGATCTGCATTGCCTTTTCTTATGTTTTGAAGCTGTTTCGAGGTAGAAAATTAATTTGGTTAAATTAGAGTTAGATCTTGTTGGTGTCGTGGAAGATGCTAGAAGCTTGGCTAGTATCCTTGGTTGCAGGGTGTCCTCTTTGCCTATGAAGTACCTAGGTTTTCCATTGGGAGCTTCATTTAGTGCAAAATTGATTTGGATTGGTGTTATTGAAGAGATGGAACGGCATTTGGCAGGTTAGAAGCGGCTTTATTTGTCAAAGGGTGGTAGGATCACTTTGATTAAAGCGAACTAAACTTACCACCTTCAATCTACCATCCAGTTTGCAATGTCTCCCACCCCAAATCAACAACAATATCCTCCAGAATATAAAAATTTCGGAAAAAAAAAAGAATGACATTTTTAGGAAAAAAAAAACTCACGTTGAAATTTTTAGTGTCTTTATTTATTTGGTTTTTTATACGTATTTTTGTATTTTTGAGGGGTAAAATGGGGACATTTCAACCCCTATGGTGGATCAGTAGGGTAAATTAACCAAATTGAAAGATTGGGGGAAATATTACAAATTGTATGGTAAATTGAGGAGAGTTGTAGTTTCACCTTGATTAAAAGTACTCTTTTCAACTAGCCTACTTATTTGTATAGAGAAACTTCATAGGGACTTCTTGTGGGGCAGAGTTGGCGATGAGTTTAAATACCATTTAGTTAATGAAAAGAACCTGAAAAAGAAAAATTCAAAATTCAAAAGCTTCCAAAAGGTGAGAAGCTGCATGCTTCCTATTTCTTCATGCTTGGAGAAAGCATAGAACATGCATATTGATTCTTGTGAATAAAGCATTAATATATGTTCTTTGGTTTTTTTGTTGAATAATAATTTTATGTAAAGAAAAGAACAAAGCCCTTATACACCAAAAAGTATACAAGAGTTACACTCACCCTAAAGACGTCTGCAATTTAAAAAATTAACCAGATCTACCGGTCTTTGGTTTTTTTCAAGTAGAATTATAATTTGAGTGGGTTTTTTATGGTCATTTTGGTATTTAGTGCAGTGGCATTAATTTTACACAACCATGAGGAAAACATCACTAGGGATGGGTATTGACCCTATCGTGTCAGTTTTTCACTCTCTGTTTACTAACCCAACAGGGGTCAAAAGCAGCTTTCTGATACCAACCCTCACTGATGCCCAGGGTTGGGGGGTGGTGAAGGATGTGCAACATCTCGCACCTTGTGGCTGAATTGCCAATAGATCTGGTGGTGAGGGTGCAAATCTCACATCTCTTTGGTAGATTGCTACCAAATATGGTATTTGAGCAGAGAGAGAGTGAGAGGTGGCTTGCTGTAAAGTGCTGGTCCTATAACATCGGGCTTGGGTTGGGGTTGGTTTTATTACCGAATTCTGATCTGACCTTTATCGATAACTAAAAACTATTACCCATTAACTAATTGTTCCATGCACTCAATTACTGTTCATTTGCTAATTACCTGATTTGTAATTACAAGTGGATTGCAGCTAAGGCTGCGTTTTATCATTTGAAATGAATACATTGTAATTGTTTGTTGGATATATTGTTTCTTGCATACAGTTTGCTCCACTCTTTAAAAGATAGGGAAAAGTCTACATACTCCCCTAAAACTATCACCTAATTGGCAATGTCTCTTGTAAACTACCAAAAAATTGACTATGTCCTCCCAAGCAAGGACGGATCCAGCTTTTAATTTGAGGAGGGACCAATTGGCAAAAAAATAACTTCAAAATTTTTTTTGTTACCTTAAAACTTTTTTTTTGCCTTCAATTTTTTTTTTCTTGTAATTTTGGGGGGGACCAGGGCCCCTCCCAGTCCCCCCATAGATCTGTCTCTGCTCCCAAGGTTAGCAAAAAGACAAAAATGACCCGAAATTTTTTCCAATAAAAAAAAAACTCCAATAAATTAAAAAAAAAAAAAAATCCTTAAGAAAAAAGAAACAAATTGTTTTAAAATTTTCACAACCTGTTTTCTAAGGTATTTTCTTCATTGGGGGACATTATTGATTTTTTGGTAGTTTGGAGGGGACATTGTCGCAATTGAAAGTTTGGAGGGAACATTATCAATTGGGTAGTAGTTTGAAGAGAGTATGTGGACTTTTTCCAAAAAAATAATATTGAAATCTTCATGTAGATCATTACCTCTGACTATGGTGATCCTAAATGTTCCCTCATGTTTTTGTAACAGTTTTTTGACGGCTTCCTTTCGCAGCCACGCACAAAGAAAAGAATTATTTGGCTACAAGAATAAAGGCAATGATGGGTCTGAGCAATTTACATCCAGATTTGATGGAAGGTCTGACCAGAGATTGCCTTTGGAAGAGAGGAGTTCCAATAGCCTTGACTCTTCAAAAAGTTTCGGCGACACACAATTGGAGATGTTTCATCATCGACATGGCATGTTGATTTTGCATTTTGTCGCAGCACTTATGTTTGTTCCCTCACTCGTGGCTTGGATGCAGGTATAAAAGATATTCATTTCCTTGTCTAGACTGTTCTTACCTCTGTAATATGTTCGGATACTTGCCATTACCATATCACTGCTATAAATGCATTCTAGTTCCTACATTCTCTGAAGATGTATGTAAAGCTCAGTTCTAAAACCAACTATAAATAACCTTACATACGTTCATATATGCATATGGCCCAAGTACACGAGCAGTCACCAAAAATCTTATCTATGTTTCCTTTTCAATTTTGTCTGAAAACCAACTATCTCTGCGAGGTTGAGTTTGCCATCATCCTGCATGCATTGAATTTGCTTTTATATGTGTCTGGTCTTGGATATACATTGCATGTGAAATTTTCTAGCTTTGGAAGTAAAACCTTCTACTTAGTTACTAAGGCATGATGTTGCTCTGAGCTACTTGAGAAAAATCAGTTCTTTTTTTTTTTTTTTTTGGTACTTTAACCTTGCTGGCCTTAACAAAGCATTCATCATGGTTGCAGAGAATAGGGATGGGTGAGAGCTTTCCATGGATCCTGGATTCAGCTCTTTGCACTGGTGTCATCCTTCATGGTATTTGCAATTCAAAGCCCGAATTCAATTCCTTCTCTCTCTCTTTCCCAGGCGTCCCAAGCAGGAAAATGAGACTCGACTTTGTCTATCTGGTTGCTGGATACTATTCCTATCTCTCTGGCTTGGCGTTGGCTCCAGACAGAGTGTTTTATCCTATGGCCACTATTGGCATCCTTTCCTTTGCTTTGAGGATTGTACAGAGAAGGAACAGGGAGAAGGGGGAGCCCAATCTTGGGAGCCGAAGGCATTGGCACCGACATTGAAAATGCTTTTCAAAAGCCAGATTTTTTTTGGTTAGTGGGCAGCCAGAACCATACTTCCCCTACACAATCATTCTATAATCTGCCGATAGCAGTGACTTGTCCATTAGAGTGAGGTGCTGTCGAGACCACTCCAGGAACCACAGTTTTGCCATCGGAATCATCACATGCAAGTGACGTTGTTTACAGGAAAAGAACACACTTCTAAAGGAGCAAAAATGAATCGAATTGTATCTGTGGCTTTTATAGGCTGGGCCCTTGTGTTTTTCATGTGTTTGGGCCCTTTTTGTGTCTTACAGTGGGAGCAAAGTATTGGTTAGCAGAGAGGAATGATAATGGTTTGGGACTGAATGTTCAAAACAAGCCACATGAGAAATCAAATCCATTAATTTTGAAGGTTTTGAAGGGACTTCCAAAACTTAAATTTACAACAATTTTTTATGAAGCAACCATGTAAATTCATGCTACAGCATCAATCCATAGACATCATAAGACAGCATGCATAGAGGCACAAACACAAATCCCATTTTCCCCTCTCCCATATTGAATTAAAAAAGAAAAAGAAAAGAGGCACAAACACAAATCACATCAATCCTAGCATTCATTGCTTCCAAATAACTAGCGCAGCAAAGAGACGCAGAAAGGTAGAAGGAAGGCTAAGGACGCAAATAATGCTGTCATGAGAAAAGGAGGAGAGAATTCTGCAGCAGCAGAGCCGCCATCTCCGGCGCCTGCATGAGGTGATGGTGTCGGCATGGATGAGTGTATTAATGGCCAAGCGGAGTTGGACACACCCACCGCTACAAGCATCGCAAATATGATGCAGGTTGAGGCAAAGGGACCAACCCAAAGCATTCTGGTTGCCATTTCCACCCGCTCCAGGCAATGACTGATAGCTTAGTTTCAAGCTGCCAGCTTTAAATAGAAGTGCAAGGCGATGGAATCGAAGGTCATATATAAGATAGCTAACGCCCTGCCTGCAGCCAAAAGCTTCCTTAATTCACCAACTTGCTTGTTACACAAGGCATTGGTGCATGCCCATTTGGTAAACCCACCACCCAGATAGTCATGTTCAAACATTTTGTTTAATTCTAATTAGCAAGTCCAAGATATTATTATTATTATAATGCTACCTGTCATCATCATCACCGATTCACCATCATCATTATCATTATTGGAAAAGATTAAGTCCAAGATTGCAATATTTTGTATACATGATAAGCCTGATAAAGAGAACATGGAGGAAGAAATCAAGATGCCTTTAAAGGTCAATATTTAGCACCTAAGTGTTCCCACAGGAGCTGCATCGTATTGGTCATTCACAAATCAGCCTACCTCAAAATTGATTCTCTAAGTGCAGCTCAATTAATGCAATATTGTTAATTAATTATAGAAATCACACTTTAAACACACTTGGTTGACATCGTACATACATAAATTAACATTATATATTGCAATTACATTCATATATAATTATATATAGGCAAGCCTAACTCACATTCCCCAATCTAAAATTCTACTTTCCCTGTAACATGTTACAAAACAAATGCACTTCATGATGACATCGGCAATACTCACAGCACATGAACTCGTCGTCCTCATTCTCTATATAGTCATTTGAAAGCCATCCTGCTCTTTTTGCCGTCAAAGAATTTGGGGTTCTCCCATAGTTGCAGCATGTTTCTTCAGGGCGGTAGGACTCTTGATCTCTAACCATGTTATTGTTGATCCACATGCTTCGAATACAGTTCTTTACTCTCCTTCGACATTCTTTTATTCTTGAGCCTCTTTACTTGCTAGTGATAACAGAAGATAGAAGCCGGAAACCTTGTTGCTTTAATGGACCCCCAGAACAAATTAAAATAAGACCATACATATATGATGCTCCAACATGTTTCTTTTTGGATGCTTTCTTCAAGAACTCAAGTCCTAATCTTGGATTCTTGGAACTGAAGTATCCATATATGCCTTCTCGAAATAATGCATCTGGGTTTCCGCTCTCCTTGCAGCGTTTTAAGAATGACAGAACTTCATCTCTAGTACACCAAACTAGTGGAAGTTCCTTCAACGATATATGTTGAAAAATATAATCATCTTCCACCAACCCACAAAAATCATTGCAGCTTAATTTAAGGTTAAAGAGGTCAGGGAGAGAAGCTAATGCAACCTTAACGAATACTTCCATCAGCAAATCGTTTGGAAGAGAATTAATGGCGTGATGCTCTCTTCTCTTCCACCAACCCACAAAAATCATTGCAGCTTAATTTAAGGTTAAAGAGGTTAGGGAGAGAAGCTAATGCAACCTTAACGAATACTTCCATCAGCAAATCGTTTGGAAGAGAATTAATGGCGTGATGCTCTCTTCTCTTTCTCATTCTCTTCATTATTGCTTTTGAAACTCCTAACGAAGAAAACAACATAGCAAGAACAAATGAATATTTAGTAAAACCATTGATAGAAAGCAAGCTTGAGTAATGGACCCAAGAAAACGAGGACACCAGAAAAGAGAGAGAAAGAGGTGAAATCACCTTTAAATAGCTCTGTTTTTTAAGTTTTTGAAACCATTTACGAGTCAACGTGTAATGGTTTTGATTTCTCTTTCTATGGAATTGCAAATACAATGCTGATTACACCAAAGCAAGCTTGAATGTAACTTGAGATTTTTGTGATGAGCAAAAGGCCTCCTAATATATAGAAGCAAAATATATATATATAGAGAGAGAGAGAGAGAGAGAGAGCGTCTTTTGCTTCCAAGTAAAAATACTCCATTGGGGTTTAGGACTCCTTGGTTTAGGACTCCTTTCTCTTAATGAATTAGGACAACAAACTAAATAGAATCTACTATATTCAAGTTCCAGCTTCCGAGTCCCCTCTTATCTTGGAAAACCAACTCCTATGCAATTTTGGAATGGAAAACCAACTACTATCCTATTGTACCCAACAAACGTGAAAACCACAAGAGAGATGAAATCACCTTTAAATAGCCCTCTAATCTGTTAATGGTTTTGAGTATATTCTTTCTGAATTAGATCCTCTCCGGTTAATTTAATATCCAAGTTAGTTATATTGAAAGATATTTTTGTCTTTTCACTTTTTGAGGGGACAAGAATATTCTTAAAATATAACTAACTAGATATTATCCAGTTCAAATGAACTGAAGAGAATCTAATGCCTTTGCAATTATTCCTCTACTAACTGGATATTATCAAGTCAAATGAACTTGAGAGAATCTGATGGTAGTTATTTATTCCATAGATGGGTGGATCGGCCACAATGATTTTTTTTTATTACCTTTTTATTTTAATTTTAAAGAGAATAAGGATATTATAGAAAAATAATCGAAAAAGTGGTCACGTGCCTCGCACATGACCTCTTGAGGCGCGTGATCACTTTTCCATCCAAATTGATGGGAACTACTAACAAAGTGACATTTTTGACACATGTTGGTAGTTTGATGGACTGTACATTACTACACTTTAAACGTCATTGGGCTTTTTCAAAATCAGCTATTAGTTGATGATGCTTTTTTATATTGAGTGATAGAAATCATTCTCTCAACCATCTTTTAATCATCTCTTTTTGTACATCTAATGGATCCACCATTGAATTTGTGGGCTCATATGGGTCTCACAAAAATTTAATGATAGATACCCAATCACTATATGGAGATAGTTGAAAGAATGGTATGAAGCATGACTCTTATATTTTTTCCCAACTTAGAAGGATATGACTTGAACATGATAATTCCCAGTAATTACTGCTTTGCCTTTGTACTTCCTGATTAAGAGACTAAGCTCACAACTGTTGACAACTCCTCTTTATAAATAAGATATAAACAAAACAGAACAATGCATTGAGAACAAAAGAATAGAACTTATTAAGAGGGTTGAGTAAAAAAATAAAAAAGCACAGGAAATTTGTGGAATAATCTCCAAAATTAGCTTGACTAGACTACATATAATACTGGTCTCTAATACGACGATTAACAACACTAGAAGCCATTGCTCTCAAGTTTACTCTGGCTAAGGAAAGAGAGCTGCTGCTAGATTGCCCATTGGTTCCCCTAAAAGCCTCCATGAACTCTTCTCTCTGCAACCTTTGAGCTATTGCAGCATCCTCGTTTTGGCCCGACACCCGTAACATCGCTCTCAACATTGCATCTCTACGGGAAACCCCAGTAGATGTTGTTCTCTGTGGCCTTTGAGCTATTGCAGCATCCTCCTCATCTACATTCTCTCCTCTTCTACTCAGACTTGTATGATCTGTAGTTGATATAACAGGTCCTCTAGCACCTCGAATATTCCACATATTATTATTATTATTATGAGAGGCTGTTTCTGGGATTTCAGCATGGCTCAATTCAATCATTCTTCTTCTTCTCACACTTGTTGTATCTCCGGCACTTGGAGTCCCCATATTATTATCATAGAAGGCTGATTCTAGCAGTCGAGGTAAAAATGCAGCATGCTCCTCATCAGCAGCATGGCTCCATACATTCACTCTTCTTCTCACACTTGTATCTCCAGTACTTCGATTCCTCCTCAGATTATTATAAAAGGCTGCTTCTGGGATTTGAGATCTGGCGGCTTCTCGACCGTTCAAGGCACCGGCTGCCTTCCTTGCTTCTACCTCTTGTGGAAAGAGAAGCTGTATTGTGTTCCAGAGAACTGTGTTCACGGTACAAGATCTTCCATTGCTGCAAATTCAAGCAAGAGATACAAGTAAACCCCACCTCTAGTTTTTTCAGATTTGGCGAGCATTTCAATTATATTAAAGCCTCTAGCTGATTGCTTTTTATATTAAGTTACCTTATTAGTTGTCTGCACTTTGGGCACTTTCTCCCACATTTGTCCGCCGCAGACCTCAAACATTTCTTACAAAAGCTACAATTCAAGAGAACTAACTACTCAGAAACTAATTGATCAACTTCTGGACTCAACAATGAGAAGCCAAAGAAACTAAAATTGCATGTAAAAAGTACGATTTCAAACCAAACCAAGCTTTTAAAGAATTACTATTTAAAAACATAAAAAACGTTGTGTTTTCAAATCGAAGACTAGGGGTATGTTCATACCCCTAGTCTTCGATTTGAGAAACAAATGCATGATTGGTAAAAAAATGCATGTTTTCATACCCCTAATTCATCTGTTAAAAAAAAATTATAAGAAACAAATGCATGATTGGTATATTCAAATTTCAGGTTTTGTTCGGTCAATAATTTGGACTTTACCTGTGTCCACAAGGAGTAGTACTAGGTTCGAAGCAAATCTCCAAACAAATCTGAAAGCAAAAAATCAGACCCAATTAAAATAAAATAGATCCCGATTATCTAAAATTAACAAAAATGGAACAGTTTGAACCAACAAAAGCTACTTACTGCGCAAGATAGCTCTTCTTTTAGCCTATCCATGCAGGGGAGATCCGAACTTGAGCAAGAAACACCAGAGTTCTGTTCAGATGATTCAATTGCTTCGATTTTCTTTTCATCACTCACAGAAGCTTTCATCTCTGACTTCTCTTTCTCACTCTCTGTGCAAGAACAGTACCCAAAACCAAAAGCAATTATTTTCTTTCCTTTATAGCTTTCCCAGAAGCCAAACGAGAGATTTTAAAAACAAATCGAGAAATTAATACCTTTTCTTATAGTTTCCGCTTCATCTAGATCAAGAACTACTACTGGGATTGAAATTGGACTCCTTCTCTGAGTCCTGCGTTTTCTGAAACACAGAACCTTCAATTGCCCAAGAAATAGACCAAAGAAACAGAAAAGCTGATGTAATCATAAATTAGTGTCGTGTTAGAGTCCAATAAGGAGTTAGATCCCTAAGTCCCAGGTTGATTTAGATTCTTAATAGAGTCATAGTCCCAGCTATTTTCTTAATAGAGTTAGAGTTTTAGTCCAAGTCTATCAATTAGATAATTTAGATTCCTAGTTTAATTCTTATTTCTTTCTCAATGCAACCATACTTTTGAAGTTAATTATTCTTACATTGTTTCTGGTGGGTTCACATCAAAATCTTTAAGAGCATTAGGCCCCGGTAACAAAAGAAAAAGAACGCGTATTCAAAACAAAAATAAAATAAAAATGGTTCAAAAGTAATGGCTGGGATTGTTGGTATTCTACCTTCTTGAATTGGTGGGTGGGGTCTTGAACTGCAAATCAGAGCGTTTCTTGCACTTAGACTCTCGATCGGGCGTGTCCTCTACGACAAGGCTGGCAAGCAAAATAGCCTCTTCATCCCAACCGGCCATGGCGGCCACAGATTTGAATCTGGGGCTGAATATACCGTCCACGTTTTGCCCATGTTCTACTGGGGTTTTGGGGTCTTTTGGACTTTCTTTTGGTTCTTCGCTCACCATTTTTGTGCCAACTCTGGTGGGTTTTTGGATGTCAAAATGAAAGAGGAAAGAAATCGAATCTCTTCTTCTGCGGAGAAGAAAAAAGATTAGAGGAAGGAGGAACCTGGGAATGTCCTTGGAGATCCCTAACGGTCAAATTTTTTTTTTGAATAAGATGCGGTTTGGCTTCTCAAACGGCTATAATTGTGGAGGTTTGTAAGAGAAGTATACATACCATACGAGTGCTCAAACAACTCAGGTTCGGTATCCCTTAATCTGTCACCGTTGGATGGTGGCGATCAGCTGCTGCCGATTATTCTAGGCTTATAAGAAAATTTAATAACCGGGTGAATTGGCTTTATTTATTTATTTTTGGGGGGTCTCATGAGTCAGGTTAATTCCTTTTTTTTTAATAGAAATTTCTTTTAAATTAGTATGTAAGAAATATCCTTCAACCCATTTAAAATAGTGTCAAGTGTATATGAACATTTAAAAGTTAATGGAAAAGGATCTTCACCATTTCAAATCTCCTCAATTTTCTCAATTTAGTACATTTTAAAAGGTTTTTCCTAAGTTAATAAACTGTTATTAATGACCTTAAGAATTTAATGTGCTTTTTAAATATTTATAAACACTTGGCAGGGTTGGAAGATATTTCCTCCCGACTAATTTGGAGAATATTTCATCCAGATTGGTTTGAAGGATTTTTTTATTTTTTTATTTTTTATTTTGAGGGGGAGTTTAATTACTTTTTTACTTATATTTCCTTGGTTGAGTGAGTATGGCTTGAGAACTAAGTTCTCATAAAATCTGATTTACAAGAAAAGTTTTGAACCATATCATTTTTTTGAATTTTGTGTTTGATTAATGATTATCCTGAGAACTTTTTTTTGGATTGATTAATGACTTATCCAAGAAAAATCCCATAAAATCTGATCTACAAGAGAAGTTTCCAAGTTCCAACTACATCATTATTTGAAATTGTGTACGTTTGGGTGCAAGTATAGTGAGAACTTTTTTTCATTTTCACGGACAACTCAATAGAGATTCAAAACAATATTTCTAATCAATTGCATTACAATAGAATAGGGGTATGTGAGTGCAACAAAGGGTCTCACCTCCTTGGGTAGGGCAGCTCGAGTGGTTCATTTGGTCACGGATTGTTAAATAGTCCTTTTGTTTTTTATTAATTGATTAACAATCAAATAAATCTTTCAATTAAAAAAATATATATATATATATTTTCCTTATACGAATCTAGATCATTAGCATAACAATAGAATATGATTCTGTCTTGGGTAGAGCAGCTCAAGTGGTTAATTTAAGTACTCGGATAACTCAAATTGTCCTACCTAAGTAGGTGATCAGCGAAGCACGTGATTATTGTTCCGTCAGTCAAAACGACTTTGACTGACGGAATGGCCAAATTACAAAAAAATTAAAACTTTGAAAGTTAAATTGAAAATGAAAATAATAATAATAATAATAAACGGAAGGAAGAAAATAACAAGACTCCACAAAATACTGGCCATTGTCTTCCATCAACATGGTTTGTGGCTGTGGTGATCAAAATAGCAGCCCTGGAGCTGATGATGTAATCACTCTTGCTGATGATGCCATCACTCTTGCAAGACTCAAATGATAAAGTGTAACAGATCCTCTAGCACTTCGATACCGCATATCATTATAAAAGGGTCTCTCATGGATTTGAGCTAATACTTCAGCATCCTCCCAATCCAATAATACATTCTCTCTTCTTCTCACACTTGTCTCTCCACCACTTGGATTAATCCTCATCAGATTATTAAAGGAGGCTGTTTCTGGGATTTGAGATCCGGCACCGGCGCCGGCTGCCTTCCTTGCTTGTACCTCTTGTGGAAAGAGAAGTTGTATTGTGTTCCAGAGAACTGTGTTCACTGCACAAGGTCTTCCATAGCTGCAAATTCATGCAGCAAGAGGTCGATACGAAGTAATTAAACCCCAAAATATATTTCAAAAGCCTCTAGCTGATTGGTAGGTTTTATGTTAAGTTACCTTATTAGTTGTCTGCACTTTGGGCACTTTCTCCCACATTTGTCAACGGCAGACCTCAAACATTTCATACAAAAGCTATAATTCAAGAGAACCAACTACTCAGGAACTAATTGATCAACCACAAACCAAACAAAAATTGCATATATATGATTGGTATATTGAAATTTCAGGCTTTGTTGAGTCAATAATTTGGACTTTACCTGTGTCCACAGAGAGTGGAACTAGGTTCGAAGCAAATCTCCGAACATATCTGAAAGCAAAAATCAGACCCAATTAAAATAAAAGAAAACCCAATTTGCTAAAATTAACAAAAATGGAACAGTTACTTACTGCGCAAGATAGCTCTTCTTTTAGCCTATCCATGTTAGGAAGAGCCGAACTTGAGCAAGCAGAGACACCAGAGCTCTGTTCTGGTGATTTGTTTGCTTCCGTTTTCTTTTCATCACTCACTGAAGCTTTCGTCTCTGACTTCTCTTTCTCACTCTCTGTGCAAGAACAGTGCCCAAAACCAAAAGCAATTATTTTCTTTCTTTTATAGCTTTCCCAGAAGCCAAACGAGAGATTTTAAAAAACCGATAAATTAATACCTTTTCTTGCAGTTTCTGGTTCATCAAGATCAAGAACAACTACTGGGCTTGAAATTTGACTCCTCCGAGCCCTGCGTTTTCTGAAACACGGAAACATGTAGATAAATTTAGTGGACCAAAGAAAACGAAAGAACAGAGAATCTTATATAATTAGTGTCGTGTTAAGAGTCAAATATCCAAGTCCAAGGTTGATTTAGATTCTTAATAGAGTCATAGTCCCAGTTATTTTCTTAATAGAGTTAAGAGTACTTTTAATCCTAATCGATCAATTAGATAATTTAGATTTCTACTTTAATTCTTATTTTCTTTCTTCAATGCAACCATACTTCTATTTATCAACGAATAAATATGTTGAAGTTGATTATTATTACTTTGGTACTAGTGGGTTCACATCAAAATCTTAAGAGCATTATGCCCGGTGATTTTCTTTCCTAATTTTCTTACCAATCAAACAGAACATTTATATATATATATATATATATATATAATTTTTTAAAAAAATGGATCTAAAGAACAACTCATGTTTGGTATCCCGTAATCTGTCACCGTTGGGTGGTGGCAATCAGCTGATGATGATGATTCTAGGCTTCTAGCCTTTTCTAGGCTTATAAGGAAATTAATTTTAGTAACAGGGTGAATTGGCTTTATTTATTTATTTATTTATTTTTGGAGAAGCGCTAAAGATCCAAACAAATGAACTTAGAAAATTTTTCAAACTGATATGGTAAGGGTTTTTAAATTAAAAAAAAATAATAATAATTCTCTCTTCTTTGTTTGTCACTCACGGTCTGCCATATCAATTTGAAAATTTTTCTGAATTCATTAATTTGTTTGGCTCTTTAACACTTCTCTTATTTTTGGGAGGGGGTTCTCCGGAGCGGGCAAAGCTTACATGCGATAGTTCAAAACGACTGCGTTTTGGGTAATAAAAAACAATTTTTTTTAAAGAAATAAGATAAAATTCATTATATATTAATCATTTTTGGGGTACTTTTTGAATTTTTTGCGAGTTTTGGGTGTGATTAATGATTATCATGAGAACTTTTTTTGGATTCATTAATGAGTGATAAAAAAAAAAAAAAAAAAAATCCCATAAAATCTGATTTACAAGAGAAGTTTCCAACTATATTCTTTTTTGAAATTGTGTACAACCCAATAGAGATTCGGTGCAGTATTTCTAATCTATTGCGTTACAATAGAATAGGGGTAAGGGTCTCACCTACTTGGAGAGGGCAGCTCAAGTGGCTCATTTGCTCAAGTAAGACAGACCCTCCCCTGCGCAATGCACATATTGCTAATCCAAAAATAATCCCGCAATTGCTAGGTGACACAGTACACAAGCCTTGTGCCCATGCTAATTAAGCCAAAGCAAGAAAATAACACCACTCCACAAAATACTGGCCATGGTCTCCCATCAACATCGTTTCCAGGCTTCCACCACTCCAGAGATATGAGTATTTATCTAAGCAAGTCTATTGAATTAAGTACGTTTAAAATGCATCTATATGATTCTTCTGTGTAATTTTTATTCTCACGTGCATACGAGTTGGAAGAATATTGGGCTTGAAAGAAAACTTTATCCAAAATTCCATGGATACACACATTGGACACCATTATCATTTCTGAAAAATTGTATCTGTTTTAAGTGTATCTACAAAAGAATCCATCAACCCATCTATACAACAAAAGATTAAAAAAAGAAAGAAAGCCAGAAGCTGAAGAATAGTTTTGTCTCATCTACATCATGCCAATTGCCAAGGCAAACTCTGGGTCTCTGGGTCTGCAAAGTTCCTCAACACTTGATCACGGAGGCCAGTGTCCTTGACCTCACAAAAACGGCTCGACCAATCCGGGGGCTTAACAGCTCTAGTTCCCAAGCCAGGGGCACGATCCTTGGACCCTACATTTTGGTCATCCTGCCAATCAGCCACATAAGTAGCCACCCTCCTATAGAATTTCTCCTTGAACACTTCCCACACTTGGTACTTATAGTGATTAATAGCCAGAACTCCCCTGTCCACGTTCACATACTCAAAACCATCCCTCAAATGAAAATGGTGCACCACATTAATCAATGTGGAATTCAATGCCTCAGGCCTCACTATACTCTTGTGCCTCTCTGAGATGGCCATTCGGCACGTGTACCCGACCATCACCCCTTGCGGCGGAACATCGTTGAGCCCCGACGGCCCATAACTATAGCACGGCACGCGCACCTCACCAACATAACTGTACCTAGATTGATTTTGTAACACATCATGTAGCACCAAACCTGATGGCAAATAAAAGAACTCATCCACATCAATAAACCCGACCCACTCACACGTGTCCCGTGCCCGTAGGGCACAATGGGCAAACCCGGCTTCTTGCGTCTTGATCCAAGGCCACACGTGCCGCGTAATATTGTAATTAGCATTGGCCTTGGATAACAAGGCTATCAAATTTTCAATATCGTCATCGCTATTATTGTCGTAGATAAACCATTGTTGTACTCCAATTTGAGCATGGTACATGACCCATTCTTTTAAGAACCGTGCCTGATTGCGCAGCATGGTGCATACACACATTTCATGCTCTTTTCGGGCAGGCGGATCATGTTCCGATCGGAGCCTCAGACCCAGACCCAAACCCGGATACGGGCGGGCTATAGAGTCAAATGTTCCTCTACCTTTCACTCTAACTGAGACCTTAATCGAATTGTTCATCATCCTAAGTGGGCTATCACTCAAAACACTCAGAGGGGTTTTGCACCGTACGATCTCTTGGGCGACCGATACGACGTCGGACCTCAGCATAAACTTCGGTCTCTTAAAATCCCAGCCGTAAACGCACTCGTATCTGGAAAAGCGCCCGAGCCTCTCGGGCCGTAGATTGAGGCCCTTCACGAACACAACCGTGGTGTTGTCCCTGTCGATAAGAGCTTCGTAGACGAGCGAATTCCACAATTGTGTGTGGGACCCAGCTGAGACGTGGCCGTCCGATTTCGAAGCAAGTGAGACGGTGAAGCCACGTGGCGGAACCACGCACCGCACGATCTGATAATCATTGTCGCCGTCCACGCCAACGGGAGGCTTCCTGAGCTCTCGCCACGACGGGTTGGCAGATAAATAAACGCAGTCGAGGTCGTCTTTGGTAAATAAGCGACCCGAAGGAGGGTAGTTCAGCAAAACCAGAGCCTGATCAGGAAGTATAACCGTTTCTCGAACTGAGATCGACGGCGTCAACGGAGAGGCACCGGACTTCGACTCCATGGCCGGAGCTCGCCATTTGAAGACCACCACAGGCGTCTCTGTTCGCAAAACATAAAAATAACAAAATATTTAATGATTTAATCAATTTTCAAAAATATCAAAAAAGAAAGATTTAACAAATATAACCAAATCAAACTACGATAAACCCTAACATAAATAATAAAAAAAATTCTGAAATTTTAAAAGTCTTTTTATGTACCTCCGAAGATGAGGCGAAAGGTGGAGAAGGTGAAACCGGTGAAGAGCACGCAGGAGAGGACGACGAAGAGGGTGCACCAGAAGAACCTGCTCCACGAAACGACTTCGCGCTGTTTCTTAAAACGATCCTTCGTCGCCGCCATCGCCGTCGCTAAAGAAAGGCAGAGACACCACCAGATACCGCAACACGAACCGCTTCGTTCCTTTCATTCATTTATATATCGTGGTTCCTTTGTAATTGTAGACTTGTAGTGGGTTTTGAATTTCACCAAAAACATTCTATTGGGTGCTCGAAACCTCCGAGGAAAGTTTCGTGTTTGTGGAGAGAAAATGGGAGAGAAAGGGACGGCCACATCGGCACATCGGATCAAGGCTTTGTTGTTTCGGCCGTTCACGTCGGTTTATATGCGGTAGCTGTAGTGTATGTGGGTGGCAATCTGGCGATGCCTGTTCTGTTGGGGGGAAGCGCTGACCTACCAACCAGGTCACGACACGTCATTACGAGCCAAGGAGTGTCTGGTCATTTAGATATGATAATTGGTACTTATCCGCAATAATCGACGATAAGATGAGATTTTGTGACTGGAATTGGGGAATGATCCCAAATCAATAGGCAAATAGGGCCAATTTCAAACTCAAATGATATATATATTAGAAACGATATCATCGGATGTTTTGAAGGAATGGAAAAAAAAAAAAAAAAAAAAAATTATTGTTATTCCGATAAAAGGGTAATTACATGATAATATATATATATATATATTGTTATTCCGATGAAAGGGTAATTACATGATAAACGAAAGTTTAATTTTGAATTCAAATGAAATCATGAAGTTTTAATAGCATTAATGACCAAATATAGTTTTGATCTTGTTGTAATGTAATTATTTTACATGTATTATTAAGTGTTTGGAGTTTCATCAGCTACTACAAAATAATAATAATAATAATAATAATAACACCTTTTAATGGCACATTAACAAGTTGTAAAAGAATTATAAATTAATTATAGGGTTAAATAAATACTCTTTTGGCCTTAGAGTTTTAAGACTTTATTTTTTTCCTTATAGTTTCATAAAAACTAAAATGATACTTCTGTTAAAATTCCATATAAAACTTAAGGAAACACCACGTCAATGTGTCATATAATTAATTTTAAAAAAAAAAATTAAAAAATTATATTTAAAAAATAAATGAAATTGGCCACCCCAAACGAATTACATGCTAAGACATGTTAGCAAGTTTTAAATTAAAGAGGTATAGATCAATTATATGTCTAGCATTATTGTTATATTTGACATTCTTAGATTTTTTTTTCAAATCCCTGTGGATATTAAAATACGTTGGGTAAATATATTCAACGCGATAAAGCTATAAAAATCATGCTTTTTTTTTAGATTTAATTTTTAAATTAAATTAATAAAAAAAATTAATATGTTAATGTGGCAAAACAATGCGTTTAGTTTGGGACTGGCAAGCGTTAAACATTTGGGAAAAAATTTAACGATCGAAATTTTTTTGCATTTTCGACTGACCAATGAAGTAAAAATTCGAAGAAAATTTTTTTTAGAAATTTTACAATTTTGGCGCGTTAATTGATTTGCCCAAATATATTTGAGTGAAGAAAATCCACAAAATGATTACTATTTTACATTCATTTTTAGTATGAAGATAATATTTATGATTTGCATAGAATAAATTTGAGTGAATAGATAAGCATAAGATATAATTAACATGAGTTTTTATGTTAAATTAAACACACAAATTGTAATCATTTTAAAAAATAAGAGGTGAATTTGATATATATAATTTTGTTTGAAGTGAAATTCGAGATAATTAAACTTCATAGTTAAGTTTGAAACCGATGTCAAGATATGTAAGTTAATGAGTTATAATGTAATTTGCCCTTTGAAGAGATTACAGCTAAGAGAGTGCAAGATTGAATCTAATGCGGAATTCAATTTTAAAAATAATCAAAGAATCATTAGGTTATATTACCTCTTCTCTCAACAACAAAAAAAAAAAATCGAGATTTATTTTTTTACCAAAGAAGAATTTTTATAAGCTTTTTAATAATAATCCTTATTTATTTTTGCTAAAGCCATTGAAAACCGAGGATGAGTAAGGTTGTAGTTCATGAGAGAAAATTGGCAATACGTTGTAGTTGAGGGAGAAAAAAAGTATTTACACAAAAAATTAAGAGAATTTTTAAATTTTTGTCACAAAATCTTAGGAAAAATTTATTTTACCCCCCTGAAGTTTTAGGGGTTTTTTAATTTTAACCCCAAAATTTAAAAAGGGGCAATGTACCTCATGAAGTTTTAAAAATTGACAATTTTAACCCCACGTTAACTTTTTCCGTAAAATTGAACAGAAAACTATAAAATGACGAAACTGTTCTAAGACTTTTTTTAAAAAAAATTCCATCAATTTTGACGGAAGATTTTAACATATAGTTAAAATTGTAACTTTTTAAAACTTCAGGGAAGTATATTGTAAATTTTTAAACTTTGAGGTTAAAATTAAAAATTCTTTAAAACTTAAAAAATAATAAAGTGAATTTTCCCCCCAAAATCTTCGTACCAAAAACAAAAGACTCCAAATCACATTATAAAACACAACCATTCATTTAAAACGTTTCGTTTGCTTATTTTTTTTTGGAGAAACGGGAACAAAGTTTTGGTGTAGTCGCACATGTATGATATTGGATACCTTTCGTGTTGAACCGTGGATTCCCTTTCACAAGGTAAGATTTAAAAATTGTATCAGGTCACTTTTTCCGGACGTAGGTCCTACTTAAAAGAGTACATAATCTAACTCTGCCACGTCATCTTTGAGAAGCTTCTGAAAAGTGAAAAGACGTGGGTCGGGTGTACCTGGGTAAGGTATGCCTATTTGCAACAAATCGAATCATCACTTTGAGTTGCTCTAGTCCATGTATCATCAACCAAATAAATTTTGGTTACGATGGGGACAATTTTAATCATGATCGATTTTGAAACATATTTATTGTTGTAATATTTATTAATCCAATCATAGGATCCCTTCAAACAATTTTTTTTTTTTTTACATGTCGGCATAAAAGATAGAATGATGATTCGAACCAGTGACATTCGCTTCATTAGGCGTGATCTTAGTCGATTGAACTACTTCTTAAGGACATGATCTTTTAAAAGATTAAATTTTGTTTTGTTCTATTTAAACGTCACATTATTTAAATATGGTATCACGTTATTTAAAATTTTAAAAAATATTTTAACATATAGTCCATTAAATACATGAAATATAATATAGTCATCGATTGAAATGAAGAAGGTCGGCAAGGTCATTGATCGATTGAAATGAAGCTCCTACAAAATAGAGAGAGAATGTCACCAAACCACCCGCTCGCAGGGGACATGAAACTGAATCAGCTCTGTCACCGGATAATCCGCAACAGGATGAAAAGTTGTATAAGGATTCCATAGATATTAGGATTATTATTCCTGTTAGGATTTCTTGTTGAGTTGGATTTGGTTTGATAGCCTATTTAAGGGACTTAATTTAGCCTTTAAAACTGATGCGTATGTGGCGTGCAAATTAAGCAAATAAAGCAAACTCTCTCTTTGTCATAAGGCAAACAATCAATCAAAGCAAATCAAATTGGACATTTAAATCTATATATCTCACCTACAAGATAAAGCTACTCTCCTCAAAACAAGTGTCTTAATTTGCACAAAAGTTAACATCTACTATCTATATACCGACGTAACATCTTCCAAAATTCATAAACAAAGAACAAGATATTTTAGGCAGACAAATTAAAAGTATATAATACCTCATGATGTGACACCTAATCCCAAAAATTTAATCACTTTTTTATTTTTTTTAAAATCACAAATCATATGGTTAAGATCTTACTTCTTCAATTCTTTAGGTTAGAGCATTAGCATCCAGTTCTTCAAACCTTTTTTTCTTTTTTTTTTTCAAAACACAGCTAATTACACTTTAAAATGTTCTCAAAGATAGCTCAATCGATTGTGTACCCATGCTATGAAGCGAATGTCACTGTTCGAATCTCTCCTCCTCCTTTCCTTGTGTGGATATGTCCAAAAAAAAAAAAAATTATACGCAAAATTGCAAAAATGCTAAGTACATGAAAAACCATGGTAAGATATTTTAATGAGAACTAATATTAAAAAAAATTGAGAATTGAGAACAAGAGGGATGTAGAGTGCTTAAAGAATGAGAATGAATATTTTAATAGAGTAAAAAAAAAAAAAAGTTTCTTAAAGTTGTAATAGAAGTAGTTAAATGGTATTTTAAGAAGACATTAATGTTTCTTCGATGATATTTTTGAAACATGAATCAAGGCAGAGGATTAGAGTACTTTCTTTGAACACTAATTTGGGGAGGCAGCAGAAAATTCCCATGAGAATGAGATATGAAAGTGATTAAATATATGCAGTCAATGTCATACTCCATCTTAATTACCTGCCTCTATATTTTGTCTCGTCCATTACCCATATTAGTTTTTCCATAATACCTAAAAAATTGTTGAGTCATACAAGAAATTTGGGTACTAGCTAGTAGCTAGTAGCTAGTAGATTTTTTTTTTTTTTTTGGACATGTCCGTACAAGAGAGGGAGGAGGATTCGAACTAATGACTTATATTTCGTTAGGCGTGATCTCAACCGATTGAGTTACCTCTTGAGGATAACTAATAAATATGTTGAAGAGTTCTAGCAGTGATGAGGATTTTTTGGAAAGATATTGTTCAAATTTCATGAAATTCAAGCAGGGAATGAGAGAAGATATCCCATTTCTTTTGGCAGCATTGAAGGAAAAATAACCATCCAAAAAACCATGTTCTAAATTTTTGCTGAAGATGCATCTGGTTAGTCTGCTTAATGTAGTCAGGTAGCTTGGACTTGTGGTTTATTTATTTGTTCTGATGCCTATTTCCACTGCATTTCAGTGAATTCATTTTCTGCTGAAAGCGATGGAACCCAGAATTCTTTTTATGCTGAAAGGTACACTGATTGTGAAGTTCAAACTACTGTATCTTTTTGTCAGCACCATAAAGTTGATAAGGCATCTTTGCTAATTCATTAGTATTTCTTTCTTGTCCTGTCTGTGTGTGTTTGGTAGGCATCATTACAACTTATGGGAACTCTTTGCTATGGCTTAATTTGCAGTTGTTTTTCAGGCAGGAATCAGGATCATTCGGCACTGGCAGAGTATCAGATGCCCTTCAAGTCCAGGGAGGTTTTGTCAACATCTACTACATCTTTGTTCTTGACTTCTTCCACCAAGATGATGCATGGATTGTGATAGGTCTGATATCTCCAAAGGAGAGTACATACAAACAAGAAAAAAGGGTAGGGTTGGGATTGGGGGATAACTTCCCAAAAAATGTGTTTAATGGGAATCAAAATAATGACAAAATCAGCAGAATCAGGGAAAGATCCCCTGGTTTTGATTCTTGTGAATACATTTATATATATAGTTAAAAAAATTTCATGTACAATTGACTATATATATTTTTTCGGCTCTGCTTCTATCAAAATTAGACTTAGCCCTTCATTCATGCTATGCTATGGCCTCTCACCATAAAAAATTCTTGTTCGGCCCTGAGGAGAAGATTGGGAGTGATTGACTATTTGGTATCTCATTTATATCATGCTCGATTGTTTATTATAGGGATTAGGGGAGCTGAAATTATTGGTCCAACTTGTTGGAAATATTTGTGAGTATTGATGTGAATCCAGCATGCAGAACAGGCACCAACCAGGGGAGGCTGAGATTCTTGCAGCAGATTGGCCCTTTGATGACCAAATTCATGACTTGTACAGTTGCCATTCAGACATTCCAGAGTAAAATCTTTGTAAATTAGTCTACAATGCAAATTTAAAATGAAACATTTGGTCACCAAAAATAGTCATCTAAGGAATGTATGTGATTATTGCTGATCGCCTCAGAGATTGACCCAACACCAAAATATTCTTATTCATGAACCAAATCAAATGCCATGATTGTGAGAATCATGCGCTCTAAAGATGAATATCAATTTATTAAATTAGAGAAATTTCCTTCAAACTCAAACCAATTTGAAAGAAAATGTTGTTCTACATTTTTTAAGTTCTAAAGGGATGTAACAATGTCATCTTTGACTAACTCGTTGAGTTAAATCTTTCTTCATCAGAATGACTTTTGTTGAGGTTTCAGATGCTTTAGAAATTCCTCTGTTTTTCTTCTTCTTCTTCTTCTTCTTGGTGTCATGCTTGATGCTGTTTCACCTGAACCAGGTGATCCTTAATTATGCAGTTCTATATATATGTTTTTAATTTCCGAAAGGAGTAAAGAATATCCCAAGTTGTGCCCAAGAGTTTTGTACTTAAAATCATCTGATGCAAGTGACCCTACTGTCTCCTAGTGAGGACATTGGTGGTTGCCCTCTAATGCTTTGTTGTCCCTTTTCTTAAGGGTCCCCCGCTGACCTTTTTTAACTCTCCGGTACCCCTTTAATCCTCTTGTGTTTATCATATGATTGAGGGGTCAAATAGCCCTTAGTTTTAATCATACTTTTTCTGATTAAACTAGCCTGAGAATCATGCATAGATGTTCAATATATCAGTTTTTTTTCCTAGTGGGTGAGATTGCATTAAGAAAAGAAAGGATAATACAAAAGAAGGGGGTGGGGCACCCAATATAGACCACTTTATAGCCTACATAACCAGAACACCAGCCCGCTAACCCAAGTTCACCCCAATAGTTGAAACACATGATTCTCTCTCACACCACCTCTACGCCACTTGGCATTTTCGTACTCCCTAAGCCATTTTTATAACCAATCCACGAGTCGTAGAAGCATAGGGCACGATAGGATGTGAATAAACGTAGAATAAACCACCCTAAAAATGATTATCGTGTAGAAAATGACAGTGAGAAGCCAGATCATTATAAAAGGCAACTCACAACCACGGAAAAAGTGAATTTTGATCTCTTCCCAAAATTCAGTCATGTTTTTTTTTTCCAAGATAATCATCTCCCGCCAGCCCATACCGACAAGCTCCTTTGCTTATTTTTCTCCTCTTTTGCAGGTGCTTGCTATTGATATTCCAGTGTGAGGAAAACTGTCCTAACAAGTTTGAAAGACCTCAAAAGTACAAAAGAACAAGAAATTAAGAATCGGATCTTTGGATACTTATTTTTAAGATTAGTGAAGCTGTGTATGTTTGCTGATTACTTGTGTACTTTCTAATTCCAATAAATTAACACAAACTCCCAAGTTAACCATGTCGTTTAGCCAATGTACTTGATTCATCAGCTTTTCGGCTTCCAAATGAATCCATGGTCGGAATTTTATAGCACTTGCATGTTTTGTTGAAGGCATCTGTCTTTTAAAACTAAAAGATGAGAAGAGTTGCCTCCAAACGACAAAACTGGCCAGCCTTCAAACCGATAAAATATAACCAGAGGCCAGCCTTTAAGGAGTAAAGGAATCTTATCAAAACAATTATTATTATTATTGGTTCAAGGCATGCAAAGATAAAGACTTTGGTTGCAAAAATATATGGAAAACAAAAGCATTATGTCAACGAGGACGACCATGTCTGATTCTTCATTCCAAAAACATGGCCCTTTCCATTGTCTCCATCAGGGTGGTGGCCATTTATAATTCACAAGCCTCCATGCTTTTTGATCTATCAACTCAAACTGCTTTACCATTCAATCATTTATCTCCCCCCATGAACAACATCCTCCTCTTTTTTATATGTCTGAATGACCTGGCAGGCTGGCACCATCTTTGCTTGGGCTCTAAGCTCCTTTTTAAGCAACCCTTTTATTGCTGACTCGCACGCATAAGGCTAGCTATAGAGCCTGAGGAGGTTCCTCGATCACTTTAACTTGCTCGGTAAAAGCCTGTGAAATGGGAAGGCAGCCTTGTTGTGATAAGGTTGGACTGAAGAGAGGGCCATGGACGATTGAGGAAGATCACAAGCTCATGAACTTCATCCTCAACAATGGTGTCCATTGCTGGCGAATGGTTCCTAAGCTTGCAGGTATATGATATATATATACACATATTTTCAGGACTCTATAGTTTTGATTTGTGTTAACAAAATGTCAATATTTGGTGATGAAGGTTTGCTAAGATGTGGGAAAAGCTGCAGATTAAGATGGATTAATTATCTAAGGCCAGATCTTAAGAGAGGAGGTTTTACAGAAATAGAAGAGAATGAAATTATTCAGCTTCATTCACGTCTTGGCAACAGGTAAAAAAATGCATTTTCATAGGATACTGAGTTGTTAATTAGCTGCTTCTTTCTTTCTCCTTAACACAATGAAAGAATTCTGCAGGTGGTCTAAGATTGCTGCACATTTTCCTGGTCGCACCGACAATGAAATCAAGAACCACTGGAATACGAGAATCAAGAAGAGATTAAAGGTCCTTGGCTTAGACCCTGTGACTCACAAGCCCTTTGAGCAAAAGGGAAGTAATGGTGATAATGATGAGACAACAGTGGAGTCAAATTCATCAAAAGGACAAGAGGAAAGCGTGGAGTTTAAGTCCTCCATGGACAATCATGTCAGGAGAGATTCTCTAGGAACAGAGGAGAAACGGGAGGAAGTGGAATTAATTACCATGGATGAAACAAATGATCTTTTAAACAATTATGATGGCTGGTGGGGAAGCTTGGACTTGGGGTACTCATGGATGAACCAAGAAGCCAACACCATTAATACTTCCTACAGTTCTTCATTTTCCTTGGAAAACTCTAGCAACCCTTCTATGGGTGAATCCCCCTCTCTACAAGAAGATTCTCTACAACAATGGGCTGGAAGTGTGGATTCCATGCTCTCCTGGGATGGCTTCAATCATCTGGAACAAGACCTTTTTTTCTTGGAAAACTATAACCAATGAACATACTCCCATATTCTGTTCCCCAAGTGTCTTTGGTTTCTATTTTTAGTTGGATCGATCAAGAGTGTCTTTAATTTCATGAACACTATGCCAATAAAATTGTTAGAGAAGTTAGTATGAAGACTATTGTGATTGATTACTATCAAGTGAGAAACTGGTAATCCCTTTCCACTTCTTGTTCAAAGGTCATGTTTGTTAATATTTTTGTTTTTTCGTTCTCAAGTAAAGAAGATTAATAAACAATCCAAAACTAGGGTGATCATTCATGTTTACTTTTTGGGTTCGGATCGCTTCGAAGAATGAATATAAAACTATATAAGTTAGCCATAACCCGTTCATTTAATGAAATAGATTAGACTCTTTAACCATAACCCACTAATTCCATGATAGGCTCATGTCGAATTCAGGTTGTATTGAGGTATGAGTATAAGATTTTATAGATTAACCATAACTCGACTCATTTAATTAAAACGGACTAGCCTGTCAACCTTAATACAATAATTTCATATCAAATTTATGTCAGGTCTGTAAATCGTGTCAAAACTTGTCAGCCATACCCAAAACACAAAACATCCCTCAAAACACAAAAAACTCTTTTCAATTTTATGTCGCATCAAAACTTTTTTTTTTTTCAAACAAAAAACACATTAATAGGCATAGGGATTGGTTATTGTAACCAAAAAAAAAAAAAAAAAAAACCCAAAACACATTATTTATAGTTGATTAGTGTAATTTCTTTTTCTTTCACTTTCATCAGGATTGAGCTCGTGGACATCCGACCAGTGGGGCTTAAAGCTTTGATCTATGACCCTCACGTTGATGGAGTTGCTCTTCTTTTCTAGTCTCCTTTTGTGATTGTAAATTTCTCCATAGTGTCATACATCATTATGAAGTGTCCAAGGTTTACTTCATGTTGTTGTTCCTCATATCCCTTTTATTATTTTCTTTTAAATTGACAAAGCAAAATATGGGCAGCCAAAGGAAACCAAAAAGAAAAGAAAGAAAAGCTAGATGGCCATGAGTGCCTGCTGAGATTATTCTCCTGTTAATCATTCTTGGATATAATATTGAAGCCTGCAGATTTATTGAGCTTTGTGTTGGGGAACTTTTCGAAACTTTTATATTAATTAGGACCAAGATAATTGGAAGTAGGTCGTGCTTAACACTGAAAACGAAGGGGAATCTCTGCACTAGTCTTGTTTATTTACGTGCATGCACCTGTAGACATACATTGAGAATTTAATTAAGTATAAATCTAAGCTAATGGCATTATGGGAGGCATTTGTCTCCTAATTCCAATCCCTTATATGCTAAACAAGCTAAGTTCATGATCGACAGATTCAAATGAGTAGTCTGGTCTAATCTACAACATTATCAAAACATGTTGATTAATTATCACAATACAGGCATTCTAAGGGAGGGAAGATGTCAAACAACATGCCTTGCAGCGGCCTGATTAGGGAGACATTAATAAACAATCCAAATCATTCATGAGTAGAAGCTTAATTACTTCATAAGCAGGAGCTCAAACAACATATGGACTTAGCCTCATTAAATTATGGAGACAACATCAAATGTCGAAATAGATACCTCAATAACTAGATCTACCTCCCTTTCATGCCTTGTAGCGGCCTCTTCCCCCTCACCGCCCAAGGCTTCCTGAGAAATTACTTCCCTATTTTGGCCAGTTCCCAGTGGAAAACAATTTTTGTTTTTTGTTTTTTTTTTTTTTGGCCAGTGGAAAACTATTTAAAAAGAAAAAAAGGAAAAAAGAAGAGAGAACGGACTTAAGGAAGCCAAATTTCATCAGACCTGGACTTCCAATTAGAAAATGGTTCAAGGAAAAAGCCAATAAATATTTATACATATATATATATATAAAATAAAATAAAATATGAAATAGATAGAGGAGTAAGTAGTTATAACAAGGTAAGTTCCCTTATAAATGGCCCTTGTATTGTATGTGCTGGCTACTTGGCTCCATAGCAAGTGACAAAATCACACCAGCTACATCAACATTAGCGTTAATTAAATAACTGTTTCAAGCATGATTCATGCGTCATCTCACTTCTCACAGCATCTCATCATTGCTTAGCAATATTAAACTTGGAAAGAAAGATAATAATATATACTCCGAGGTCATGTTCAATAAGGGAAACTAGTATGCTCATTGAGTCATTGTTTTCTCCACAAGTTGTCTTCTTTGGAGTGCATCCAGCCTCATGATTTTACACGTGTTTTTAAGCAAATTGCGAAAACTAACCCATTTCAAAGTAAGTTTGAAAATGTTAAAAACAAAAAAAAAAAATTCTCTATTTTTAAACTGCAGGCAAGGGTGTGTATTTTAAAAAATGCATGATCTTAAAGGCCAAACCCTAATTTTACCTAAAGCTTAACTATGCTTTTAAAAATCGCGTTTCTTTGTTAACTGCATTACATGCAATTGTAGATACTATTTAACTTATTTATAACAAAATGAAGAGGAACATGATCTTATATGTTAGGTGAATAGAGAGAGAGAGAGAGAGAGAGTCCTTGGACAGAATAATCAATGTATTGGTGGTATATATCCTCCAGCATCTTGACAAAAAAATGGGATTATCCCTCGAGGTATTAGTAACTCCCTTTCTGTTAAAAACAAAAAGTAAAGCTTTCTGTGATTGTATGAAGTACATCTGGAATCTTGGTGTTCATATGGAAAAACTTGAGCTACTAAGAGGGCTTTTTCTTTTGCACACTTTTTGAGATGCGCTTCAGCTCCACTGTTCCCCCTTTCATTCCCCTGCAAAGTCAAATAACCAAACAATGTGAAGCCATTCGTAAAGCTGCCATAAATGGGGCAACAAGGAAGTTGGAGAGTAGATACCTCCGGTGCATATAAATGAAGATATAGAAAAGTGCCAACAGCATCAGAGTCAAAATGGAAGCAAAAAGGTAGAATATACTCCTAGTCTTCTGCACATATGAAACAATAGGGATAGAATCAAAGAAGAGAACAATCAACAAACTTCCTGGAAAGATAAATTTAAGGGTAGGTTGAATACATTTAGGTTTCTAAAACGCTAAAGATATGTAAGATCCAAAAGCAGCTATAAGAATGCAGGCCGCTAGCTGCTGTTCGAATGTAAGGGGTGTGTACCACAGAGAGATCCCATCAGGGAGATAAATTAATCTGATTGACTTCAATTATCTGATTTAGATGTTTTATTTTCGGAGATAATATCTAAAATTTAACTAATCATGAAAAGAAAGCCTATAGAGGCAGAGGTATGTAGACAAAACAAAGGTTTTCCTTTTCCCTCAACATTATGTCAACCATTTTTTTTTTTTTTTTTATTAGACTTTGAGGATATTAATTAAAAACGTATAGCTATATGTTTTGGTTACTTGTTTGAATGCCTGTAGTGTATATCTAAGCATACATAAAAGAAACGAGGTAAGTGTGATGGTCAACTTTACCCTGTGCCCTCTAGAGAAGGGTTTCCGACCTCCAGTGCAAGTGTGGGCATCACAGAATTGGCGCAAGAAGAACTCTGTCACAACTCGATGACATCAGAAAGCAATATCATTGTCTGATAAAAATTTATAAAATGTCACAAATTTGCAATTATGACAAGTGAAAATAAAAAGTTACCATGAAGACGGCCTGCTGAAGGACCCCCATTCACTGGGAAACAAGTATCAGCAAGGCTCTGCACAAATCATTAAAATATGAATACAAAGAATACTAGAATCAACAATGTGGAACATCACTCATACGTAGGCCACCTCACACAGATGTTGATTCTTTGCAGCTGCAGCAGGATTACATTTGGTTTTGCGAGGCACAGAGTCCATAACAAGGTCACAATGCAATGCGCCACATATATCTGCCAAGCACCTGCTGTGACTCTGGATTCAGCACAAGTATCCCATGATTCAATTATCAATACACCATATACGGTAAAACAATGAAAAGACCATGCTTGCCAAAGTTCAGAGGAATTGGATTATCAAGCACAATTAGAGGAAATGCAGTCTAAATAAGTGTTTAGTTATTAAGATATTAAAAATGAGATGACAATGATTTTAGAAGTAAAATTTGAATTTACAAACATGACAAGAATCAAGATTGCTATCATCAGGTCACTATAAATTCTCACAACTATTGAGGTCAATATTAGGAATCTTGAGCCTTTTAATCTAATTTTTCTGATTCAAGCATATGTAAGACACAAAATAACTAAGGGGCATTGCCTCCATGTATGATTTGTCATTTACAATTCAACTACACTAAATGTTCCAAAACAAAAATAGGCTGATCACCATCAATGCTAGGAAAAATAGAATCACATACCACATTCAGCAAATCGTAGTGCCTATTGTCAAAATGCTGATCAAGGTAATTCTCTCCATAAAACCTTTTTCTACAGTATCCACATTGCCATTCATTTACACCTACATGGATCTTGTGCTGCTCCTGATCTCTGTACAGGTCATTATCTGAGTGAAGCCTACACCTTCTTGAAATTTGGTATCTTTCTTCCTCCACAAAGGGCATTAGATACTGCATCAAACAACAAGGGATAATGTTCTTTGTACCATACCAAATTAAGTATACCAGATGTTAGTTTTTAGACATTCTAAACATCAGAATCTTCTAATACCTCCTCAATTATCTTCCAAGCTGCCTTACTCCTTTCTCGTGAACAATGTACCTCATGAGCATCCCCTTGCTCTAGCTTAAGAGTTCTGAAGGCCAACCTTAAATATTAGTATGAAATATTGACAAAATGCGAACATAACAAACTAATATATGCAACCAAAAGACAACACAATTCTATGGAGCTTGGTCCTTTCATAAAATTATGGCAGTTTTCAGGTTTCATTCACAATTTAAGTCCCCTTTAATACGAGAATAGGTAACAGCTAGACATGGAAACTAAAAATAGCTATAATAATAAAAAAATTTCAAAAAAACCAACATTCCAAACCACTTACCTCGCAGTTTCAGATTCTTTATAACCCTGTGACAAACAATAATTGAAGGGATTAGCAATATCATGGTATAAGAAGCACCCCATTTTAACCAAGAAAAGCAAAATGTGGTTCCAAAATATTGCGGAACAGGTTTAAGAAAGAAGAGAAAACAATATTTTGCAAAAAAAAAAAAAAAAACATGCATCTGAAAGCACAAGTTCTAACCTAAGGAAACACTAAAAGGGGGTCATTGGAGAAATACCCAGTTCACTCCAAATTCAATATCAAACCAATTCATAAGTAAATATAAAATCACAAGAGCCATTTCACTCTAAAAGTAGAAAATTATAATTTTATTAATATACATGGAAGGATCTTGATTTCTTTCACTGTAATGGCACATATCATAATGAGTTCTACTTCCATTTCTATCTATTTCTGAATAGCAATCCAAGCCCACAAAGTAAGCAACTTTATTTCATCTCTCCAAATCCAAAACAGTTTTCAATACAAACCCATTACATTTGGGAAGTTTTCTTGGATTCTGGAAGACAAATATGATATATGGGTTGATTTTTGTTCGAAGAAAGCAATAGATTTTAACAAAGAAGTAAGTAACCAAGGCCTGCTCGCAGCATACTAGAAGATTAACATGGGTTTTGTATATAGTATGTATATATGCAAGATCAAATTAGGTACCTGAATCGTCTGCAGAGAAAGCGAGAAGCAAAGAAAGCAAAAGGCGACCCATTCGGACCGCTTCCCCATCTTCATTCTCTCTCTGAGACATACCATTTTCCGAATTGTCGTTGATCTTCTATATGTAGTGCTACGCCGCTCCGCCCGCTTTAACGAATGGAAATTTGCCACAGGGATCTCGAGGTTTCTTTGACTTGCGAGGTTGACTTTTGGTGACGTGGTTAAAAACCATGAAGGACTAGCCCATCAAATCACATTAGATTTACTGGTGAGGCACCCAAGCTTGCCCATTTAACTTGGGCCTATTTAACTTTGGGCTGGACTTACCCAAGCTGTCTTGTAAAAGATTAAGACGCGACTCAGAGTCCAACATAAAACTTTTTAGTCCTTTTCCCGTTTTCCTCAATAGAAATTAATTATTATTTTTTTATTTTTATCTTTTTTTTAATTTTAACCTTCCTTCTCTTGTAATGAGGAGAAATCTCATATGTATAACTAATTATAAGATTATAATGAATTGGCGCAAAGGTAATTACATTTGTGCTATCCCTCAAAAGTGCCAAACTTCATTTCAATCATCATTTGTGAGGACTAATTAGTCAAAGAATTTACATATGAACTAATAACGTTAATTTGTAAGTTAAAATGACCATATAAGGCGAACAAGGATCCTCTCAATTTGAGTTATTTTATTGTTAGAATTTTATTTTGTTGTATTTAATGGTGTATATAATGTTACGTTATTTAAATTTTTTATTGACGTAACATCATGTACAATATTAGATGCTACAAAGTAAAATATTAAACATTAAATGATCAATAATTACAACAAAAATGAACATATAATATTTATCTTTCAATTTAACATTGAAAGTAGTAGCTTTAGAGGATGGGATGGAGTATTTATTATAAATTAATGAGCATTAACTTTGATAAATAAGTCTACCCGATTGTAAAGATGAAATT
Organism: Carpinus fangiana; assembly: GCA_006937295.1. Lineage (NCBI taxonomy): Eukaryota > Viridiplantae > Streptophyta > Magnoliopsida > Fagales > Betulaceae > Carpinus > Carpinus fangiana. The sequence continues at coordinate 1,388,594 of CM017323.1, forward strand.
AATGTTAATTTTACATGATGAACATAGAATAAATATCACAAACCAATCTTGAACAGTGTTAGCTAGCCTATAAGAAAATTATATATTAGGAATGGAAAAATAACTCCACCATTTTAATGTTAATAACATCCCTTGGGATAAGATTATTGGATTAAAAAATTTTAAATTATTCTATCATGTAAATTTTCTTGAATTTAAGATGACCTTAGATTGTGACAAACTTCGCTAGAGAACCATCAACCATGGGAAGTAAATGTAATGAAGAGAGTACTTAAAAAAAAAAATGTAATGAAGAGAAAGGTCAACACGACGCTGTTTTGTCCAACAAAATATTTAAGGACGACCTGCGAAGCAATGTCGTTTTTCCCGTTGATTTCCAACTTGATTGTCCTTATGAAATCATGCCTTTGCTTCATTGTCCAATTCCGTTGATGAAGCTGGCCAAACCCACTTCCGGGCTCCTGTCATGTGAGCCAGCCAGGGTAGTTCATTTCGTCAACTGAAAGATTTGTTTTTCTTTATCAGATTTTATTATTATTTTTTTTTTATAAAAAAAAAAAGACAAAAAAAATACTTCGACTATGATTTGTTTATTAGATTATGACAATAACAATTGAAAAAAAAAAAAATAAATAAGAAGTCGTCGGCTTCTGGTCATTATTACAGGGTAGAGATATCAAGAAGGCTCCAATTTTGATCCCAACGAAAATCGCCATGAAATTTAGATCTTTCAGACGATACCCATTTGAAATCCGAGCCTGAACTTGGAGCTGCAATGGGAAAGTCGTTGGCTTTGGTCTTGGTGGTGGTGGTTCAGTTGATGGGTCGTGGGTGGGGCGTGGAAACGGGTCGGGAGGCTCCGTGGAGGATCCACACGCTGTTCTCGGTGGAGTGCCAGAACTACTTCGACTGGCAGACGGTGGGCCTCATGCAGAGCTTCAGGAAGGCCGGGCAACCCGGGCCCATAACCCGACTGCTCAGCTGTACGGAGGACGAGAAGAAGAACTACAGAGGGATGGGTTTGGCTCCCACTCTTGAGGTCCCTTCCATGAGCAGACACCCCAAGACTGGTGACTGGTAATAATCTCTGTTTTTTTTTTTTTACTTTTTCCTCTTAATTGGTATTGAATTTTGGGTTTGCCTTGGAATTCTTGATTAGTTTTTGTTGCTAATAAATGGGTTTGGTCTAAGAATGTCATAAATTAAAAAATGAAGTTAAAGCTATCATTTTGTTGCAAGTTTTGCTAGTCTCTTATATGCATCATGTTTCCTTTGCTTTGGAAATGGCTAAAAGGACGGAACAGAAAATATTGATTTGATATGTTTAGAGGTGTGCAATGAAGATGGAGGTGAAAGTTGGGTAGTTTGTAGGTTTTTTGTGCCAAGGGAAGCAAAATGTCCCAGGGTTGAGCAAAGTAGGAGAAGAAGGGAAGTGGGATTATACTGGTCAATGGTGTCATTGTGATTGCTGGCAATGAGGAAGAGCTGGAAATGCTGAGGTAATTATGGAGCAAGATAACTCAAGGGACAAGGAACAAATAAAATGTTACTTAATAAGAAAGATTTAGAAGGTTATAGGTGAGGTAGAGAACAGAGATTTACAAAATATGAGTTTAGAACGTGCAACTATAAGTTGTACGGAAAAGCATATCAAAGCCAATGAAGTGTAAGCCTGGCTAGCACTTCATTGAGTAATGTAGGGAAGTTGATGTAAGGTTGCATCAGAAGTCCTCTTTGTTAATTGTAAAAAGGTGGAGGTGGTATATTGCTGGTGTCAGCAGTGGCTTGGTGTTGGTTATTGAGGAATGTTCTTTAGGCACTATGCTTTTTTATCTTGTAGATAGCCCTGATAAAGTCTTTTATTTCTCCTGAATATTGTCTGTTTCAACATCATAGATCCTTAGGTTCTCACATTACAGATTTTGTAAATGGTTGCTATGTCAACTTATAAGCTTTTCAGGAGTTTCTTTGGTGTCTGTACTTATCACAATTATCTTTCCACATAATTCATTTTATTTACCCAAAAAAGGGGTATTTTCTTACAAAATCTCAGCATATGGGCATTAGCTACTTTGTTTCCTGTGCTTGCTTTGTAGTCCTTCTGAGTTCTGCCTTATGTTTCTTAATGCAATCCGTTTGGTTGCACTCTGATATTATTCTCAAATTTTGTAGCAATGGTTCTTTCCCTTAACCTCTTACATTGTATTATCATGTTGGTGCTTGCTTGTTCATAGAAAAAAGTTTTTATACCTTACGGCTATAGGGGAACCCATTCCCTAAAGCGAGGGGAAATGAAAGTAAAAGTCTTTTATTTGGTTTTGCAGGTATCCTGCGATTAACAAACCTGCTGGAGTTGTGCACTGGCTTAAACATAGTAAAGATGCAGAGAATGTTGATTGGGTTGTGATTCTGGATGCAGACATGATCATCCGAGGCCCGATAATACCTTGGGAACTTGGTGCTGAGAAAGGCAGACCTGTTGCAGCCTATTATGGGTAATCTAATATCTTTTCTTTTTGTATAGGTGATACTCTGTCAAAACAAGGATTTCTCCCATGCCAAATTTTTGAACCATCAGTAATTTGAAGTTCGTTATTGATTTAGAGACATATCTACTACAACCTGGGCAGGCCATATGGAGCATTTTCAGGCGTTTCCTTGCAAAACATTTTAATTATAATTTTTGTACTCTGCATTCTTAAGATGTTGCTGGAAGGAGAGTGCTTATTTCCTTGTGATTAGTTTATTTATTGTAAATGACAATTGTCAGATGAACATTGCCTAATCAAAGATCAAAACCCGAGAGCTTTGATGTCCTAGCTTATGCATCATTCTCTTGAACTATGCTTTGGAGGATTTCATGAACCAGAATATTTATGTTGTGTCAAATTTCTGTAATTTTGGCCCCTTCTGCAGACTGTTGCTTTTCAACATGTATTCATGTAATGAATTTCTCCTTTAGGTACCTGATTGGATGTGATAATCTGCTAGCTAAGTTGCACACAAAACATCCAGAGCTCTGTGACAAAGTTGGTGGGCTTCTAGCCATGCATATAGATGATCTTCGAGCATTGGCTCCTATGTGGCTTTCAAAAACAGAAGAAGTACGAGAAGATAGAGCTCACTGGGCCACCAATTTAACTGGTGACATCTATGGGAAAGGATGGATTAGTGAGATGTATGGATATTCTTTTGGTGCAGCAGAAGTAAGTTGGTTTGAATTCCTTCCTTAAAGTTTCCCCCCTTTTCTAAGCTAGATTTGAACCAAGACTTATCTCAAGTCCAATCTACCCATCTACAACTTGAGCTGCACTGCTTGACGTTTTAACTTGTAATTGTTTTAATTATCTTGGGGATTTTTCAGGTCGGACTTCGGCACAAGATCAATGATAATTTGATGATCTACCCAGGCTATATCCCACGAGAAGGAGTTGAGCCTATTCTTCTTCACTATGGCTTGCCATTTAGTGTCGGAAATTGGTCTTTTAGTAAACTAGATCACCATGAGGATGATATAGTTTATGATTGTGACCGGCTCTTTCCTGAACCTCCATATCCTAGAGAGGTATATTAACCAATAAAAAACAATTATGCATTATAGTAGAGGAAACTATTTTAATTAAGTAGAAGCCCACCCATCTTTCTATGGTGTATTTGTGTGCCATGATCAAAGTAAAGCGTGAATCTTTTAGGGTCAGATTTGGGCCCAGGAAACTATTTTTATGGTGTATTTTTGTGCATGATTTTGCTATGATCAAAGTAAAGCTTGAATCTTTTAGGATCAGATTTAGGTCCTAATCAGATGAAGTACTAAGTAGAACGTCCATGTTGGCTTAACAATATACTAGCTGTCATTTTTATGGCAATCATTTGAGCTGTGGAGAAGTCTAAATACTAAAATTTCGTTTATAGTATGACGCAGTTATCTACATGGAAAATTGCATTAAAAAATTTGACTCTTTTTTTTTGTGTATTAAGATTCTTTCTTTGTGCAGATACAGCTGACGGAATCTGATCCAAATAAAAGGCGGGGCCTATTTATTAGTATAGAATGTATTAACACTTTGAATGAGGGTCTTTTATTACAACATAAAGCAAATGGATGCTCTAAACCAAGTTGGTCGAAATACTTGAGCTTTTTAAAGAGCAAAAAGTTTGCTGAACTTACTCAGCCAAAGTTTCCGACTCCTGCTACTTTACAAACTATGCAAGAGTCAATCAAGGCTGAGCAGAAGGTCATTGATGAGCCTGGGAGGCAATATCCGAAAATTCACACCATTTTTTCCACAGAATGTACACCGTACTTTGATTGGCAGACTGTAGGACTTGTCCACAGCTTCCACCTGAGTGGCCAGCCTGGAAATATCACACGACTTCTCAGCTGCACTGATGAAGACTTGAGGCAGTATACTGGCCATGATCTAGCTCCCACCCATAATGTTCCTTCCATGAGCCGACATCCATTAACAGGCGATTGGTAATTTCTATTTTCTTCATATATTTATCATTTTGGCAATAAATATTATTACTACTTGTTAAAAAAAAATAAAAGTTGTCTTTAAACTTTTGATAGATTTCTAATAGGCCATGATATTAACTTCAGCATTGACATCCAGCCATTTGTTTCATGTAAATGCATGTCCAATTTTCATCTCTACCACTATCCTAAGCAATAATCATATATATATAAAAGCCAAATCACTCTTAGAAGTGCCTTAATATTGCGACATGTGGCGTGAACCCTTTTTATTGTAAAGCTAAACTGGTTTTTTAATGCACAGTTTGTGAACCGGTTTTTTAAGAAAAAACCGGTCATTAATTGGCGTCATTAATTGCATTAATTATATTTCAAGAGTTTTCCATATATAAATTATTCAATAAATTAAGTATTATTAATGTCCGAATCAAATAAGGAAACAAATAATATAAATCAAGTTATAATGTATTCGTACATTTAGTCAATTTAATGTATATTAATACGGTTAGGATTAAAAAAAAAAAGAAAAAAAAAAGCGGTTATATATATAACCGGTCTTTTCTTAAAAAATCAGTTATTAATTGCGTTAATTATATTTCAATATAATTCACATGTCATTAATTAGCGTCATTAAATGTGTTAACTATATTATAATTCATGTATTATTCTTGCTAATTTTTTTCTTTATACTATACATTAAATCATATATAGTTATAGGAACAAAGATTTAATTTTTTTATTTAAAGAGTTCCTTTTAACTTACAATGAAAATTATGTGTTTAAATTTTAAAATTAAAGTAAAAATCAATCATTAAATTAGCGTAATTAATGACGTTTAATTATATTTCAAGAGTTTTTCATATATAAATTATTTTATAAATTAAGCATTATCAATGTCCAAATCAAATAAGGAAACAACTAATACACATCAAATCATATATATCATATATAATAGCCGAAACCTTCTTTTGAAATGCCTTCAAATTGCGACATGTGGCGTAAACATTTTTTTTTATTATTTTATTTTTAAAAAAGACAACCAATTTTTTAACTAATTATTTTAAAAACCGAACATTTAAAAATTAACCTGTTTATATTTTTGTTCTCTCTCTATCTCTCATTTATCCTCTCTCTCAATGTCTCTCTTTCTTTCTTTTTTTCTAAGTCATTCACTCTCATTTAACGTCTTTTTTTTTTTTTTTAAGTCATTCACTCTCATAACCCATGTTATGCGCAGGATTCTTCATTTACTATATTTGTATGATTTACCTGAATTTATATGTTGAGTAATATATTGATGTATAACCTTTAGTATGTCTTTTTTATTTAAAAATGCGTGATTTTTTATTTATTTTTTTATTTTACAACCTATAAAGAAAAGTTCGATAAAAATGTGTTTAAATTTTGAAATTAAACTACAACAAAGAATCTCGCGCGTACTTTTTCCTACAACCAAATTACTTTTTTGAATGTTCATAATTTTGAGTTTTATTTATATTGAAATCTAAGAAGTATTACACCAACAATATTAGAAATTCTTTCTAATTTTATATTAATGTTTTGATTAAGCAAAATTCAGGTTTTCTTATTACAATTATGAAAAGTAAATTTCATAATACTTATAAAAAGTATAATTATAATATAACCCTAAAAATCCCGCGCATTGCGCGGGTTATAAGCTCGTATTCTGTAAAGCTCAAACAACCTTTTGAACTTTAGCAAATGTCTTTCTAATTGTTTTGCTTTTCACATTTCCATGTGCTCATTAACAAGATGTACCTTGATTTAAATTGACTGTTCCATTTCTGATCAGATAACTATTGAGCGTTTCTAATTAAATTAAAGATCTTGATAAATTCTTTTGAGGGTTTTTACTTTAAAAATTGGACAAAAATATTTGTTTAACATCTATGATTGAATTATTTAAAATTCATCTTTGTGACATTTTCAGTGGGGGACCTACTTAAATCATCCGGATAAATATGCATACATGTTGCAACATAACAAGAATTCAAAAACCAAAGTGAAATTCTTTCAAATATTTTTGTGAAGCTGAATAGTTAATGCTAATCCCTCTCCCCAGCCCCTACTAAAAAACAAGCAGAAGAAAGAGAAAATGTGTAGAGAAGTAGATGCAATGACATGGATTGAAGAGGAGGATAAAAATCTTGCTTTTGTTTGTTCAATGCCAGGTATCCAGCAATCAATAAACCAGCTGCAGTCCTTCACTGGCTCAATCATGCAAATATTGACGCCGAGTTCATAGTAATTCTTGATGCTGATATGATCTTGCGAGGCCCAATTACTCCCTGGGAGTTCAATGCAGAACGTGGGCGGCCAGTTTCAACCCCCTACGAGTAAGATACAGTAATTTATGTCTCCCTCACAAATTTGTGTGAGGTCTGTAGGCACTCAAATGTAATTTGGCATTGCTCTCTCTCTCTCTCTATATGTATATATATATATATGTGTGTAATGTGTTTTTGAGTGTGCATGCATTTGTTTTTGTGCGCATGTTTTATGACCACATCCATAGTTGCATTCGATGCATTTAACTGTTGTCTTTTGCTCTATACATGCCAGCTACCTTATTGGCTGTGACAATGAACTTGCAAAACTCCATACTCGCCATCCCGAGGCATGCGACAAGGTTGGAGGTGTAATCATCATGCATATAGATGATCTCCGGAATTTTGCTATGCTATGGCTGCATAAAACAGAGGAGGTTCGTGCTGACAAAGCTCATTATGCTACAAATATCACAGGAGATATATATGAATCTGGGTGGATTAGTGAGATGTATGGTTATTCATTCGGTGCAGCAGAGGTACTTTGTTTATCGTGAAGCAATTTATAATCTACATTATTGTTTCGTACACTTTACATTGCTGTTCATTGAATGTGGCAAAATGGTCTATGTGCTTGAAGGAGTTTTAGTTTTCTATGAATGACTATTCTGACAGGTTCCCCATCCCTTTTTCTCTTCTTCCTTTTCTATGCAGTTGCAATTTAGGCATGTCATTAACAGGGAGATACTGATATACCCAGGATATGTTCCTGAAACTGGTGTCAGATATCGAGTTTTCCACTATGGATTGGAGTTCCGTGTTGGGAATTGGAGCTTCGACAAGGCAAATTATAGAAATGTCGACATGATTAATAGATGCTGGGCAAAGATTCCAGATCCCCCCGATCCTTCGACACTTGATAGGACTGATGAGAACTTGCTACAACGTGACCTGCTTAGCATAGAATGTGCAAAGACGCTGAATGAGGCACTACGTCTTCATCATGAGAGAAGGAACTGCACTGATACCAGTACCCTATCCACCTCTAACTTGAACACAGCAAAGGAAGTTGCAATGTCAAGGAAGTTTGGTAGCTTTGATGAAAGTCATGATCATGCTTTAAGAAGCAACCACGTGCCAAAGAATAGTTCTCATGGATTGCTGAAACCTGCCACGATAGACGGGATGTTTAGTTCTTTCAGGTTCTGGGTTGTTGCTCTATGGGTGTTTGCTGGCTTGGGTTTCTTTGCAGTCATGTTTGTGGTGTTTTCTGGTAGTAAAAGAAAAGGGACAAGAGCTAAAACTTACAGAAACAAGAGAAGAGCTTCACATTCAGGATACTTTGATACAAAGACGTGACAGGCAAATTTTGCAGTGCTGACACATCCTCATATCATTCTTTTCTTATTTCTCAAAACGACGTCAGTAGAAAGAAAAACTGCATTAGAACATTGAAGACCAAGTGTGTGATGAGAAATACTGCAATTTTTGCGGCATACTATATTGAATCAGCTAGACCAATCCATTCTAGCATTCAGCTTCCTGCTTACTATTTCAAGACATCTGAACATTTTTACAGAAGTCAATACTTAAAGATGGACATGAGAAATAGGACATCATGTGTGTAGGCAGATCTGCATGACGTTGTATCCCTACTGATTCTTGTCTGTATCAAATTGTACTCTTGCTTACTGCCTGGTTAATGTGGATGCGGTATGCTTTCTCGTATGCATGTTCTTTATTATTCCCTTAATGCAATGTTCTCTACGAACAGTAGGGATACTCGTGCACCAAAACGTTTCTTTTTATGGAAAATGCTTGGGGTACTTCTTATTACTATTTCTTTACAAATTTTATGTGACGATAGCTTTACATTTTATAGAACTGTTTGCCATGTGAATATTTAAGTCGTTGACGTGGTAAATACTATACGGACTATAACGTCAATTTGGAAATGGCTATTTATAGTGAAAGATATTATCCTAAATACATAATTACCGTAAATATCTCTGCTTTTTATTTTTTGCCATGGATCTTGTGTTGTTCATAATCTATTTACAAGTAATTAATTAACTGGGAGAAGTCTACCTACACCTTTTTGAAATTTGATGTGGTTCTTTCTCCACAAAGGGCACTATACAACTTATATGCAAAACATCACGTTCTACAAGGAATCAAGGATTAATGCACTTTTACTACATATTGCCAATTCACTACATAATGCACTTTTACTAAATTCAGTTTTATGGATTACTCGCTACATATTGTCAGAATTCACGCCTATGTGGACTGAAATGATTTGTTGCTTACTCTGAATGAATTTCCATCACCCATTCAACCATTCCATCATTTCCTCAATAACCATGTAGCCAAGTACCATCCAACCATTCCTCAATAACAAACTACATAGTTATATATATAATAATTATATAATTACACTAGCAAAAGTTCAACTACTACATGTAAGCTATAAAAAACAAAACAACTGTGAACTATGGAAACCGAATAACAAGTTCAAAATATAAATCAGAAATTAGAATTCAATTTTACATCATCTACATTCCACTATCTTATCAGTAATCTTATCTTTCTATTTTCAATTCAAGGCTAGCCTACTCCGCTTCTGCAGTGGTGTTGGTCTTGCTTGCAGCAGAGGAATGCTCAAATGAGGGTGTACTGCAGCACTTACAATCCTACGGAATACATTATTGAGATGACCCAACTTCGTACTGATGCATATGGGAGCTTTTATACTCATGAGCCGACCAACCTACAAAAGCAAAATTGTAACGGTAATATGCAAGACAATAAAAGCGATGCTATTATCATAATATACAATAATAACAAATATGATTTAACAAAATACTGGTCATGTACAGAATTAAAGGTCAGTTGACAACAATCTTACTCTCATAATCATCACCATGATCAAAACATGAAGCAAAAGATCAACAGTCCTTAAATACATGTATTTTCATAGTTAAGCACAAAACCAGATGGAACATGTCTAAGTATTTAGACGGCATTTTTCAACCAAAGCCATAGAATGACTGAAACAGGGAAAATGTTGCCCAAGAATATCAAGTTCCTGACAAATTACTAGAAAAATCAGAAGGCAGATTTTACTAGTGAACAAACACTGGAACATAGTTTCTGCATATGGAATTTGGACAGTGTTACTTCGTTTATCGTTTAGTGATCTTGTCATTAGTCGTATCGGTCATGTATACTTTGTAATATCTTTGTTTCAAATTTAGAATTGGGAAAAATCTTATCCATGTATGTAAAGTTGCAAGATGCAACTAATACTAATCAAATTAGTTTAAAGATTTTGTCTAGCAAATTGAGTATTATTACCAAGGAGAAAAAAACCAACATGAACAAGCACTGAAACACCAACGAGCCAACTATCAGAGCCATTATGTTCGGAGTAAGCAAACAACTGAACACACTAAAAATAATTTGTGGATAATGGAGCCTGCATAATAGAAAATGCATGATATTATAGTAATGGGAAGTGATAAATACCCTAATATAATTTTGTGCGGCCATGGGAAATGAGACCAGGTCATCTTTAGCTGCCACAATGAGGCAAGGAACGTCAAAGCCAGTATCTTTACCATGACTAGCAACTTCTTCCAGCAACTCAGTTGCTATCTCCCAAGAGAAAGCATTAGAACTGTAAAAGTAAAATGTATCAATCCACAAAAACTGCTACATACAAAATGCAACTATGAAAATAGTACAGGTCATATATATGTCTGGGGGGGGGGGGGGGCAAGCGTGTGTACGTGCATGAGCCAGCATGCAGAGACGCTAAAATGCTGTTTCATTAAGACCTCGCCCCTGTGCCTATGGACAGCATCAACAATAAGGGAAATTTCCTATGGAGGCTAAAGAATAGAAAGGATGAAAAGAATAAGTTGTCCAGCAATCTCATCCATATAATTTGCAACAAGGTTACTAGTAATGTTAACAGGCATGCCTAAATCAAAATAAAAAAGACTAATGTAATATCTTATATCTATTATAATATATAATAGCAGAGTCCAAAGAGAGTGTAGCCCTTGCTTAAAAAATTGATAAGTGGCATTATAGGATTGTTCAAATTCTGACAAGTGGCTTCGTTTAAAAGACTCAACTAAAGATCAGAAAATCAACAGTAGTTTGATCGAGCATTACCAGACATATTAATGGTTGTTTGAAGTTGTAAATGTGAGTGGACAAATTTTAGGCAAATAAGCTGTCACCATGATTTTAAGAACAGTTGTCTCCCCATGGAGCATTTTATTCAAAGTGAAATTAAAGAATAACTGGACATTTTTGTTTACAAACAGCATCCCCCACAAAATCTGCACATTGAAATTTATACGTTACTTCACAAACCTGATACGTTCTTCTGAGGTTGTTCCCCACACCTTAAACTATGCCAAAACCTGTATATTGGTACCATCTCACTCTTCATACCTATAAGTGTTGCAGATGTTATATGAGGCTTCTGAAGTAGACTACCTTAATTATGAAGAAATTCACTTACATAACTTGGTGAGACTCCCATCCTTCCATCTTGAATTACACCTTCAGGGAACTTGCCCCAGTAAAAAATTGAATAATCGGAGTTCAAAGAAATATTAAGAAGACCTTGAGATTTAGATTATAGCTTCACACTATAAAAGGGCATGTTAGGTACGTGGAATGACAATTCCATTGGAAAAATAGATAGCTATTACCGAAATGGAATGAAATAGCTATTACCCCCAAATAATAAAAAAAATCGAATTTAGAGGACCAAGAAGCTAATAGGTGGAAGGAGTTCGGATCACTATAATGAATAGTAATCTCCTAGCCTGTCGATTTATTATCTTCCACTTTCAATATGCTTATTCTTATAGTCAATATGACACAGTTGTAGAGCTTTTCATGAGAAGTCATATGTTGCAAGTTGTTTAATTTGTTTATTATGACATTTCTTTTTTCTGTATCTTCTCTTAGGTGCCGGCGTGGATGTAGTCTATGGTGTTAGTTTTTTGGTAGAGGCTATAATTTTTGAATCCTCGATAGCAAAAGGGGAGCTATGCTGCGTCTGGTTGAAAGGTGTTGAGGGCTTCCCGAGTAATGTTGTTGGGGTAAGGAGACTATTGTTTGGTTCGCAACCATGGTAGAGGAGTTGGCTCAAAGAGAAGAGGTGTTTGAGTTTGCCAGAACATCAGGGGATGGGAACAAAGCTGTCATAGCTCATAGATGCTCTAATAATTCCAGTCATAAGGGAGGGGAACAAAGCTTGTATTTAGATGCATACGGGGGTGGTGGTCAAAGAGTCTTTATTGTAATCCTGGAGGGGCAAGAGAGGGAGTTTGGAGAAGTTGCTTACCTAGAGCTCTCTCTTGGCAAAGGGAGCATAGCTCCACCTCCATGCTAGGCATTGCTGAATGGTATCGGTAGAAGGACCTTTGCGTATGTGTTAGGTGAGAGGGACCAGTTGTAGAAGCGCCATTGTTGCCGATAGTGGTTGTAGAGCATGAGATTTGTTCTATGCCCCGTGAGGAAGGGCAGTTGCAAAAATGCCCCCCAACGGCCCCAATAGTGACGGTGGAGTGTTCTGCTCATACTTTGTCCTGCAGGGAGGGCCATGTTAAGAACGTTGGATCTGTACCTAAGATCACCCAAGGAAGGACTGCAGCCTCTTCCATTCCCTATTTTCCCAATGCAACAAGAGGCGTGGATGTAGGCGCGGGGGACATGATGGGTGTCAGTGGGAACCCTTCAAAATATGAGAAGCCAATAGCACAATATAAAAGGAAGGTGGATAAGGTTCTCGCATTAGCGGATGATGTTTTGAAATCCATTGGGCTAGACAATTTTAATAACTAGGATAGGGTTGAATCTGCTACGGTGAAACATTTGGATATGGCACAACCCGAACTTAAATCCCATGCTTATGTCCAATGCCCATTTCCTAAGATCCAGCATGCGTTTAAAAATAAAATAGGTATGCCTCCACAAGTGTAATGCACATTACATGAATTTCAAGTCTTTCTTCTTTAATACTCTTTTACAGCAGTTAGCTACTTTAGACTTTCCTAATGTGCTTTCTTTTCATGATTTTGTTGACCGTTTATTTTCTTTCTAGTTAGGTATTCATCTTGTATAGTTCCTGTGTACCTAAGTTGTGTCCTTTGTTTATTGATGTTATTTCAATTACTTACAAAAAAAAAAAAAACACCATGTGAATAGCTCTGGTTATAGGCTAGTATTAATATATGGCTCCATATTGAAATATCAAGTTTGGACAAGCCAAAACAAATTAGAGAAGAAAAGGCTGAATTTGTCAAGTGAGAAAGTTAAACACTACGAGTGTTATTGTGATTCATGCTATACTTAAATACAGCAACAATAAGAGCCTTTTATTCACCTGTCATGAACAAACACTGCTACATCACAAGCAGCCAAAGATTCTTTATCTAGCAACAATTTACTCACTCCTTCTTCAGGTATCTCTCTCAACACAAGGGTCTTTTTTGTTCCCTGAGAAGAAAATAACAAACAATACTCAGACAAGGGGGTGGGATAAGACAGGATCAGCAATTACAGAAACTGGCACAGCATATTGATTTATACAAAAGAAATAACAAGCATCAGATAAGTGGGAAAAAATTCCATCTATTGATAAACTAAACTGCAAATTTCAATCAGATACGGAGATTGGGTGGAGACAAAACCAATGACTTCATGTCAGCCCTGCCTCAAGAAACAACATAACAAAGGTTTCTTTGTGAAATGTAATCCACGAATCAGTTGTAAATTAATTAAAGCTACATAAATTCTCTTACACTTGCTATTCGGTTGCCTTCTAAAAAGCTTACAGGAAATTTACATACTACATAAAAATGGACAGACCAAGAGTCACCATCGGCCTGAGTTAATTCCATACATTCAAATAGTTAAGAGCAACAAACTATGGATTAACATAACTCGGAACCTAGGTTCGTCCATATCTACACAAGGACAAAACCTTATTGCAACTTCTACAGAATGCAAAGCAAGTATTAGCATAAATATTATTTGATAAGAACAATGCACACACATAGTATGTGTTTCAATGGGCATGATGTAATAGCACTCACCCTAGGTTCATTAACAATGTTCACCGCATAATGATCTTCAACGCCAGTTGAAGTATATTTATCAGAAAAAGACCTGCATTTCCCATTTCATCAACAACAAATGTTATATTACTTGGTTGCAAAAAATATTACTTGGTCACAAAAACTAATTTAACCGGAAGGATCAGATTTAAAAGGCTGACTTAGAATACCTTCCAATAAAAGAATTCAACAATGCAGACTTTCCAGCCTTCGTGGGCCCAAAAACAAAACACTGGAAAACATTTCTGTCTGTCTGTTGCTTCTTCCTATCCAAATGCCTTTTTCGAGTAACATGGTATGCAGATAAAGGATTGCCAGGATAACCAACGTATATCAAATTCTCCATGCTCCAAGTTGGGTCTAGAAATGTCATGAAGTCCCACTGCAACCACACATTTCTCACAAACTCAAGCACAGGTTACCAGAGAATAGAAGGATCGCAATTACTTAAGAAGAGTGTATATTAATAAACATTTTAAAAAGTGAAAAAATGTGTGTATAGCGTAAGTGCAAAACTTTAAATATTAATAAATGGGTAAGATAGCCAGATTGAGATCATAATTAGTTGGTAGATCAATTTAAAAAATTCCAAACCCCCACTCACAAAATGAGAGAAAAAGAAAAAGGCAAAAGACAGACTGAAACGCATACCATTGACAAAAATCCATCTAGAGACAACCCTCCAAATGCATTTTTCGGTGCAGCATCCACATATGGCTCTCTCTCCCAAGGACTGGCAAAAGAAGTATGTCAAACATCCAAACTCTTTTGTGGCTAATCATTCTAGTTCATAAAAAAAAAATAATAATAATAATAAATTAACTAATTAATTAAATTAAATACTTCGAATAAATCATAGACCAAAAATCCCATTAAATATTAAAAAACCTCACAAGAGAGGCTCAAGGAGGGGCAAAAGAGGATGAGGGAGGGGGGGGGATTTGATAGCACATTCAAAGAGAAACCGAAGAATGTCCAGCTAATAATTAAAAAAGAAGAGAAGCAACTGGAAGAAAAGCCTATATTTACAATGGAAACCAAATTTCCCATTCCTACTTGTAAGATGACAAACTTCCCAATTGATGGAATTTTAAACAATAATTAGATTTTCACCAAAAAGCCTAAAAACCAGTAAATGCAAATAAATACACATAATAATACACAGAAAACACCTCTATGCTATCAAAAATAAATAAAAAATGTCTTACCTTCTGGCTAAAAATGAAAATAGCTCCGCAGCAACCAGGTTCCAAACATTAATACATTGATAGAACAAAAATTACAAAAAAAAAAAAAAAAAACTAAATATTTGTGCAATTTTGAAATTTCCATAAAAAAATTAATCAAAGATTAAAAAAAAAGACTAAAATACATTTTTATTTTATAAGTAATGTTGTAAGACACTAAAATAGATTTTGGACGGGTAGATTGTCGGACTGTGAAAATAGTAATAAATAATGCATCTTACATATATGTAAGGTACGTATCAATACTGTTAGCCATGTAGCATCACTTCAACAAGTAACCAAGCCATTGAATAATAAGTTAAATACCTTACCCATCTTTAAACATTGTGAAGCTGCTATGACCAATAATGACTTAAAATTGCCATAAGATGCATTGGTAGCAAAATTGATGAGGATTAACATGCTGAACCGCTTGATAAACACAAACCAAAGGATGGAAAGCCAGACAGATTGATCAAGTGAACATGAAGGTGTACAGGATTTCTCACAGTAAAGAAACATAAGAGTTGTGACAGAGTAACACAAGCCAGATAATATTAAAAGATATTAATGAAAACAAAAATACCTCTCTGCAGCAGTAGAAAATATATCATCAATTTCATCAGGTCCCATCACCCCATCCTACAAGGAAAAACAACTATTGATTATGATTTTTAGAGGTAAGAAGTTGGTAACCTATTTGGCTATTTGAACAATTGTCGACTATCAAAGTAATACTGATTACAGAAATTACATTCCAAGCTTATTAACAACAAAATTGGAAACCATGTACTCATAGAGCAAAAAGGAATACATACAGAAGTAACACATGGAGTATGGCTCTTATGCCATTCAAAGATTCCCCTCAGGTACTCGGTGGCTTCAATTGTCAGCTCCACACTCTACACAGATGAGAACAAACAGTAAGAATTTTAAACAAACATTGAATGACTTAGAAAAATGCAACGGTTTCATTTGCAGGGTTTTGAATGGGTTGGGAAATATAAGATTTGTATATTATTATTACATAATACACTTGTGTGTGTGTGAGAGAGAGAGATTATGTTATATATCAAATCCAAATTGAGCTGTGTTTAATAGAACTCCAAACTCCATGCAGATGAGGGGATCATGGTGGGAAACAACTTAGAAGCAAGCTAAAATAGGCCTAAAGCAAGCCCAAGCCTTCAAAAGTTTTTCCAAGTAGGATCCTAGTATACAATTTTTTGGATAAGAAAATGAACAGGATCCTAGTATACAATTAAAATGTAGAGAACACAAGGTCAAACTGATAGCATGCATCATGCTATGATTTGAAGCCCATCCCCAGCTGAAGCCAGGCCAACCATTTGCCATCACCAGAAAGAAAGGTAACACCAAGTTCTGCCCATCTACAACTATGAAACAGACAGAAAAATAATATTCCTAAAAAAGGGTCTAGTGCATAAAAGCAGTTAATGAACAGCACTAGTATAGTGACACCTAAATTCCATCCCTAGAAATTACACAACGTGGCTGCAATTATTAAATTAACATAAGGGTTCACATATACTTATTTATTAAGATGTATATAAAGGCTCACATTAGCACCACCTACAAGAATACAAGTTTGACAGGGTTCTACCAATTCTCACACATTCATTTTGTCCCAGCAAGCTTTAGTTGGGATTAATTAAGGCTTAGTTGAGTTGAGCAAGGATTTTTTTTTTTTTTTATAAGTGAGTAGAGTAAGGATTATCATCATAAAAAGTGAAAAGGCAAAGCAATGACAATCTTTGCAGTAAATTAAAAACTTGACTACCTTCCCTTCACTTCCCTAAAACAAATACATTATTTCAGCACATAACAAATCATTTATTATTTGGAGCAGAGCCATTACTATTATAATAATCGTAATTTGCCCCAATGAAATATTACCTGATCAGGAGCTCGTTTGAAAGACGTTGGGATGAGATCCTCTGCAAGTTTGATATCATCATTGTATCCAAATTTTTTTAGAACAGTCCACATTGCCTCAGGATGCCCTCTATTTATGAATTGTGCATGAAGAAAGAGGAAGCCCATAAAAGTAAGTCCACAATCATCAAGTCCTTCAGGCATTTGTTTTGCCACAATGCTCTTAATAACAAATATTTCAGAAGGTTGTAGTGGAGTATTATAACATTTGACCTGTATACAAGTATTATTAGATCCCTCATTTATCAACAGCCGGAAATGCCATGATTTGATAGATGAGAAACTTGTTAGCAAGTATTACAACACCATTCCTGAATTGTCAGGAACGTCATACTTAGACACAAAACTAAATTCAGGACAGAAGTTGCAAACATGGAAGCAAAAGAAACCTGCAAATCACTCAACTCTGCATCACTGAGGGCACCATCCCTATCACGGTCACAAAGAATAAATATCCGCTTCAAGGCTCTAACACATCTGGGCTTCAAAGCCTGTGTTTTGCAATCCAGTAGAGGACCTCTTGGATAAAGCACAGCAATTTGTGCATAGTAGAAAACTTCCAGGTTCTACAAATAAAACATTTCAACAGGAAACTTAAAAAAAAAATTTAAAAAAAAGGGAGAAAATGAAAGAATCAAACATTGCTTCAGATAATCAAAGTCATCCAACTAAATGTGTAATTAAACCAAAATCAGATCCTCGTAGCCACAACTGAGTCCTTGAAGCACAACCTTGAGCAGTACAGAGGCTAAGGGAGGGGGGAGATAGAATTACAAGAAAGACAAAAATAAGAAAACAAGGGGGAATTGCAGGGAATGCTTCCATAAGAGTTATGGCAAGCGGCCCATTTTGAGGCGACATGAGCCTGCCGGTTATCCTGGAACTTCGGTAGTCTCCAGCTAGGGAAAGTGGCTAGTAACTGGTGAATGTATTTGATTATCGAGTCAATGCGCCAATCAGCTGTAAGAGAAGGCTGATTGATGCCCATAATGACCATGCTTGAAACCCCTTCAAGATATAAAGGCTTGGGTCCCAAAGTTATATCCATGAACAACTGACATATCAGTTGCTCAGTAGAAAACTGATGTCTCGGCAAGCATTTTTGTTTCACACAACAAATTATAGTTGTTGCCTGAAGACCACAAATGTTTGGCCTTCTATGTACCAAATACCGAGCATGGATATGGTGATAAGTGTTGGAATTCAAACATAATGAGGCTCTGCTACTGTGTCTTTATAGATAAAAACAAATGTATAGTTCTACCTAAGATATAGTAAAAGATTTGACAAGTATGAACCACAAAGGAACTCAAAAACATGGGTAAAAAAATTATTAAAAAAGAAAAAGAAGACATACAGAAAAGAGCACCAATAAACATACCTGAATTTGACGTGCTGAACATTCCAAGCAAGTTTCAATCTCCGGAAATTGTTTCATTATTGGTGACATCACCTGCTCCAGGCTCACCTTCTGGTTCTCATCTCTCAAATCCAGCTTACAACCTACCACTATAACCGGGACTTTCACCTGCTCACAGATTTCTCACATCATAAAAATAGAGTCAAAGTCATGGTGGCCTCATATATTGCTAAGGAAAACAATTTCCCAAAAAACAGGAAAAGCAAGAAAGTCAAAGGGCTCCAATTAATACAACACATGATTTTATAGTCACACTTAGATCCACTTGTTATGATGTAAATATTTTCTAAAAACATTTTCCATATTTTCGGGTGTTTGGAGTGAAGCAGACTAACCTTGCCCCCCATTGCACGCCCTGAGCCAAGAAGCCAGGGCACTCCTGCCATACCCCCAACCACCCAAACGCCCACCCACTACCAGAGCAAAGAAGCCAGTTCCACGTTAATAAGAGTTGAGCAGAGCCACTAAGACCAAGTTTGAGTTTATCTAGCCCAAGTTCAACCCAAAAGACGACATGGGGTTGGAATACTCCAACAATGTGAGGCATATTCTGGCAAAGAGGAAAATGTAGGAAATGGACACGACCTTTGAGACAACATAGGCGTGAAAAATCCATGGCAACTAAAAAATGTAGTGGAATCACACACAAAAAAACACACAAACACAGCAAATTGTGTATAATACAGTTTATATGGTTGTGTTTTTGTTTCTACTGATTTTGTGTGTGTTTTTGGTGTGTAAATAGTTTTTGAATAAACTAGTGGGGGGAGGTTGGTTAAAAAATTGAAATTATACAATTATAATTAATGCAAAGTAAAAGATGAAATATTAGAAGTTGTGAATTTTATGAAAATTTTGAAGAAAGTTAATAATTTTTCTAGTTTATTCTTTTATCTTGCATGATATTTTTTTTTCGAACATCAACTAAAATGGTAGTTTTCAGAATCATTTAGTTTGAACCAAACAATGAAAATTATTTTCATCATCAATTTTATGGTGTCAACTGAACACCAAAAACCGTTAGTTTTCCAAGAAAACATTTTTTATGAAAATATTTTACATCAAAAAACATTTTAAGGTCAAAACATCGGAGCCTTAAGGTTTCATAAGAGCATGTCTTTACAGAAGGAAAATGAAAACTGAATGATAATGAAGGGTACAGACCTCCAGTTTAGAGAGTTTTGGAAGCCAAAAAGTACTCAGTCGATGAAGTGTTGCAGGTTCATCACAGGCATAAGTAAGCACAACTACGTCAGCCCGCTTCAATTCTTCAGCAACATTACAACCATCCGCCACACTGGTTGAGAAAAACAGGAGAAAATCATACAGTGATTTCCAATAAAGCAAGAATAAACTGAATCTCACACTATGATATAAAGCAACATTTACAATCAACATCATAATAACACCCTCCCGTTCTTCTCATTTTCTAAACTTTCTCAGTAACCAAACAGAGCATACCGAGACGAAGTGTCGATGATTGTCATGGGCACAGAGTAGGGGAAGAAAGCCTCGTGCAGCTTCGTTGGTGGCAACACCTTGCGCACATTTGTCGGGAAGCTCTTGCCCAACGCTGTACCGATGAGGCTCGATTTCCCTGTGCCTCTGTCCCCGGCAACCACGATTCTAATCCCTGGGTTCGTATCTCCAGCTGAAGCCTTCGCCATTGAGGACGCTACAAAGCAAAGCAAAACCCAAAAACCGTAACTACAAGGGACTGAGGACGCTGCAAAAGTGCAAAGCAAAGAAAAACCCCTAAAAAAAATGGGCCTGCAAAGCCCATTTTTTATTTTAAGTAGAAGCCCACAGTCTACTTAAAATAAAATAAAACATGGCGTAAATGCGATGGCAGAAACGTAAATACATCGGGTTTCAAGGGCGAAAACCAGAATCAGTGAACAACTTGTGCATCAGAATCTAAAAACAAAATAAGATTAAACCCTAATAAGAAGTTATTCCCTTATTAAAAATTTGTGCCGTTGTGCGGTGTTTACCCTCGTCATTTCCGCCTCTTTCTCCAACCGACAAGTCAATCCCTAACTCTCTACAATCCCAAAACTTGCATAAATCTTACTTTTCCTTCTTCCTCACTATTCACAAAGGCTCCATGAACGAATTCATCCCAAAGACAAAGAGAAGAAAAACTATTATATACCCCATGGAAGAAGAAGAAGAAGAAGAAGAAGAAGAAGAAGAAGGAGGCATCCCCGAAAACAGACACCTCGGCGCGGCGGCGACTCCACTGCGGACTCAACCATCATTTTGTAAATTCGTAACTGAATCACCAGTTGTCTATCATGGTCGTGCTAGTGGTTTTGCTCCTTGCTCTTACGACATCGTTTTCTCTGTGGAGAACATTAAGATTTTTAAATTGGATGATGCAAAAGAATTTAGGGCGCATCACAAGTGGTATACCATCAAACTTGGTCCCGACAATGTTTGCCCAAATCCACTCATTCCTTTCTGGGATGGAAAAGTTCGCGATTGCACTAGTTTTGCAGTACTACGCTCCCACTTATACTTTTTGGGTGGAGTGGAAGATATTACTGTTCCCGAGTGGTGGGAACGGGCGATTGGCGACGTCCGCAAACTAAGGGTTTCTCCGTCTGGAGCTAAAGAATGGGTCCGTACTCCTCCAATGATATGCCCGAGACATTGCCCGCAACCTTTGGTTCTGGGCGGTAAAATGTATGTTTGTAATTCTTATCCTCTTGGAGGTGTACTTCCTCCTCCTCACTGGGGTGAGGTTTTTAACCCCGCCAATGGAAAATGGGAACTTATCCCTAACCCTCCAAATTATCCTGAGAAACGTATAATCATTTCTGCGGCTCTTCAGAATCCGCACAGGGTGATTGTGGCTCACCGTGTAGCGGGTGATCGCAATGCTGCCATATTTTATGCTTATAGCGTGCAGAATAGATCTTGGTCAATGCTTATGCCTGCTGAGCGCAATCTCCACCGGCTGTGTAAGCGTTATGGTAAGGATGCGTGGCTACAAGAAGCTGTAGGTGTCAATGATACTTTGTACTGGATCAGACGCCCCGAGGATTTCCGATTACAGGATGATATCCTATTTGTTGCGTATGATCTGAATTTGGATATGTGGCTGGAAGGGCATTTAAAAGGTCCCGCAAGTTTTTTTATGGAAGATTATTCAGCACTGCCTATCCTTTTGCATTTGGGGCAGCAGAGGTTCTGCCTCTTACAATATGCAGCAAGAAATGATTATGTCCGCGCTCTTACCGTAGATGTTTCTCATATGCCGTCGGAGACTTTAAGCATATCAGTGGTTTGGGATCAAAAATATGGGATGGAACCAACCATAAGTGCTAAACGCCATAGTTTAGCATATTGCAGTATACGGTAAGTTTCTTGTTTTCCCATTTGATTTGAAATATTGAAAATCTGTAATTGACGCTTGCTGCCTGCCTTTCTTTTCTTCTGTGTTTTTTATTTTTTATTTTTATTTTTTAACCCTTCCCCTTTGGTCAAGTCTCATGGGAAAGGGATATGTGTTAGTTTTTTGTGCATTACGTATGGGTTTTATGTCGTAAGTAAGTGCTAATGGGTGTTAAACTTGCAGGCCTGTGTATTTGGAGGTGAAATCACACAAGAAGGAAGTTTGAGGAGCAAATTATGGTATTAGGTATTCTCTATTGATTCCATGCTCTTATTGAGAACATCATCACATTGTCCAATGCTCTAAATGAATATGTTTTCTTCTTTCTTTTGTGTTATAAGTTATAACCGTACCAGAGATGATTTAATTGTTGTTATCGATCTCTTTGTAATTATATAGCATTTCTTTGAGTCTTGTTACTGTAAAGTATATCATAACGAGGTGAGGGCATCATTACTTCATTACTTCAATATTAATAATTTGTTGTTGATTTTTTTTTTTTTTTTACATGTTTAATAATTGAAGACTTTAATATTACAGATTACATTGAGAAGGCTTGGTTCACAATTTAATAATTGAAGACTAAATATTACATATTACATTGAGAAGACTTGTTCACAATTTAATAATTGAAGACTAAATATTACAGATTACATTGAGAAGATGGCGTGCTGTGCTCCCTTAGATTGGAGATGCTTTTCCTGCTTACAACGCAAATTGCCGACTGGTATGTTTGCAACTTCATCATGAAAGGCAATGTTCACCTTTTAGGGCTTAGCTTTACAGTTTTCTTAATGTCCTGGTTTTCGGTTCATTCAACATACCCTGGAAAACCATACACAAACACACCATAAGAGTAAATAATAATAATATACCTAATTTCAAACAACTACAGAAAAGAGGTTTGTGGTGGCTCTTATTTACTTGGGACTGGAGATGGCGATGGCGTATGTATCTATGACTATGAGGAGAAGAGCTTTGAGATTAACAATGAGTTATTTTGTAACTCGACGTCTTAAGTGCTTTTTTGATGCTATTGATGTTTGGTAACACAAAACAAATGCTGTTAGTAGCAAAAATGATAATAAAGGCATGTAATTTTTTTCCCCATTTTATAGCAACCTTCTATGTTGTACATATACCACATGTAGAAGCCAACGGTATAAGACAATTTACTTGGATTATTGCTAAGTTTTTGATTAGTAGGAAATCTTCATTGAAGGGGTCACTCTATTTTTTTCTTTCATGATTTTTTTCATCTCCGGATGTTCCACAATGTCATGATTTTAGAGTATAACAACACAAATGTGCAATTTGCGTTGGACAATATAAAAATTACCATTGAATTCAAAATCCAATAGTGATATATCATAAATCTGTCGATAGGAGAAGTAGAGTAGAACCATATTAAAAGAAGCACATAGTGAGGGCAACGATTGCTGCTATCTGCCTATCTCATTCCTCGTACACTAAATATTCACAAGTTCAAAACACTTGTCCCAATCTCACAAAAAGAATGGAAAGATAACATATTCATTTGGCAGCTTTGGACATTGGAGCATTTTTCACCGATATTCCGAGGAATATCCGAGATGCGTATGAACACCTTGATTCGGTACGTATGAATTTGTTTTTGATTTTTCTTTCAATTTATATATATATACACATATTGTAATGCAAATTTTGTTTGTTATCTAGTTAACCTTTGATCAAGTGGAAGAATATATCAACATTGAACTTCCTGGACTTTGCTCCAAGCTGCTGGACGGAATGCTGAGGGGCGTGAATTATCCTGCCAAGTTCGGTAACATCTCGTTGGCTAAAACCTTTGAAGAGGGCCCATGGGGAATTTTAACAATGCCCTATACATAGGGGACTGGCCGGATATATATATATATATATGATGTTGGTAAATTAATTCATGATCAGAGGGGAATGGGGCAGCAGGAAGGAGCGAGCTATATATTTCTTGGTGATTTTGTTATTATTTAGATTTCACGTACGTACGCTTCTGTTTAAGCCATCTTAATTAATATTTTTCATCTTTTGGGGTTTGGCTTTCAAAGCCTTCTGACATTTATTTATTAATTATTAGTATTTTATTTTAGATGGGTTTATCAACTCTGGAATATTAACATGTTTATTTGGGTTGCACAACTTGAGCTTAATTATTGCTGAAATTTGAAGTGGTTTTGAACCACCAAATGGGTGGCCGGACCACCCCCAGAGCTAACGGGGTGGCTCGGCTATTCCTTATCTACCAGCTTCTTCGTCATTTTTCTTATATTTAAGGATTTAAATTACTTTTTGTTTCACTCGGTTAAAATACACCCAATAGCTTTTTTTAATCATTTCTTATATCATTAAACTATTTGTTTTTTTAATTATATTATATATCTGAGAGGAAAGAGGAGGGAGAATCATGAGATAAGAGAGGAGAGAAGAGAGAAATGTTTTTCTTTTTATTTTATTTTAATAATCATAAAGATTGCAATAGTAAAAATATATAGTTTTACCGTAGGAATTCTTATGTTTGAGGGTCATTTCGGGAGTTTGCTGTGAAATTTTTTTTGGTGATATTTTAGACATATTTCTTATATATAAGGAACAAACTCCCTAGAATGCTTAGGAAAATTGCAATCTGGGTATTATACATCGCACCCAAATCTAGTCATGGTTCGAGTTTGCCGCATGGATTAGTTTGATGTGGAAGGACATGGCCGGGCTGGGTTTTAGTCCAGATAGGAATGGGCTAGTCAGGCTTTGGTTAGTTAATTCTGTTGTTACCCAATAAAATTTGAACAAAGTTTTTTCTTTAAACTGGATTAAAAGAATTTTTTTCAACGTAGTTTATAAAAGTGATATGTGTCATTTTTTTTAATAACATGTGATATGCATATGAGTTTTTAATAAAATTTATTTCAACTTTATTTTTGCTATTAAAAAAAAAAATGTGCAATTCATATGTTCAAGGGATACATATCATTTTTCTAGACTAAGTTAGAAGAAAATTCCTCCAACTCAGTTTGAAGGAATTTTCTTCAATTTAATCTATAAAAGTAATATGTGTCTATTTTTTTAATAACATGTGAGATGTAAATGAGTTTTTAATAAAATTTCTTCCTACTTTGTCCTTGCCATTAAAAAAACATGTACATCTTACATGTTAATGGGACACATGTCACTTTTATAGATTAGGTTAAAAAAAATTCTTCTAATTCAGTTTGGAGGAAAACTTTGTCCTAAACTCAAAGGGTTCAAATGAGGTTTTTTTTTTTTTTTTAACTTGAACTAAAACTAAAAATAAATGAGTAATTTCACTAACCCCACGACAAATTTTCACGTTTTTTGTAGACATCCCTCAACGTTCAAAAACTCACTTTGATGTATTCAATTTTTATTTTCTTTCACTTTGCCCATTTCGTTAGGATTTTACAATTAAATCAAACGGTCAAATGTGGAAAAGACTTTTATACCCCTAAATTTTATAAAAATGTCAAATTTACCCTTATTTATAAATAAAAAATCATTATTATAATTATTATATTAAAAAAAAAACTTAAAAAGTGACCCACTAGGGGTCACTTGGTGACCCACGATGGGTCACCACCTACCCAAGTGACCCACCGGCAGCCATAGCAGAATCTGTTCCAGCAAATCTTCAGGTATAGCCATAATCACATGGTGATGAGAATGGGAGAAAATTCTTGATCTAAATTATGCACAGCAAACACGGATGAGAAATCCGTAGGGTTGGGGAACCAAATTTAAAGCAGGGATGTGTGGTGCAATGCGCATAAGTTGCAATTAATATATAATATTAGATATAGATGGTAGGTGAAGCTAGCGATATGATATTATATCGTATCATATCGCTAGCATTAATACATATAAATATAAATGCTATCTATGACCACAAGAAAAAAAAAACATCATATATATGTTAATGTCACGTGAATATTATTACTGGTGTGGTGTAATAACAACGCCAGCGTGCTGGGCAGACGCTGGGAATGGGCTAGCAATGGCAGCGTGTTTAGAGGAAACGTCGTCCTTGGGTGGCTGTCTCTGAAAAAAATGCTGTCCATTCGTTCCTGGGTTGGCGTCTGCAAAAAAAAGGCTGTCCATTTTGGGGTAAGGTGTTGTTTCTTTCCATCGTTTATTAAACGCCGTAAAACCGATGCATTCAACTTCCTTTCGAATATCTCTCTCTGCAACCATTCTTACAATATAGGGTTGTTCATACCACTTGTTGGACTGATATGGTTACGCAAATCTAACAGTAAGATAACCGAGAACACAGAGAAAATGAAGGTGCTTCAATCCCCTTTCACTTTCCCATTATTGTTCCCAGTGACACATAGCCCTTCTGTTGCTCTTTAACCCTGACACCAGCGCATGTGATTGTCTTGCAGAAAGGATATGTGTGTACTACGGGAAAGATTTGATGATACGGAAGAAAGCGGAAGATGATATTTATGAGAAACAGATACAAATGAATTTTTCAACCTAACACTGCTTTGTCAATGGCTTTGCCGCAGTTGCATGGAATAATGAATATGGATGTGACTTGGATTTATCCGATGGGTAATAGGGGTGCATCACTTTCCGTTGAGTATTAATAGGGGTGAGATATCTTTTTCAAACGATCAGGAGGGCTAGCTAGGGAGGGAGAGGGAAATGGGTTGGGATTGGATTGGATAAACCTAGGGCTATAAACGAGTCGAGTTTGGATGAGTCAGGGCTGTCCAAGCTTGCTTATTTAAAAATTTCACGAACTCGAGCTCGAGCTGAGCTTTTTGCCAAGCTCAAAATTTAAGCTTGACTCATCTCATTAAGGAAAATTCCTTGTGCGAATCGAGCTCGAGCTCGTCTAACAGAAGAGTTGAGTCGGGCGAATCGAGCCGAACCGACTCGGCTAAGACAATTTATCAACAATAATATCTCATGTTATTAATTCCAAATTTCAAATGATAATGTCAATACTTAGTTTGTAAGTATATGACGTTACATGCATTGTTAATTTGTTATTGTCAATTTTAAATTTCTAATTCTAATAATTTCATTTGGGATTATTCTAATCATATTTTCATTATATATGATATGAATTATATGAATCAATATGATTATATGAATAATATGATTAAGTATCAATGTATCATGATTTTTATTTAAGATATAATCATATGATTAACTTTTGTCATTCAATTATATATTATACAGTTACTTATAATCATAGATATAATTATATATTGTATAATTTGTATACCAATTAATTATTGTTATTCTTTTTTGAGAAATACTTAATAATTAATATACATTGACTATTGTTAAACTGCTATTAAATAATAAGTAATATACTATATAAGTTATTTTTATTAAATTTATAATATGTATATATAATAAATATATACGAGTCGCACTAATAAGCGAATCGAGCTCTTATATAAGTATGTTCACGAATTTTAAACTAGCGAGTCCAGTTTTATACGGGTATGTATTGTTTAATAATCGAGTTTGATTTCGTGTCCACGAGCGACTCATTTAATAATCGAGTCACGCACGAGCCGAACTTTGTCTAGCCGAGCCCAGTCAAACTCACGGGTAGCTTTGTTCACTTACGACCCTAGATAAACCTTTCTAAAATGGAAATAGCTAGAGTCAGGTGCAATTTATTTTCGAATTTATTCTCTTCATAGGATGCCTGCCACTAAGGAAGGCTGCAATAATTAAATTTGGTTTGGAGGTGTCCGGGACAGACTGCAATAATGAATGTTTACATTTGGCTTAAGTAAACTAACGTGATATTTCTTAGTGTGTTAATTGAGATTTATATATATAATTAATTTAATTAAGATTAATGAGATTGTTAGGTATTTGGTTAAGATAATAGTGGTATTTGAAAAAAAAGATAAATATATAATAACACTTTGTGTTAGTCTTTTTGAATTTTAAAATACTTAAATTTTTTTTTTCCGAATATTTATTTCCTGGATCATTTAAAATTGTAATAAAATTTTTGCCGTCACTTTTTTGTTAACCGTTTTAAAAATTTTTGCCGTCACTTTAAAAGTTCCATGTTTTATGAGATGCCACGTCAGGTGAGTTTGTACAGGTAGATCCAAAACACACCGTTCAAAACGGTGTGTTTTGGATAAACTTGGATTTCTTTTAGGTTGAACCCCTCAGATCGAGTGCCTGCGAGCCTGCGGCTGCGGCATAGAGATGGCGACGTAGGAGTCGGCGTCTGAGGCGGTTCTGGTTTTAATGCGGCGGAGTCGTCCATGTTAGAGCGACCCTGAGAGAAAGAAAGAGAGAGAGAAGAGTGTGTCGTTGTGGCGGCTACCGCTTTTGCAATTATTCTCTGCGGACTCCGTTTTATAGCCTCAGAGAGTGTCGTGTGTGTGTGAATGTGTTTCAGACTTTCAGTGTGTTTTCTTTTGTTAAATTCCCAATGTGCCTTATACAACTTTTTCATGTTGTTTATTTTACACCATTTGATTTGCCAAATTTGTCAAAAAAATACACCAAGACTCTTCTATAATTAAAATTCACCGTGCGATTGACAACTCTTCAATTTATATTTCGCTCATACCTATCGTCACTTCTATACTATAGTAAAATGATATATAACACAACTTTAAACCACAATACCACAGTTCAGATTCTACTACCCATTATATACTGAACTACATTATACATAACCCACACACACTACAGCTACAACGTGGGCAATCCACTCTGTTAGACTCTGTTTTATAAAGTGAAAACAGAGGAAAGGACCAAATGGTTTTTATATGTGCTCCAGTCCTCCTCTGCTCATCAGACAACTCCTCTCTCACTTCGCTCTACTCCCACGTCTAATTATCCCACGTATTTGGGACTGGGTCTTCGTGCAATCCACGTAGTTACGACAGCTTGATCCCTTCCTTTTGCTTGTCTGTTTAATCAAGATATGGTTTCTTCTGAACCAGGGCCATGGTTGTCTGTCTCCACTGCTTGTCTAGTTTTACCTCTGTTTCTACTTGGCAAGCTCAAGGACCCACAATTGTGAGGGCACTGGGAATCAATATGAGGGCATAGAGACCAAACTTACCCAAAGCAACACACAGTAAGTAAACCACGTTGAATACAGGAATACATACTGATGGGTAAATGATCAGGAGATCTGAATTTCGGCTTAACATCTGCAGGCCATCTGCTTAAAGAATCACCATCTCAAGCAACAATGATCAACTTCAGCTTAATATCTGCAGACCGTCTGCATCAAGAATCACCATCTCAAGCAACAAGATCAACTTCATCACGATCAGGAGGAACCACATCTAATCTCATCATACTCCTATATTGATCTGGAGCAGGTGCATCTGCTTGCACACACAGCTCCACCACGGCTGGAGCTTTACCATAATAACTCTTCAGGTTGTTATCCAAAGCTGGTGCATTCAGATCTCTAACATGCCAAACATAATTAGGACCCACAAGATCATCTATCGTCGCTTCTTGCCATGCATGCAGACCGTTACGAGAATGGTGCTTTGACGCCTTGCACATCCTCACTTTGTGCCTTTTTGGACCCACCTGAACCTCAGGACAGTATCCACAAGTCAGCACGTTGTACTTCTCCATCATCTTCTTCGCCCCTGATATCATCTCAAACCATGCGTCCAGTGTTTGGATGCTCAAGTCCCTTAAATTCTCCCCTTCCTCATCATTCGATCGATCTAGAAGATTTTTAGCATTTTCTAAAACTGATTTTTTTGCCATCTCAGTGTTGGTCCCAAATTTGGAATCTACTACAGTATCAACATTCTTAAGATACAAGTTCCTCCTCCCCACTCCATCCTTCTCTGTCACTGACTCAAAATCTACAATTCTTCCTTCAATACTATATACGGGTTTCGTTCTTCTCCTTGTAGGTAACTTTTCAAGCTCAAGACCAGCTTGTGTACAAAGCTCTACAATGGCAGGGATTCGTGGCACACTATACCTTTCATCATGCACAATTCTCCGTCTATCGTTTTCTTAATTAAGCGTGTAGAAGCTTATCGTTTATTGGTTATGCAAAATAGCTCTTGATGAGATGTGCATGTGGTACCAATGTGGTGCAATGTGCATGAGGAAATTTATATGGTTTGACAAGAAAACAAAGGTAAAGTATTCCGAGGCATTTGACTTAAGAAAAGAAGTTGGTACTCGTGTAGGATGAAAATTAAAGAGAAGTAAAAGACAACAACTTAAAATACGAGGAGAATAGAAAAAACTTATGATACGAGGAAGTTAAGAAAATTAATATTATAAAGGATCTCATTAATTTATTTATTTTTTTCTTTTTAGAAAAATATTTTATATTCATTCCTTTAAAAAGTATGTCACCAAATAAAGAAAAGGACCAATGATGAAAAATAAGTGCATTTAAGTAAACGCCATAAACTTCCAATAAAAATTTGAGTTATTTTTTAAACTTCAAATTTGTTGTTGTTGTAGCAACATTTGAGTTATTTCTTACTTTTCTGTAATGAAATGTGTTTATAAGAAATTATAGTTTTTTTTTTTTTTTGAAAAGAAATTATAGTTATTTGATTGCCGACTATAATATTTTTCAATTGTTATTTTTTTTTTGAAAGGTTTTAATTGTTATTTGATAATTATAGTATAGAGTAGTTTTTAGTTAGAAACAACCATAATTAAAAAAATGGAACCTTACCAAATAACCAAGAAACATTAAAAAAAAAAAAAAAGATTCGAAATTAATTATGACATCTCATCTGTGCTTTTCAATTTTCTGCACCTGTCTCCTTTCCTGCCCCCACAGCAAATGCTGCCTCAAACCCAGACGTTCATCATTTTCTTTTTCTTTTCTTTTTTTCTATTCAGACGTTCATAATTTTCAACCTTTGATACAGTTTTTTATTTTATTTTTTATGCAATGATCTTAAACGAAGCCCCTGGCCCCCCGGTATTTCCCTTCATTTTATTTTCTCTGCACACATATGATGATGAATAATTTAAATAAAAAAAATTTAGGGAATCATGAATTTTACGGAGAACCCAAAAAGCTGACAATAAAACTAATGAAGGAGTAGCTAGGATTGTAGGCAACGAAATTGCAGGTTGAAAGTTGAGACTTGAGAGAGAGAGAGAGCGGAGAGCCTGCTGCTGGGAAGGAAGGCAGAGGAAGAAAAGGACGGCTTTTGGACATATCTCTGACCTCGAAGACGACAAGACGGAAGAAAAAAAAATTCAAATCCCAGCCATTCTATTGTTGACTCGTAGTCTACTCTACAATGTCCTTGTTTTTTATTCCTTCTGGGATCTTTCGCTCTACACATAAATCAATACCCTTTTAATTTTTTAATTTTTTTTTTATAAACAATACCCTTTTAATTATATTCAATTCTTTTTAAGTTATATATTCAAGTTGGTGCAGAGAAGATGAAAGTACGCACAGAAAAGGACGATTGAGCAAATCCTTGATGCAGTCACTCTTCTCCCCTGCAAGAATCACACTTAACGCCTTAGACCCTTAAATGCAGAATCGTTTTCTCTGCATCAAGGATTTGCTAAACACTCTTGAGGAAACCGTTTTTCTCTAATGCCCCTCTTTGAGTCATAATTTCTCCAGTCTCTCCTTGAGCAGCCCAGATGACCTTTGATGCATCGCATGCAGAATCGTCCCTTCGATCTGTACCCAAGATACATTTCCTTTGTCCTTGCTTCAGGAGATTTTGTCAGATTTCAGCTCTAAAAGCTATCCTCCCCTTTGGCTCCTTGTAATTAGACTTTTAGGGTTAGGGTTAGGGTTTAGGGAGAAAATTTCGAAAGCTGTTTTTCATCTCTCAAAAAATCTTCTTATAGCTCTTTTTCATCTATCAAACACTCTCTTTTCTATTGTCTTTCATCTCTCATAACCTTTCCCTCTCATCTGTCTTCTTTCTTTGAAGATGTACTCTCTGTGTATGTACAAACCGAACATTCCTCAGGATTGCGAGGAGTTTATGCCAACTGATCTGCCACCTGAACAGAAATCGCTGCTGCCTGTTTGTCACGGTCGCATGGTAGTTTTTATTTTTTATTTTTTATTTTTATAATGAAAGTAATGATTTTTTATTATTATTATTATTATTTTTAATTATGACTTAGTTTTATTTTCTTGTATAGAGTTTTCGAGCACTGATACATCATTTATGGCGTTCAAAAGCACCCGAAAGAGCTGAAATGAATATATGGGAGTTTGATCAAAATGGAGATATGATTGAATTTGGTTGGAAAGGAAGGAGGATGATCCGAGACATTGCTGATTATCTTCGGGCACTCCATCTTTCATCAAAGTTCTGCGGTAACCTGTTGGATTTTATTTTTGTACACCCCCTTACATGACGGTAACGTTTCCGGAGACTCCACGTGATATTCTAGATATTTCAGAGGCGATTCGTGAGGACACTCTTCAATTTAGGCGTCTAATTGCATATTTGATTAGATGGACACCGGAGATGTACGTAAACAATAGATTGCGGTCGTTACCGACGAGCTTCCGTTTTTTTCTTCTCGAAGGTCTTCATTGTGGGTTTAAATGCAAATGATGCTTCTACTGTACGGGAGCACAGTTTTTACCAGCTATACCATGACGCAACTTTTGATTCTCTTGACCGGACCCGATTTATACAGTTAATTACAACTTACAGATTGATTGATACAGATTTGTTTGAAAAATCACACCTTTTGATTCACCCACAATATGAGCTACAAGACTGGCAAAACAATTTTCCAGAAGGGCATTTTTTGCATTCTACTATGCGCGAGGCCATCGATATTAAAGTGCCTTCTGGTCGTGTTTATGCATGTCGCTGTGCCTACATACCTCGCTTTATAAGAAATGTTCAGCATCATTTCAGTGAGAAGAAACCGGATGGCCACGAGGTATCTATTTTTAGTTTTTGTCAATTGAATAATTGAACAATTTATACATATTAACACTTTTTTTTTTTTTTTCATTTGGTTTTATATTTAATGACAGAGTACTCATGAAGAAATTGACACCTATCTTAATGCGATATTTCCTGCCATATGTTCGAAAATTCTAGATTCAATCTTAAGAACTTTTAACGAAGATCTTAATAATTTCGGCGTTAGGTTGGCCACACATCTAGAGTGCAAACCGTTTGGTTTGGGACCACGTAAAGTAACGGTTAGTTTTTAATATTCGTATACAATTTTAATTTTAATTTTATCTTTTATTTTCTTGTGATTCATGCACTTTATGGTTTGTTCTTTGATTTTGTTAATAACAAAATATTATATAATTTGTGATGTAAATGCTATCCTCTAATTTCAGTTTGCTTATTGTGATATGTACATGCGTAGAAAACGGACTTGGAATTTGAAGAATGAACTTTGTTACCAGGCAGCCGTGAAGGTAATTTTTGTACATGTATATTCGCGTTCATCTTGTGATGTAAATGCTATCCACTAAGGCCACATTTGGATCATAGAATAGGCCCTTGAAAATCACTGATATAATTAGGTTGGAATCTGAATAAGTTTTTCTTTTCTTCTCTCAGTTTTTTTTCCTATTCTTGATGTCTTGTTCGAAGAGAACTCTAACTACTTGTCCTTCAGTTTGAACACAGGTTATAGTATTTTGGGGATTTTTAGTGTTATAGCTAGTTGTCAGCTTGGTGATTTCCTTGTAGATTATTGGTGTGTTAAAATCTTTATGTTGCTATCACTGCAATTTGTGCGCGCGTGTGGTTTTCTTTTGTCTTTTTGTAATTATAAATGATTGTGGTTTGGAGTTTTTGAATTGCTCCTGTTTGGTTGAGAAAATCTGGTTCAGATTCCACCGGATGCTGTGAAAGATTGGGTGGGAAGACTACAGATTTTGAGATTTTACCACTTATTTGTTTTGTTTTATGGGTGCCTTGATGCTTTTCAAGCTTGCATCTTTTACCCCAAGCCCTACAGATTGGTCTTAGTGTTGCTGTCAACCAAATTGCATGATGTAGAATGGGTCATAACAAGATTGGAGAAAATAGGAGCAACCGCATAGATGAATCAACTAGTAGTTCTTAATTTTATCTTTTTGTGCTGTTGCAATCCTTTTAGTGCCATTGTCTTGATATATATTTTTTCATATTATTTAGTTACATAGTCTTGTCATGCCATTCATATTCCAATTGATGTAGTTTATTTTTTCGAGTTCAATGGCTTGCAGGCATTTTGATAATTTTCAGATGTTTTTGTATTTGTTATGTTTGTTTGTTTGTGGGTTTTTTTTTTTTTGTTTTGTTTTTTTTTTGTCTTATTTTAATGGATAAAAAAATAATTTTTTGATTCTTTGAAGATGGTGATTCATTAGTTATACTTGCTCTAACTTTTACATAATCTTGATTGACTCACTGGGCCTAAATTATTTTATTATCATCGGATAGTTTGTTATCTCATGTCTTTTTACAATGATGAGATCGTGCTTGCTTGTAATCATGTGGTTTTTGCATTTTGACAAATAATCCTAACATGTTCTTAAAATAATTGGTCTTAGCAGTAAAGATCGTCTCAAAGCAGCAGGATTGATTGTTTGTCAGCATGAGATAATTGATCTATTATTCAGTGTTTTAGATTATGACAAGGAAGAATTGGTGCGTGAAATTATTAATGATGCCCAAGGAGTTGCAGAAAATCTAATATTTTTAGTTTGCATGCTTGTTTACATTTTTTAATTAAGAACAATTGTTATACCATTTTTTGATGGTTAAGATGTTTAGTGATATATATATTTTTGAAGTAAGAACGATTGCTATATCATTTTAATTGAGTTCTTACCAAAATGATGTCAAGAATTCAAGATGGTTAATGTGCATTTTGTAATTTTAATTATAAAATATGGTGATATGATGATTATGTGATTTTTTATATAAATAATTTTGATTTTCTAGCATAATTGCAAAAAAAAAAAAAAATCACATACATGATATAATTAATATATATATAGTATAGTTGTTTATGTTTCGAAGAAAAAAAAAAAGGTCCTTAATAATATAAATTGAATTCGTATTATAAGGGTATTTTAGGAAATAAGATCACAATACGATTTCATTCACCAACATATTGTATTGTACCAAATGAAGGAATATAATTGGGTAGTCTATTGCAACGTTACAACCAAACAAAGGAATAGGAATAACTAATCTATTTCCAGTGGTAGCAAATCCCAGTGGTATCTAATCCTTTTTTAATGGACTAGACAATTCGCAAACCAAACAAGGCCTAATAGATTCTTTGTTTTCTTAATTTCATATTCGCGTTCATCTTGGGCTGCAGGAAGTGGATGGATCTGCTGTGGTTTAGGAGTCTACTTTCAAACTTCCGCCCTATCTATGTACATATATAACAAAGAACAGTTCCATGTGATTTCACTCGATCAAGTGGAAAAAGCAAGCCAGATAAGGGGATCTTTCACATGAAATCTGATGATATAGCAGTCGACTTCTTGAAGTAGCGGCAATTCTGGAGAGTTCTATATCCAAACTCTCTAAAAATATCCGGACCCGGGTAATTTTGGTGGTTTTTGTTAGGATAGTAGGTATATGAGTGAAAGTTTATACCATGCATGCAGCCTGCTGTGACAACGTAAAGCATAGGGTCCATGAACTGTCGGCGAATGCTAGAATTTGACTATGCTAATTGGAAATGGTCACTTGTAACATTCACAAGTATGAATCACAGAAGTTGAAGAACATCTAATCCGTCTTTGCTGCTGCAAATTTTCTTCCTTTAAACACTCTCGAGGAAACCATTTTTCTAATGCCCCTCTTTGAGCCACACAGACAAAGAGTCATAATTTCTCCGGTCTCTCCTTGAGCAGCCCAGATGACCTTTGATGCATTAACAGTTTACCCCTTCCCCTCAGATAACAGCAAAAAATTCTTAAACCTGCCTTGATAGTTGATTCTCAATGCTAATTTGCTGTAGTCTGATCCACCTAGACCATATTTTTAACTTAACTGAACTGCATAATTTTTTTAATGAAAAATTGCACTTTACCTCCCTGAAGTATCCACTGGTTTTTATTTTTGCCTCCAAAGTTTAAAATGTGACATTTTACCTCCCAAAACTTTCAAATTGTGGTAATTGATCAACCCATTTGACCTTTTTATTCACAAAATACTCTCATCATAAATTTTATTTAAAAAAAAAAAAAATCCAAAAAAGAAAAAAGAAAAAACCAAAAAAACAAATTTGCTGGGGTGGCCGAACCACCCCATAGGTGGTGGCTGGCCACCCCGTTTGGCCTAGGGGTGGTTCGGCCACACCCAGACAGGCCGTCTGGGGGCGGCCGAACCACCCCAGTAACCCAGGGGAGTAAAATGTAATTTCTCTTTTTTTTTTTAAACAAAACTATTTACGATCAATATTATTTTTGACCGAGTGCCAAACCTAGTTCAGCAGGTAAGTAAATGGCGAAAGGCTCCACTATTGAACAGTTTTAATCAAGACTTGCATATGCTTTGATATGTTGACCAGCAAAAGTTTTGGTTTCTTGCTTATTTTCCATTATACAATACCTCTTTGGTTTGTGTACGGTGCCTATTCACATGGGACACAATCTAAGGCCTAAGGGTGCAATTTCTCCCTAATTGCTGATGTGGCAGCCCCATCTCGTGTCAACACATGCCTTTACCATACCAACTGTTGGAAGTCCCACATTACTTGGGTATTAAGGAGATGAGTCATTTATAAGGATGAGGGGAAACCTCAACTCTTGAGCTAGCTTTTGGGTTGAGTTAGACCCAAGACCCAATTCTAACATGGTATCAGAGCCATACCCAATTGGTTGTGGCCTACCGTCTCCCATTCGTTGCACGTGTTGGCTTAGATGTCCTCCCGCCACACGTGAGGGGGCGTGTTGGAAGTCCCACATTGCTTAAGGTATTAAGGAGATGAGCCATTTATAAGGATGAGGGGAAACCTCAACTCTTGAACTAGCTTTTGGGTTGAGTTAGGCCCAAGACCCAATTCTAACACCAACAAGATATTTCAATATCCCTCTTCAGAAGCCCACTGTTCGGAAATACTGAGAATGATCAATTAATTGAGATGCAGCTTACCATGGCTTTGTTCTTTATCAATTTCTCTACAGGTCAGGGAATTTTTTTTTTCGATTTCTAATGAGATCCAACAGACACTGAATCACACAAGCATGACTAATACCAGCCATAGTTAGCAAATGCAGAGGATCCAACAATATGGAAGAACACTACCAGTATTTGTAGTTCCATCAGAAGCAACAAATTGCCTCCCAGAATAGACTCCCGGTAAGCCCAGCCTTTTTGTTCGAATATATTTCTCTCATTGCATGATGGACCTTAAAATTTAGTTAAATGGTAGAGCCTCACCCATTTGGGACATGTATCAAAAGGATTCCTATGACCTCGTATCTTGAAACAAAGCTTAGTTAAATGGTAGAGCCTCACCCATTTGGGACAGGTATCTAAAGGATTCCTAAGATCTCGTATCTCAAAACAAAGCCTTCATGCATAAGAACATACGCTCGAACGGCTCGATCAAAATGACAAGTTAAACCAAGATTAAACAAAGATGCATAACCTAGCTAGAGACTCAAATCATCAACTAAGATAGTCTAGAAAAGCAATATAACAACTAAAGAGAGAGCTTAAGCCTAGAAGGTTAACTCTTTGAAGCAAAACCTCCAAGAAAGCTCCTCATGCAAAGCAGAATAAGTATGGTGCTATTGGGGTGCATGTCTGCGATCTATTTGCCTTGCGGATCAAAGGCTGCATCACATGTACGTGCATTAACCAGTGGTCATCCAAAAGTCATTGTACGTTTTTTTTAAAATGTTTTATCAAACACCTTTGCGATTTTAAAAAATAACAATTTTAGAAACGTAATTTTAAAAAACGTAAATTTTAAAATTACACTTGAAATCACAATCTCAAACAGACCTATTTTTATTGGAAGCGCTTACTTAATGCGCTTATTTTCCATCATTGGTCCTTATCTTTATTTAGTGAGATCTTTTATAAGAGTTTATCTTTAATTCGGTCGTGGCGTAAAGGACCGAGTTTACGCCCACCAATAGGAGCAAGACACTTGAGCTAAAACAACAAAAAATTGCAAAAAACTTGTATAGAAAAAAAAAAAAAAAAAAAACACTAGATTCGGTCGGCCAAAGAAAAAAAGAGAGAAAAAAGAGAAGGAAAACGAAGAAGGAAGAAGGCTGGCCAACGACACCCACCCACCCAGCGCCGCCATTCCGGCCCATGCCCACCCACCATGGTACCTTGTGGGTCCGGCGTGACCCACGTTCATCTTCTCCGACGGATCCCGGACCCCTTTAGAGTTAACTTTCAAAATCTAGGTTTTAGTTTTGAATCTAAAAACGATTTTTGAGGCATTCGAATCGAGTTTTGAGGCATTAGAAATGATTTTTGAAGGCATTAGAATCAATTTTTGAGGTTGGGTTTGTGTTTTTCGGTGTTTTCCAGTTGGGTTTGGTCGGAAATGAAGAACGTCGCCGGAAATGGTATTGCCGGAGATGGTGGGTGACGGTGAGTTCTACAATCGCCGGTGAGTGCCGTCGCCAGTGAGAGCTACCATCGCCGGTGAGTGCTGTCGCCAGAGAGTGCCGTCCCCTGCTTTGGTTTCATTTTCCAGTGTTTTGATTTCGTTTTTCTTAAGTTGCATTAGATGAGGTGTCATCATTTTAATGGAAGGTAAAAAACATGCCTTTTTTGTCATGACCGTATAGTAGATACACTCCTTTTATAATACTATTTTTCTTAATTTCCTCGTATCTTAAAGTTTTTTCTATTCTTTTTTTATTATTATTCTCCTCGTATTTTAAGTTGTTATCTCTCACTTCCCTTTTATGTTCGGCCTACGCAGGTATCAACTTCTTTTCTTTAGTAAAATCCCTCACGTACACTTCGCCTTTTGTTTTCTTGTCAACTTCATGCATTTCCTCATGCATATCACGCCACACTCGTACCACACACATATCTCATCGCAATTTGTATAATCGATAAAATTAGTCTTCTGACACGCGTAATTAAAAATGAAAATAGTTGAAAGAGAGGGTCGAAGTGTCACATTATGAAAGAGAGGCATCGTGATCATAAAACCAATGAATTTAAAGTCCCGTATAATACACATTTGATAATAAAATTAACATGTATAGTAAGTTAATGGCCATTATTACCGCATGTACCAGTATACCATGTCATACGATGCAAATTATCTTGTCTGTATTTTACATGCATGTTATTTTAGAAGTCTCATTTCGTTAACATATTTAGCACAACGTTTTTCTCAAAATGCTAAAGTTCATGTGCAATAAATATAAATTGTGAGAGTTACAAAATATGCATGTTTTCTCGATACACAAAATAGATATGCAGTGCATGAAAAATAACAATAAGCATTATGTGAGTTAAAACTCACCTGAATCGAAAAACGTCTCCGAATACTTCGAAAGATCCGAGTTCTCCAAATTTGTGAAAAACCTTCTATTAATCCTAATTCTACTACAACGACTCTAAAGCAAAGAAAACATGAGTTATGGGACTGTTGGTGAAAATATGATTTTCCTGTCACACACTGACCATACGTCTGGGCTTAGGGCCATACATCCACAGTGTCAGGACTGGTTGTACGTCCGGCCACGATACCATACGTCCGCTTTGAGAGTTTTAAAGGAAAACCTCATTTTCTTTCCATTGTCCGCCTATTCTCCGACTCCTATGGCTACTAGAAACACCCTAAAACCTTCTATTAATCCTAATTCCACTACAACGACTCTAAAGCAAAGAAAACATGAGTTATGGGACTGCTGGTGAAAATATGATTTTCCTGTCACACACTGACCGTACGTCTGGGCTTGGGGCCATACATCCACAGTGTCAGGACTGGTTGTACGTCCGGCCACGATACCATACGTCCGCTTTGAGGGTTTTAAAGGAAAACCTCATTTTCTTTCCATTGTCCGCCTATTCTCCGACTCCTATGGCTACTAGAAACACCCTAAAGCCTCCTAATCGAGATTACAACCTCCATGCAGCATAACAACGCTAAGCTAACAAAATGTTAGCCTAAATAAGGTTTAAAGCGTATCTAAGCTAACAACTACAACCAAACAGAAATTGAGCAACAACGTATTTAAAAGGTAAGGATCGAACGTTACCTCCTTAAAACAAAATCGCAAGAGTTTCGCCTCACGAACGTTTTGAAACACACAAACGTCTCACACATGCTCACAAAACACTCAAAATACTCTGGGAACACTCTAGCAGTCTGGGGGTGTCTGCAACTTACGCAAAACACGAAGGGGGTAAGAGGGTATTTATAGGCTCCACATCATTTTGATATCTTTCTTTTAAAATCTGTTTGGGATTGCGTTTGAAAATATAGTTTTTAAGTCAAAAAGCACTTCTTGGCAAAAGCTTCATTTTTTAACTTTTCTCAAAAGTGCGTTTTGGCTTCTTTTTTTTTTTTTTTTGCTTTTTGGACCATTAAAAGTGTTTTCAATTTTATTTACCAAACATATACTTTTTTATTTAAACAGACTTTTTAAGTGTTAAACGTATTTTTAGGCCCCTCAAACGCAAACTCAAACATGCCTTTAGTAAAAAAATTTGGTGACTTCAACACGGTGCAAGCCATAAAGTGACTCTGCAATCCTGCAATCCATAAGAGATGGTTTGACCCTCTAATTCAATCACTAAAGATGGTTGAACCATCCATTATTGCTACGTAAGGTGATTCTGCCGCCTCTAATCCTCTCTCTCTCCAACATTTTTTTTTGTGAAAAATTGATTCTCATATTCATAATCTCCAGTAAATAAAAAAAAATAAAAAATAAAGGAGCATATCACAAAGAAGGGATAGGTTCTTCCCTTCGTACAATACCATGCACAGATATCCAGTGGAGCATTCTCCAACCAGGTATTATTTGTGACATGGGTGGTACCCATCATAACTAACCTATGAGCTACATTATTGGCCTCTCTTATTACATAGGAGAGATTTGTAGTCTCAAAGCCCTTAAGAACAGATTGAATCCCATCCACAAAATGACCATACTTGCTTGTACAGGGACTCTCACTATTAACTTCCTTCACTATCATCTGCGCATCCCCATCAAACATAACTTTTCGATAGCCCATTTCTCTGCCAAAAATAGTAGCATGTAGTGCTGCTAAAGCCTCTGCCACAACAGGCTTCGTGTTGGTCATCTTCGTCACACTTCGAGCTGCCCAAAAAATCCCCCTCGAGGATCGAGCTACGCACCCCAAACCTATTCTCCCTTGCTGAACATCCCCTGAGGCATCCCAGTTTATTTTAACAAATTCATCCCAAGGGGGGGACCCCTGACTCACATCTTGACCATCCACACCGTTGCTTGTCCCTTGCTTATCTTCTTTTTGCACAACATTCGCCTTTTGAAAAGCAGCGGGGGAAACTACAACAATATTAGAAGGAGAAAATACATTTTACTCGAGCATGGAAGGTGGCACGACCACCACACCCATACCTCGCAGTCTGTCACTATTGATCCATTTTTACTCTTAGCAGGCTTTGAAATCATGTTATTACCAAGGTTGACAACTGTCTCAACACGTAGAATATTGTTATTAAAAAAAAAAAGAAGTAAGAATTATAAAAGTTCTTTTTTAACTAGATTAGAGAACTCGATATATTAAATTAATATTTGTCTTAAAAAATTGGATTGAATGATCCAATCTATTAAATTAACGCACGTCTTTAAAATATATGATTTTCACATACATTTTTAATAAGATTAATAGATAATTTGGAATATCTTATGCATTTTAAAAATGTATATGAAGATTAGATGAATTTGAAGAAGAAAAAAATGCCCAAAAACATATATGTGCTATCAATAATAGGCTAAATGGATATGCATTACAAAATATTATACATTGCGTACTTCAATTAGTTGGTGGGTCCCGTCTATGTGAAGCGGCAACAATAATATTAGAAGGGAAAAATAGATTTTAATTTACCCCCTGAACTATCCACCCATTTGCACTTTTACCTCAAATGTTTAAACGTGACACTTGACCTCGCCCCCCCCAAACTTTCAAATTGTTGCAATTCGACCATTCTTTTTTTTTTTTTTTCCAAAATACCCCCATCACATATTTTATTATTATTATTATTTTTTTTAAAAAAAAAAAAAGTCAGAATGGTTGAATTGCAATAATTTAAAAGTTTGGAATGGTCAATTGTCACGTTTTAAACATTAGAGGTAAAAGTGCAAATTGGTGGATAGTTTAGAAAGTAAAATATATTTTCCCTATATTAGAAGGAGATCTTAGCAGTAATTTGCATTGACCCAGAAAGGTCAATTTGTTCAATGGTGAATGAAAAAAAGAAAAAGAAAAAAGAAGTTATTTTATTTTAAATCTAATAAAATAGTTAGGGATGTGAATTAATTAAGAATAAAAATACACAAATCACGTGAAAAATGTGTAACTATCAAATGCTAGAACTAAAAGAACAAAGTTTTTGCTTAGAAAAAAAAAAAGAACAAAGTTTTTCTTCAAAGATTGAAAAAAAAAAAAAAATTCTTCTAATTCAACCACCATCTATTAGGGGTGTTCGTTCGGGTCAATTATAACCGACATGTAACTGATAACCGACAATAATCGATAACCAATTTAGTAATCAGTTATTAAAAATCGATAACCGACTAGGTCGATTGCGATTAACGGTTTTAGGGATTTGAAAAATGCGGTTATAATCGATAACCGACTATATATATAATAATAATAATATAATAAATNTAAAAAAAAAAAAAAAAGAACAAAGTTTTTCTTCAAAGATTGAAAAAAAAAAAAAAATTCTTCTAATTCAACCACCATCTATTAGGGGTGTTCATTCGGGTCAATTATAACCGACACGTAACTGATAACCGACAATAATCAATAACCAATTTCGTAATCAGTTATTAAAAATCGATAACCGACTAGGTCGATTGCGATTAACGGTTTTAGGGATTTGAAAAATGCGGTTATAATCGATAACCGACTATATATATAATAATAATAATAATATAATAAATATTTATATGAACAATCAAAGGAGTGGCATACTATATTGAATCAGCTAGACCAATCAATTCTAGCATTCAGCTTCCTGCTTACTATTTCCAAGACATCTGAACATTTTTACAGAAATCAATACTTAA
This sequence comes from Carpinus fangiana, assembly GCA_006937295.1. Lineage (NCBI taxonomy): Eukaryota > Viridiplantae > Streptophyta > Magnoliopsida > Fagales > Betulaceae > Carpinus > Carpinus fangiana. The sequence continues at coordinate 1,431,738 of CM017323.1, forward strand.
AGATGGACATGAGAAATTGGACATCATCATGCTTACAATACCTATTGATTCTTGTCTGTATCAAATTGTACACTTGCTTACTGCCTGGTTAATGTGGATGCGGTATGCTTTCTCGTATGCATGTTCTTTATTATTCCCTTAATGCAATGTTTTCTATGAACAGTAGGGATACTCGTGCATCAAAAAGTTTCTTTTTATGAAAAATGCTTGGGGTACTTTTTATTACTATTTCTTTACAAATTTTATGTGATTATAGCTTTACATTTTATAGAGCTGTTTGCCATGTGAATATTTAAGTGGTTGATGCGGTAAATACTATATAGTCTATATGGACTGTAACATCAATTTGGAAATAGCTATTTATAGTGAAAGATATTATCCTAAACACATAATTACCATAAAAATCTCTGCTTTTTATTTTTTGCCATGGATCTTGTGTTGTTTGTAATCTCTTTACAAGTAATTAATTAACAGGGTAAAGTCTCTACCTACACCTTTTTGAAATTTGGTGTGGTTCTTTCTCCACAAAGGGCATTAGATATCAGGCATCATGAGATAATGTTCTTTGTACTATACTAAGCTATGTAATCCCAAACATCAGAATCTTTCTTGCTGCCCCCACTCCATTCTATGGAACAATTAATGTACCTCATGGCATCCCCTTGTACGCCTTGAAATTTTTACGGCTTTCCAAACAGGAAAAGCAAGCAAATTAAGTCTAATATCAACTACTACATTAGCAAAATTCCAATCCATAAACAGACTTAGATTATGAATAGTCAAGATAATGTTAATACCATCCCCTTCAAGGACAAGATTATCAACCCCATATAAACTGGCTGCATGAGTCGCTAAAAGAGTAGCTAGAGCTTCACCTACAGAAACATCATGTGTGAAAATCTTTTTTGTGGTAGCATAGATAATATCGCCAACATGATTACTGATCACCACATCTGCAAGAGCCAAATTAGTTTTCACGGCCACATCATAATTAGCTTTAAAAACTAAGGGTCCGTTTGGGAGTGTGTGTGTTTTTTTTTAAAATAATATGTATTTTTAAACCAAATCGCAGTTTTAGTTTTTAGGGTCCGTTTAGGACTGCGTTTTTTTTAAAAAATTATTTGCATTTTTAAACCAAATTGCAATTTTGGAGTGTTTGAGATTTCGATTTTAAAAACGCAAATTTTAAAAGTGTGAAAAAATTTGCGATTTCAATAAGTTGATTAAAGGGTGCTTATTTGAAAAGTGCGAATTTAAACCAAAATTACACTTAAACAAAATATTTGGGGCAATATTTATCTATTTAGCCTGAAATCGCAATTATATGCTAATGTTATCAAAACAAGCAATTAATAAAAAATATTTTTTAACATGTTTTACCAAACGACTATGCGATTTTAATAAATAACTATTTCAAAAACACAAAATTTTTAAAAACGCAAATTTTAAAATCGCACTCCCAAATGGGCTCTACATCGGCTAGGACCATGCCTAATGAAACGGAGGTCACTAGTTCGAATTCATCTCCTCTCTCTTGTGTGGACATAAAAAAAAAAAAAAAGCTTTAAAACTACCAAGCAAGGAAGGGGACCAAAGAGAGTGAGAACTGAGAAGTGGCGTCTTCCCAAGCAAGAGTATGAGCTCCTATTGTTTTTAATCACAAATGCTAGTTTTTAAATATTCTAAACATTAGAATCTTCTAATACCTCCTGAATTATCTTTCATGCTGCCCTACTCCATTCTATAGAACATTAATGCACCTCATGGCATTCCCTTTCTCTAGTTTAAGAGTTCTGAACACCAATCCTAAATATTAGGTATGAAATATTGACAAAAACAAAATATAATTGGTTACAAAGTTAAAAAGTTAAAAAGATTAAAAGGACCACTTGGTTTTTTTTTTTTTAATTTAGTTTTAATTTTTATATATAATTTTGTTATTTTTAATTTTTTTAGTTTTTAGTTTTTTTTTGTTATAATATTAAGGAATTTTAAAATTATTTTATAATGAGTATTTTTGTCCCTTTTTTTTATTTTTTTTATTTTTTTTTTACTTTAGACTAAACTAATTACATGATTCAAAAGGAATGCAAAATGGGCCAAAGCCCACTAGTCCAACTAAACTCAGCTTATTTACATGCGCCTTTGTCTACCTCACCCACGAAAGCCCCCTGCTCACCTTCTTTATTCTCGCAGAAAATCCCTAATTTAGGTGGTGTTTGACAACCGGAATGTGGAGTTACTGTTCAGGGTTGTCACTGTTCATTATTGTCTTTTTGCTAAAAAGTTTGCTGGATTAGTCATCAGCCTCAGACATGGAATTACCGTAATACCCTTAGACTTTTCATCTTCAAACAAAGAAACCCCACACACACAAAGACGCAAATACCTTGCTGTAAGCAGTGAGGCAGCGGCAGCAGCAGTTGGGTATGGAGGGGGAGAGGTGGGTTCAATGGCACCCATGGTTTTGCAGCTCGGCTCTGGTGATGGGTTGAGTGGGATGGGTATGGCACCGCCATTGGGCTTGAACCAGCAGCAGGGGTTGGGGATGGGTATGGCACCCCGTTCTCTCTCTCTCTTCGATTTTTCTGTGTTTCACTCTCACCGATTTCCCTATGTTTTTGGATTCCGGTTTTTGGGCATTTCATATTGATGAGTAAAAAGGGGTATTTCGAACGTGCCATAAGCAAGGGCGGATTTGTGGGTGTGGTTTTGATTCAGCCTTTGTTTTGACAGTAATCTGTATTGTATTGAGTCTGGAATAAAGAAAACAGAGCAAAAGAACCAATGGAGCTTAGTTGCAGAACTATCCTCTACTTCATTCCTCTACTATTATTGTTCCTCTCATCATCATCAACAGAAACTGCTGAAGTAGACCCATCATCGTCGTCGTCAATTATATCAAGATTCCAACAGTACCTCCGAATCAACACAGCCCAGCCGAGCCCCCAGTACACTGAATCGGCCGATTTCATCCTCTCCCAAGCCAAGTCCATCGCGCTCGAGGCGCAGACCCTAGAGTTCGTGGAGGGCAAGCCTCTGATCCTCCTCAAATGGCCCGGCTCCGATCCCAGCCTCCCCACAATCCTTCTCAACTCCCATATCGACGTTGTTGCCGCCGAGCACAACAAGTGGTCGCACCATCCCTTCAGTGCTCAACGAAATCTCGGTTGAAGGTGCTCAACGAACTGAGTTTTCTTCGGAGCTTTCGTGTTGGAGGGGAACAGGGGAGAGACCAAATTGGGGGGAAGGGAAAACGTGCTCCGTGAAACATTAAGAATAAGGGTAAAAATGTAAATACAGCTGCTACATCTGAAACCCAAATTCAAACGTGGTCAACAACGGTAGGCGCTACAGTAACTCCCCCATGAACAGTAGCTCCGCATCTCGATTGTCAAACAGCCCCTTAGTGAGCGAAACGCTTCGCCTAGCCGTCTGCGCCTCGTTTCCCCCGAGTCTCATCCTTTCAATCTCTCATCTCCGCCCCTCTCTCTCTCGATGCAGCCGTCCTCACGGACCTCACCTCATCGTCCCGGTCCCCGAAGACGATCGTCTGCTCCCAGATCGACGATCCCTTTCAATCTCTCATCTCCGCCCCTCTCTCTCTCGATGCAGCCGTACACATGGACCTCAACTCATCGTCCCAGTCCCCGACAACGATCGTCTACCCCCAGATCAAAACCCAGATCGACGATCGTCTCCTCTCAGCTCTCACTCAGTCACTCTCTCTCTCGTTCTCACGATCTACCCAAATCTTACTTTTCCTTCAGAAGAAAAACTACATGCATCTTGGAAGAGGAAGGCTTCCCCGAAAACAGACACCTCGGCGCGGCGGCGACTCCACTGCGGACTCAACCATCATTTTGTAAATTCGTAACTGAATCACCAGTTGTCTATCATGGTCGTGCTAATGGTTTTGGTCCTTGCTCTTACGACATCGTTTTCTCCGTGGAGGGCTATGAGGTGTCTAATTGTGATGGTGTAAAAGAAATTAGGGCGCATTACAAGTTCTATACCATCAAACTTGGTCCCGACAATGTTTGCCCAAATCCACTCATTCCTTTCTGGGATGGAAATGTTCGCGACTGCACTAGTTTTGCAGTACTACGCTCCCACGTATACTTTTTGTGTGGAGTGGAATATATTACTGTTCCCGAGTGGTCGAAACGGGCGATTGGCGACGTCTGCAAACTAAGGGTTTCTTCGTCTGGAGCTAAAGAATGGGTCCGTACTTCTCCAATGATATGCCCGAGATATTGCCCGCAACCTTTGGTTCTGGGCGGTAAAATGTATGTTTGTAATTCTTATTGTACTGGAGGTATACTTCCTCCTCCTCACTGGGGTGAGGTTTTTAACCCCGCCAATGGAAAATGGGAACTTATCCCTAACCCTCCAAATTATCCTGAGAAACGTTTAATCATTTCTGCGGCTCTTCAGAATCCGCACAGGGTGATTGTGGCTCACCGTGTAGCGGGTGATCGCAATTCTGCCATATTTTATGCTTATAGCGTGCAGAATAGATCTTGGTCAATGCTTATGCCTGCTGAGCGCAATCTCCACCGGCTGTGTAAGCGTTATGGTAAGGATGCGTGGCTAAAAGAAGCTGTAGGTGTCAATGATACTTTGTACTGGATCAGACGCCCCGAGGATTTCCGATTACAGGATGATATCCTATTTGTTGCGTATGATCTGAATTTGGATATGTGGCTGGAAGGGCATTTAAAAGGTCCCGCAAGTTTTTTTATGGAAGATTATTCAGCACTGCCTATCCTTTTGCATTTGGGGCAGCAGAGGTTCTGCCTCTTACAATATGCGGCAAATAATGATTATGTCCGCGCTCTTACCGTAGATGTTTCTCATATGCCGTCGGAGACTTTAAGCATATCAGTAGTTTGGGATCAAAAATATGGGATGGAACCAACCATAAGTGGTATACGCCCTAGTTTAGCATATTGCAGTATACGGTAAGTTTCTTGTTTTCCCATTTGATTTGAAATATTGAAAATCTGTAATTGACGCTTGCTGCCTGCCTTTCTTTTCTTCTGTGTTTTTTGTTTTTTAACCCTTCCCCTTTGGTCAAGTCTCATGGGAAAGGGATATGTGTTAGTTTTTTGTGCATTACGTATGGTTTTATGTCGTAAGTAAGTGCTAATGGGTGTTAAACTTGCAGGCCTGTGTATTTGGAGGTGAAATCACACAAGAAGGAAGTTTGAGGAGCAAATTATGGTATTAGGTATTCTCTATTGATTCCATGCTCTTATTGAGAACATCATCACATTGTCCAATGCTCTAAAGGAATATGTTTTCTTCTTTCTTTTGTGTTATAAGTTATAACCGTACCAGGGATGATTTAATTGTTGTCATCGATCTCTTTGAGATATGTGTTCAATCTCAAATCCCTCAAACAATAACAGATACAAATTCTACGTGATTTTTCAAGCCTAGTGATGGATTTCCAACAAAAGATCACAAATGAATCTTGCATCAACTTGGAATTGTTGAATACAAGTCACCTTTGGGCGTCTCTTGATCAAGCCTAACCAGTCACTCTCGAATGTTGCCTCTTAGTATCTTGCAGAAGTAAGTTGGTTTGAATTCCTTCCTTAAAGTGTCCCCCTTTTTCTAAGCTAGATTTGAGCCAAGACTTATCACAACTCCAATCTACCCATCTACAACTTGAGCTGCACTGCTTGACGTTTTAACTTGTATTTGTTTTAATTATCTTGGGGGTTTTTTCAGGTCGGACTTCGGCACAAGATCAATATGATAATTTGATGATTGCCATTTAGTGCCTGAAATTGGTCTTTTAGTAAAACTAGATCACACCATGAGGATGATATAGTTTATGACTTGTGACCGGCTCTTTCCTGAACCTCCATATCCTAGAGAGGTATATTAACCAATAAAAAACAATTATATGCATTATGAACAGATTTAGGGATGAAGTACTTAAGTAGAACGTCCATGTTGGATTAACAATATACTAGCTGCCATTTTTATGGCAATCATCTGAGCTGTGGAGAAGTCTAAATACTAAAATTTCTTCTTCTTTTTTTTTTTTTTTTTTTTTTTTTTAAACATGGAAAATTGCATTAAGAAAATTTGGACTTTGTTTTTCTGTGCATTAAGATTCTTTGTGCAGATACAACTGATGGAATCTGATCCAATTATAACAGAGGAGGTCCGTGCAGGCAGACAAAGCTCATTATGCGACAAATATCACAGGAGATGTACATGAATCTGGGTGGATTAGTGAGAAGTATGGTTATTCATTCGTGCATTTGTTTCTCATGAAGCAATTTATAATCTACATTATTGTTTCCTACACTTTACATTCATTAATCGAAAGGGAAAGCAATATTATTAAATAACCAGTGTGTCTCATTCGATCCGGCATATGAATAAAAAGCCAAGCCAAGAGTTCTCAAGGGCCCTAGAGAAGCCAATGTCATGAACCCCGAGTCGTCGAACATATAAGGATCTTTGTCTCATACATTATTTAAAATTGACAAAAGAAATAAATAAATGAACGTCCTAATTATTTTTTAAACCCCTTAAAATTTTTTTTTTTAAAAAAAAAACCCTCTAATTTTGTTTATTAAATTGATATTTGTCTAAAATTAAAAAATAAAATAAAAAGAAAATTAAAGGGATTAACAAGCAGATTTTGATGTTGATAACTTCTCAAAGCGATGGCTCTTTTTCTTGATTTTCTCCAGCATTTGGTGTTGCTGGATGGATTAGGATCCTTTCAAATTCTTTCAAAATTTGAGTATATCAAATTTTAAATCTTAACAGTTGATTCTGATTTTCAGGGTTTAAAATAAAAGTTTTTTTCAATTTTTAATAATTAAAAAATCNGTATATCAAATTTTAAATCTTAACAGTTGATTCTGATTTTCAGGGTTTAAAATAAAAGCTTTTTCAATTTTTAATAATTAAAAAATCAGAATGTGTTTTGATTTTAAATGTGAAAACTGAAAAACTTTTGTTTTTGGCCCTTAAGATCAAGATGAACGGTTAAGATTTATCAAATTTTGAAAGAATTTGAGGGGATCCTGTTCCGTTGGTTGATGCTTCACCGATTTCCTCCTTTTTTTTGGAGGGTATACAAAAACTCAAAAATTAATAAAATCACTTAACAAATAAATACACGAAATTAGTCCCTAGAAAAGTAAATTTTACTGCAAAGGGAATCTATTCGCCATATATATATATATATATATTACAAAAATATGCATATGTTCACTAAATTCTTTTCCAAGAAAACAAACAGAGCCTTACCAATGAGTGGAGAACTGAGATGATTCAAGCCTATGGCAAAGCGAGAAATGAGAGTCTTGATGCACCCAATGGCCATATGACAAATGACAGCCCATTTTTCCTCAAGTAGTATAGTACTGCATGTTAATTAATATTCTACCCAAAACCACTCATTCCATTCTGGACAGGAAAAGTTTCCTTGATCGGCTGTCTGTCTACGCTTCGACATCAAATGTCATAGCTACAACTTTTCCTCTCAGAAAGGAATGAGCGGTTTTGATAGAACTTGACTAAAAACGGAGGGAAGGTGAGCCTATACATAGCTACAACTGATTGGAGAGGCAAAGCTGGAATGGTTTCTTTGTGAGACACAATTTGAAACACAGTAGTAGTGTGAGAGAGAGACTCACTCGATCGCCTCAGAGCTGCTGTCATTATATATATAAGCTATAAGCTTGTGAAAATGGTGAACATTGTTGTATTTATTCTAACAAACGTAAGTTGTCAATTTCTCTCGTCTCTCTTTTTTCTCTGTCGGATGCAACATTGGACAGACACACTACCCAAAGCTACGCACATGTCACTCTTGACAAGGGAGAAGCGTTTGAGAAGAGAATGGACACTGGACTACTCATACGTGTAAATCTCATTATTGGTGCGTCTATGAAGGAATAAAACAAACATTTTATTCCCCCGAGAAGGAATTTTGACAAATCATAAAGGCTGTATTTGTGAATGAAATGGAATTCAGAAGAGGAATGATGGTGTTGCGGATTTGATTGTACGAGGGAAAAAAAAAATGTTTTATATAAAAAAGTAAAAAAATTTTATTTTGTAATAATTTTTTTATTTGAAAAGGGATAAAAAATGATTTATTTGACGTAAAAAGGTAAGAATATTTGGGTTAATTTTAAGAAGAATTTTTTAAGAATAAAGTAGGTCTCATGAACAGTACAATTCCATTCCATTCACAAACACAGCCAAAACGGTTGACGCTAACTCAACCGTTGGGGCCTCGTGGGCTTCTGATCACTCGCCCTGATGGGACGTATAAACAAAACATTTTTCTTTTTTTTGTTTCATCTTTTATCATTTCTGTAATGGCTATGATTGTCATTTGCCTTAAAAAAAAAAAAATTACGGGATTATAATAAATTTGATTAATGTGAAAAAAAAATTTGTTTGAAAAGTCATTTATATTTTATTTTTTGATTTAAATAATAAAAAAGTAATTAATTTAACGTAAAAAATAAAAATATTAGAGCATTAGCAGAAGCTACACACATATCTTACTGATGCACCCCTATTACTCAACGGATAATTTTTCTGTTGAACAATACTTCAGGTGATCATTTTTAATGAGAATAAGGATAAAAACATCAACCAAATAGTATCATTAATTCCTGATGCCCTTCAAAACATCAGCGTTCCTCCCATGTTCTATAAGATATATATGGGCATGTTTACATTCATAATAACAGATGAGTATAAATAAATGTTTTAGAAGAGTTGTTTTTGTCGCTACTGGAAAAAAAAAAAAAAAATCAATTAATTTATATTTTATAGTCGTTTTTTTTTATCTTGTACAATTAGTCTTTGTGTTTTTCCAGCTTTGAAAAGACATTGGTTGACAACGGATTGTGTACGTGTTTGGTAATGGATATTTTGTTTGAAAGTAATTGACATCTCACTCTTTTGTTCCAACTTTCGTTAATGGCCAGTGGCATATGCCCTAGCCCTTGTCATATCCTATAACAGTACGTACCCTCTAGCTATTTCCATTTTAGGAAGGTTTTCAGCATTTTCTTGAGAATCAAACAAGATATTTCCCTGCCTGTGTAAGCACACCACACACGGCTTGAATCAGACGGCGTCTTGGGAAGAGAAACGAGAGAAATGTCTGTCACGGGTTGAACCCACTAGCTTCACGCGTGCATGAGAATTAGGTGGTGTCACAAACCCATTGGATAAAGGAGTGAAATGTGTGAAAATGAGAGCCTCAATATCGCAGCGCAAAATCTGAGGGGTTTATTGTGTAGGTGGTGTCACAAACCCAATGGATAAAGGAGTAGCATGAAAATTGACATCCTCGATCAGCTTATTTAAATGTGCCATTGTCTTCTTCACCAACGTATGTGTCTTTCTCAGTTCTCACTTTCTTTTTCCCCCACAAAATTCACGCCGAAACAACCCCTTTAATTGTTGCTAAGCTTTTCTTCTCTTCACCGCCGATTTGGAAGAAGGCATCCCAAAAAAAAAAAAAAAAAATTACTCCACGGAAAGACACCACGGCGCGGTGGCGACACTGTTGTCTCCGCTACTGACTCGACCATCAGGTCCATCACTTTATGAATTTGCCATTAAGTCACTACATGAATTTGATCGTGATGTCAGTCTGTTTGCTCTTTGTTCTTACCACATCATTTTCTATGTGGATGAGCTCGATGATGATGGAAAATATCAGTGGGCACATTTGAAGTGGTCTACCCAAATCCACTCGATCAATTCTTTTTTGGAAAGGAAAAAGCGTGTTTACTCATGCATGTGATGAGGCAACATCGCTTGATCAATTGATCAAGTACTTTTTGGCTACCAAAAGGCAACATCACTTGATCAATTGAGTTATTTTTTGGCTTCCAAAACTCTGTAAACTAGAGCACTCTATCCTTTATTATCGTTCAGATTTCATTTTCCTTTGATTCATGGAACATATATATAGTGCTATTGTTTCGCGTTGGGGGAGAAACGTTGAATCAAAACTACTTAATGAAATAGGAAGAACGGTTAGGGTGTCGTGTGAAAGAGAAGAGATTGCAAAAGAATGATTTTGTAATGATAATAATTAACAAAGGAGGAGGAATTCTTCTGCTCTTTTTTCCACCTAATTATTTGGAAAGAAAAGATTAACACATAACAATTGGATTTCAAGCTACAAGGATTTCCAACATTAGTTGAATAAAAGGCTTGAACAAGTGGTTGTAAAGTGGTAGTCATAGCTACAACTTAAAAATGAAGAATTCAAATGACTAGAATGAATAAATTAGGCGGATGAGCAAAGCAATTAAGGTGGCTACATCTTTTTGCAATTTCTAAGGATATTTAGGTCAACTTACTCAACTAATTAACCTTTAATTCCAATCAAAATGGTAAATTGGGCCGAGACGCCAACATCTTTTGGAAATTGGGTTCAATAGGAGGATCCAATTATATCGTTTGACATTGTTATTTCTAGATCTCTTGATTAATTATGTGAAAATATATATTTTTTAATAGCATTATTAATAAAGTTAGAGGAATTTTTTCTAAAAGAATGCATCATTCTTGCATGTTAAGGAATACGTGACAGTTTTTTAAACTAAGTTAAAAGAAATTCTTTCAACCCAATAGAAATGAAATTTTATCCTAACAAATGCATATGTACTTTACTTATGAAGGTTGGTTGGGATTGCACGTGATTTCCAAATGATTGGCCAAATTTACTACAAACAAAGATTTCATTTAAATTAAAAGTATGAAGAATTTTTAAAATTTAGTCAGTTAAATTGACATATATTTTTAGAGCACGTTATGTCTTTAAAGTAAGACATTAGTTTAATAAATTGAATTTGAAAATTTTACCTTAAAATAAAACATCATCCATTTGCCCAGAAGTGAGGCACATACAACTTTTATAATGTTCAACATTCATTTATGTACTAATCATGTCTTGTAAGCCCATCACCATTTTTATTTTGTGTGTGTGTGTGGAGATTTGGGACCTATCACGTTGGAGGTTATGAAGCAACCTGGGACCCTGTCCACATTCCACAAGATTGGCCATGTTGGTAATGTTGCAACTACTGGTTGTTCAACATGTTACATCTTTGACGCAAAAAAATGGTATTAACTATTAAGCGCTACTAAACATATTACACTTTGACGCAATAATTCATTGACGTTTATTATGCTAGTCACAAAATAATTAAATTTTTATTATTTAATTTTTTTCAGCATTGAAATACTATTAAGTGAGGAAGCTTTACAGAACTCCCAATGAGATCAGAATCCATAAAATGTATATACTTTGGTAAACCTACACAATGTATATACTTTTACAGAACTCAAATTTGAACCAAAAACCTACACAATTTGAACGTTGCATAGATTTCAACATGTGGGGACCACTCTAAGCTGAAAAAAAGATGGAAGCTCGCTCCTCCAAACATGGTTGAGAGACAGACCCCACTTTCCTAAATAAAAAGATTGCACTACACTGCTGTTTCTCCTCTGCTTGTGGGCCTGCTTTTCCACAACATGGACTCACAGCTTTCCATTTGAATTTCAAATTTTTTGAACGGTATACAAGTGAGAAAAGTCCACATAGAATTCTAAAGTTTGGATTTTTTTGGGGTTTCAGCAGCTGAAGAAACATGGGAGACTCGGCTTGTCTCATGCAGCCATTTTCTTACACTTCTGGGATTTCCAATGAAGCAAATGAGGTCAGTTCATGAAACTATGGAATTAATTTGAGTTCTTGTTTTCGTTTTTCTTAGTTGTGGATATGGGGTCCTAAAGGTTTTTGCTTTGCATTTCTTTGCCGTTTCTCTTACAAAATCTATGATTGCTGAGGAACGAAGAAAATTAAAGAAAATAGAAGTAGAAGTCGTATGTTATGCACCATTTCTGCATTCGCTAACTGAATTACTCTCACCAGAAAATTAGCTGTAGTTTTATGGGGCTCAATTGGGTAGTACTTTTGGCTTTCCCACCAAATGAAAGCAGAGAAAAGTGCCTAAATTTATATTCTTTTCTGCATTTTCTCCATCAATTGCTTTTCCAACCGGTATTCAGTTTCTTGCGAAAGATTTCGCCACTATTATCAGGTTTTCATCTTTTAATGGGACTATAATTTCAATTTCTAGATGGGTTTAAGAAATTTTTCTGCTTCAGGGAAACCCCATTCATGCTCTGGGGCAGTCAATCTCATTTGGGAGGTTCATGTCAGAGTCCTTAGCTTGGGAGAAATGGTCATCCTTCTCTCACAACCGCTATGTTGAAGAGGCCGAGAGGTACGCCCGGCCTGGCTCAGTAGCTCAGAAGAAAGCTTTCTTTGAAGCTCACTACAAGAAAATTGCAGCTCAAAAGGCGGCAGCCTTGCTTGAACAAGAAAATGCTGCAGCAAACAATGCCCCAAAACCAGCTGAAGAAGAAGATCTAGATCACAACATTAGTAACCATGATTTGCGGATGACGAGTGAAAACTCCAACAAGGTTGTTGACCAACAACCTGAGATCAAGGCCCCATATACCGAGGCATATTCCACTGTCCATGACAATGGCTATTGTTCAAATGCTGGGATGGATATATTTCAAAGTGGTACTGTGGATGGAGCTGATCTGGTACCTGAAAACCAAGTTCTTGTGGAGAATTCTTTGGAAGTTGAACAACCGAGCCACCTTAGGGATGTTGATAATCACAAGGTAAATGAAATGGAGCTCGCTGGAACACCCCAAATTAAGAAACCTCTAGTGAAGGTATGGTTGACAATTTGTGTTAGTGTGTCAAGTCAACTCACGGGTTAACTTGAATCTGACCCATTTAGAGTACGTTTGGGAGTGCGATTTCTTAGACAAAAAATATGATTTCATAGCAAAATGCAAAAAGTGTATCATTTGAGAGTGTTTTTAAAAAATCATAGTTTGAAAATGTAGAAAAAACTGTATTTTCAAATTGTAGGCCATAGGATTTTTTTTTAAAAAAATTATTATTTTAAAGGTTAAATTGTGATTTTAAAGGATAAACTGTGATTTTACCAAACACTTACCTACATTTTTAACAGTTACGTTTTCAAATCGCTATTTTTTAAACCTCAAAACTAAATGGACTATAGTAAAAACGGGTCAAACCTCTCGACGTTGACACTACCTATAAATTAGCCGGTTAGAGTTTTTGACCCATTTAGCAGTATTGATTTGTGTCCATTGACTTTTTTGGTTTTTATTTTGAGGTCGCTCTGCTTACATGATTGTCATTACAACAGAGTTGCAGCTCTAATCAAGATTCTTTGGGGTCAATGAGCAAGAAGAAACTACCACTTTCTTCCTCAAAGTCATGGATTCATAAGAGAGCATCTAAGCTCCCATCTTCACCTGCCAAGCATACAGCTCCTATTTGTCCCAAGAAGGAAAATAATGCTACTCCAATGAGTATGAAGTCAGCAATAAACTCTGTGGATAAGAAGAGATCTCCTAAATCACATCATAAGTCAGTCAATTTCACTCCTATTAGAGAACTTAATAGATTCACTTCAAAGGTAATCCGGAAGATTGAAAGTTCAAGAGTTGGTGGTAGTTCGTCAAAGGCATCAAAAGATTACTCGACTCCTTTGAGGACCCCTACTATGGTGCTTTCTTATTTCTCTGCACTTGGCCTCAAGTAATGTTGTTTTGTATATTGGTATATGACTTTAATACATTGGATGACATAGTAGTAAAAATCAGCCATTATTAAAAAAGAAAAAGAAAAACTAAGGATTGATTCTCATTATCACATCATCTCAGTTGTATAATATGGCATTACACTCTTTGGCCTCTCAATTATATAGACCATTTACTTTTATCAAAAAAAGAAAAGTCTACAGACAATTTTCTTTTTTCTGAATGAACTATCAACTTCGCAGTTCTCGTCAACCATGCTAAGATGAGTTCATCTTGGAAATGCAGGTATTTAAAAATGTGGAACAAATGCATCCTTCGGGTACCCCTTGGTCAGAGAAGAGAAGGTATCTGATTTCATAGCATTCTCAAAGTATTTCAGAAAAAAGAAATGGGTTTTATATATTATTGTGACATCTATAAATCACAGGACCAGAACACCACTTGATCCCTCAGTCTCTGGAAGTAAAACAGTCGGCCAAAAATGGCGCTTGCTCACAACTGAGTAAGCATATTTCACTTGGATTGTCATAAATAGTTCACATTTGTTAATACACTGAGATTTCATGATACTAGGGATACATAGAGCATTTGTGACACTAGGAAAAGAAAGAATTACTTGCATCAGCATATCAAACTCCCAGACTTCTGCTAATTGAACTCCGACTATCTTCAGTATTTTGTCTAGACGATGAAATCCATGAGACCAAACATTTAATTTAGCCATATTGATGCAGACCATACCATTTCTGAAGGAATTAAACGCCTTTTGAGTTTTGTTTTTTAGTAAATAAAGGCCCTTTGAGTTCTTCTGATAATAACTGTTTTTTTTAATGACAGTTGTTCAAAATATTTGAGTGCATGCAGAAACAAAATCCAGTCTCCAAATTTATCTACCCCTTTCTTCTTCAGGACAGAGGAAAGAGCTGCAAGGAGAAAGCAGGCAAGGGTTGGTCTTGTTGTTTTCATATTTTTATATAATGAACTTTGTTTTGTGGACGATAAATATGAAACTTATGGGTTTGTATGCCTTTGCCGTTTCTCCCTTGTCGCTTTCAGAAGCTAGAAGACAAATTCAATGCTAATGAGGCACAAAAAGTGCAGCTGCAAACAAAACTCAAGGTTAGAACTCTCTGCAGCTTCATGGATATGACTGGAAAACTCATGAGGGAAGTGTTTGCATTGCATTGTCAGTAAAAAAACTAAATTTTGTCCGCATAACTTGGTTTTATCAATGACATTGATTCCATGACCATTTGTGCAGGAGAAAGCAGAAACAGAAATTAGAAAACTGCGCCAAAACCTTTGCTTCAAAGCCAGGCCACTGCCTAATTTTTATAAGGAAAGAAAAGAGCAACCGAGTGAGATAAAGAAGGTATCTTTCCTCTTTATGTTATCTTACTAGGCTGTCTGGTTATCTTCCAGTTAACTTCTACATAACTGGCCATCTTGAGTGGTGTCATTTCAATCTGCAAAAGTTTTGACTAGCTAGTTTAACATCTTTTCCAATCCCTTTTGACATACAGGCTCCATTGAAACATCTGCAGTCACCAAAACTAGGAAGAAAGCCCACTCGCGTCATGGTAGAGACAACATCCCCTCTTCCTCCTCAGAAGCCTTCAATCAAAAGAAGTGGCTCCAAGCATGTCCATGGAAAGGATAGTCAAACTCCAACTCATTCTCTCACTCCACAATCTGTAGTGGATACTCATGAGAATAAATCTCCAAATATTCCCATGGATAGCCAGAACCAAAGATACTACAATTAGACATGCACAGCAGAATATCATGGAACAATGTGCAATATTGTTCAATAATGCCACTGATGCTTAAAGCTTAGGAAGATTTTTGGATTTGCTTAGTGATTCAGCACACCAGAAAGAAGCTGCCAGGAATATGGGACCATTCGTTCAGAGCAAATTCATACATTTATGCAGAGTCTCTTTCTGAAACTAGACCTTTTGCAGGCATGTATATTGTAAAATGTTTTCCTTCATCTGTACCAAATGCTATAATTGAATGCATCGCCTAACTTATTGATCCTACGGACCATGTGGAGTTGCTTAGATGAATTTAGAAAAAGGTTTCATTTGATGAATATCTAGACTTGTAATAGAGAAATTCAAATCTGCAGCACAGGATTTTTTTTTTCATGCAGCAGGCAGCTGTCAATTTCTTAATTAATGAAGTTGATTTCGATTGCAATCCACCAATCCCCAGCATATAAAAAACCATGCATTTCTATCACTTCTGTCATGGTTGGGAAAGAAACAACATATTTTCTTGGCCGACAACCAAGGTTGAATTAGTAAGAGCAATTTCACTACTCATTTAAGTGAAATAAACAATAAATGAAAAAATTTATTATGTAAGGCTAGATTTTACTAGCAATTTAAGTCTAAATGAGCAATTCATGCCTTCATAGCCGGGTGGAAGGCTACAATATTAGGTATATTGTTACAGATCACATGGATCATTTCGAACTCTCAAATGAGATAAATGTTATTGGTATCAATGAATAAACTCAATTGATATTTATTTTTTGGTAAAAGATTTGATACCCCTAACACTTCATATGAAAATTTAATCATTTTTCATTTTTTTAAGAAAATGGAGTGTGAAAATAAAAATAAAAATAAATTGTTTTTTTTTTTAATTTATTAAAATATTTTTGTCTTATTAAAATGTCAATTTTTTTTAGTACTTTTAAGAAGAAGTTTAAGAGAGAAATTATCAATTAGGTATTAGTTTTAGATAAATATGTGTTTTTTTAAAATTTTAATAAAGGAGACCTGAAATTATATATATTTTTTTAAAAAGGTGGTATATATTCGTTCTTTTTTGAAACCCTAAAATCCCTCGAGTCCCTAACTCTGTCTCTGCCGCTCCCTGCCGCCGCCAACGACTCTGATCTGGTTTCTCTCTCTAAAAAGCTTCTCTCAAATCTCTCAGGTTAAGTGTTACGGAGGCATTTCCTTTCACCGAACCACCGTCTGTCCGCCGTTCTCTTCAGGTTAGTGTGCTGCTGCGATTTTCTCTGTTTGTTTATGGTTGAAAGACTTTGAACTTTGAAGTGTTTATGGTTGATTTTTTTTCTTTCTTTTATTTGAGGTGTTTATGGTTGTCAATGTTGAAGTTTCTTCGCATAGGGGGTCAGTTAAAGTAGATTTTCATTTTGTTTAATCTGTGATAAGCCATCCTTACATTGTTTTGGAAGAATTCTAAAGGAGAAATATTTCAGTCTTACATTTCTATGTTAGTGTTTACTTGTTTGATGTGGACAATTTTTGTTATGAAAGAATATTGTAGTGTTGTGTTAGAAATTTTGAGAGACACTCGTAAAAAAAAAAAAAAAGAAATTTTGAGAGTTCGTATATGGACAAATTTCGTTATTTTGTTCCTAGATTAGAGTGAAAGTGGGTTGATTAGGGATAATTTTTTGTTTGTTTGATGAATCTTGTTTGTGTTATCAGTGTGTTACATTACTGGAATCAGAGTAAACATATTGCCTTTTCCTAAGTAGCTTTATCACAGTGTTTTTATTTTGTGTTAATGTATTATCACAGTGTGTTGGTAACAGAATTAATGAGAAAAGAAGTGTCGGACTGAGGCCCATTTGTTATTCATTTGTGGTGATTGCAATTTTTGGCAGCAAAAGGAAGCAAGAAAAGATGGCGTACGCAATGAAGCCGCCTAAGCAGCAGGGTGTGGAGGAAACCCAGGAGCAGATTCACAAGATCAGGATCACTCTCTCCTCCAAGAACGTCAAAAACCTTGAGAAAGGTAACCCCACTTAGTCTTTTGCTTTCATTTTCCTTTTCGTTCTGGTCCATATGGTGATGATGATGAAAATAGTAATAAATTTGGTTCTGAGAATGGTTTAATATCAGAAGTGGGACTTTCTTTGATTATTATCTTAGGATTGATTTGGGGTTAGTTGTTTTGAGATGAATTTTGGTTTATCTTCTAAATTAGAAATGGCCCATTTGGGGGTTTTATCATTGTTTGTTTTTGTTCAGTTTTTTTGTATTATTTTTGAGTTTTTCATGGTTGTTTCAATCTTTTATCTTATTGGAATACTTGGCATCTATTGGACTGAGGTTTTGTTTCTTTCGTGATTGATAGTTTGTGCTGATTTGGTTCGTGGTGCCAAGGACAAGCGGTTGAGGGTTAAGGGACCAGTGAGAATGCCCACCAAGGTTCTGCACATCACCACCAGGAAGTCTCCTTGTGGTGAAGGTACATTTTGATATCTTACTTGGCTTCCAAAAAATATCTGCAGCCTTGACCTCATTGTTTTTCAATATTCAATGGATACTCGTATCTTATCCAATTTAAAGAACTTCTTTAATGGTTGATTATTTAGCTTGCTGTTACTTGTGTATCTGCTTTCTTCTTCCCTCTTTCTTTTTCCATGGCTATCTTATCTAGTGCCTTTGTAAGAAGTTGTATTGCAGTGTTCTTTCAAGTATGCTTCCATCATTATGACATGCATGGTACTTTGGCCTGTTTGTTCATTATACATTAGTTTTCTTTCTCCATTATGTTGCCACTTACTTCAATGGCGGAATGGTGCATTGCCTTCTACTTGTCACCTTGTTTATTGTTTATGCTAATGGTAGCTTTCTTGAAACTGGAAGGAAAGACCTAGGGACTCAAATATATGAGCCTCGTGACCTGGAAGTCTTGTTTATGAAAACCATTTTCTAAGTATTGTTTTCTGGTTTGCAGGTACCAACACTTGGGATAGATTTGAGCTTCGCGTCCACAAGCGAGTGATTGACCTCTTCAGCTCCCCAGATGTTGTTAAGCAGATTACCTCTATTACTATTGAACCTGGTGTGGAGGTTGAAGTTACCATTGCAGATTCTTGAACGTGGCCTACTTATGCAATTTCCCTCTTCTAATCTTTCTAGTTATTAGAAATCTTTACTTTATGTTTCCCCGTTGTCTGGGAACATACATGTCAAGCCTCAGGTCTTGATTGGTGAGCTGTAGTGTAATCCAGTATGTGTTTTTCATATTTCAGTATGTTTTTAAAGTGAAAAGACTTCTGTGAGGAGGGATTTTGGTTTTTGCAGTTTTCTTAAGTTGAGATTTTTGAATGATTATTCATTGCCATATTTGATATTGAATAGTCGAGAAATGTTTTCTTTTTCAAGCGTTTCCTCACATTCCTATTATGCATAAATTCAAGCATATGCACCCAGTAAACCCCTTTTACCTATAAGCACCATCTATGTAATTGATATGGTGCAATGAGAAACCAATTAGATTTAGAGCATGTTTGGTATTGCGTTTGAGAAATAGAGCTTTTAAGTCAAAAAGAGCTTTTGGGCAAAAGTTTCATTTTTAAACTTTTGTCAAAAGTATTTTTTTGATCATTTTTAGGTTTTTAAGATCCTTAAAAGTGCTTTTAATTTTTTTTATCAAACAATTATTTTTTTTTCAAACGAGTTTTTTGAGTATTAAAAGTACTTTTAAGCCTCTCAAATGCAATCTCAAACAGGCTTTAATTTACAACCAGTTGACTGTAGTCATGAACAATTGTTAATCTCAATGCTACTAGCTACACAGAAGAAATTCTAAAAAGATGTAACATTACAGTAAAAGTGAAATGTCACAGCAGTCTGTTACAATAATCACAGCAACTTCAAGGGGTTTCATTGGCCCTGATACTGTCTACACCAATGTCAATTGTAGTTGATGAAGATAAGAGGATCTCCGGGCATGGCAAATGTAGTTGTACGGGATACTCCATGGTTGGGAAACATCACTGTAAATGATTTACAAATAAACAAAAATTAAATGGTGGACACCATTATTAATCAAATAATCACATATTAATCAAAGTTTATTAAACTTTGTTGATCTATCAACTCCAAGTTAGTGGGCCTAAAATTTGTATTCACAATATCCCTACAAAAAAGAGGTTTTAAAAAACATTAAATCAAAATGCATTTTAATATGAAATATTGTAAATCACAATTTATAAGAATATCTTCCTTGCATATGTGAAGGACAATCGCGTGTCACATGCTTCTCAATTGAAAATATAATGTTCATGGTCTTATTGATGGGCACCCCACTTCTGCAAGAGGAATTTTTTCACTATTAATACTCATCTTAGGGAGTCTAACAAGAGGAGTTTTTTTAAGTTTTGCAGGATTCTGCCTAAAAGCAAGTGAAAAATACAATTTGAAGTATCACTATTCAGCATAAAAGCAGAAGCAGAAAGGTTAATTGGTGGCATAAACTGCATTTTGTAGGATTGTGGAACCAAATCCAAATCACAACAACAACAAAGAACCAAAACAAAACATATAACTTAAAACAATTCTCTATTCCTTTACTGGAGGACCATTTGGGTGCTTGAATGTGAACCCTATAGCAAAATGCAACTTTTTGGCCCAGCAGACTTTAAATACCAAAATAAAAACAATATTTAATTAACCCTTTATCTTTCTTAGAACTTCCTAAACTTTTCCCAGCAACCAAAATGGAATTGCTGTAACGATTTGAACAATAGAGAAGAGGGCAATTTGAAAGAATTTCTACAACAAAGCTTCTTTAAATGATTCACAGATATCCATAATTGGAGCTGAGTATAAAGCTCTGAAAGAAGTATATAATTTGAACAATAGAAGAAACCAGAAGCAGAAAGCAGGTTCTTTTAAACATTCAGAGAATGCGAGAATGGGCCTTTGAACATATACATACCTATTGATTATATACGCTTCAATGATGCCTGCCTTTCTTTCGCTAGCATTAAAAGTCACCCTTGCTGATTGCCAATGATCATCTGCAGCATCAGGCAAAACAGATGTCCAACGTTGAGGACCCTATTGAATGTTGGGAGGAAAATTGATGCCAAAGATTCCCTTATTCATAAACACAAGGGATGCTGAAGAAAGGTGAAAAAAGGAAAAGAGAGCTTCAAAATCTTTCAAGCTTCATATAAAAATGAAACAAGGTATGCAAGATGATTTTGTATAGTATTGACATATATTCAGACAACACTGCTTCCTCTTTTCATTGTATTTTCTGGGACCAAATTGACAAGCTTAGTCAAATTTAGCAACCATAGCCAACAAATCAACTGTTACACGTCAGAGATCTTTTCATCTTGCGTTGTTTCATACAAGTTGTAATCTTCTGATGTGGTGGCCCCAAAGTTGCCTCTGCAATTCAGACTCTTGCATCTTTCGTCCACCTCTTCAAGATGTATTTGGTCGGGAGCAGCTTTAAGTTCCGATAATCGAGCACTTTTAATGCATGGCTGCACAAAATTCCCACGAACTCGAATTTCATACAATTGCAGGCAACAGTCTCATCAACGGAATTAAAAGTAACTGTGTACTCTTGTAGCTGCCCATATATACTTACTTTGTACTCAGACAATGACCCATTCTCAGTGCACTGGTTTACGACAATATTTAGACATGTTTCATATTCTAACTGAAACCATTCAAACATTTTTGGTGTGTAAATATCCCTTGCCTGCTTCAACAGAATTACATCCCCCATTAATCTTGGCATATGTTGGCCCATATCATAATTAGCTTCTAATTCCTTGTAGTGCCAATCATTCACCACCTTTCCAAGATGCTTGAAAAATGGAAGCACATCTGAGTCAAACTTTAGATACTTCTTTAAGTTAGCAGTAAAATTTTCACGCAGCTGTGCACTTCTAATGTCAGCACAAAAGTTATGCCTTCCATATGCTACGGCCCATTTCTCTCTACAGTCAAATATTTCATGCAACCACTCATTCTCCCGAAGACCATATACGTCCAGCATAGCCTTCCATGCATTAATGAAATCCTCCTCTTCCTCATGATCAAAAAAGCAACTGCTTAAATCATTACTGAACGAACCTGAGCTGACAAACATGTGGCTAAGTTGTCTAAGCGCATTTTGGTACACATGCCATACACACATCCGATGGTGTGTTTCAGGAAATACTGAATCAATTGCTTCAGTCATTGTTGCATCGCCATCTGTGAGGATAGTCTTAGGCTTTTTTCCAGACATTGCTTCTACAAAAGTTCGAAACAGCCACTTGAAAGATTCAACTGTTTCATCGTATAAAAGTGCAGCACCAAAGATCACCATTTGCTTATGATGATTTACCCCAGTTAAGGGTGCAAAAAGTCTGCAATCTTTGTATAATCTGCAAGTTGTATCAAAGCAAACCACATCGCCAAAATCACTGTAGTCCACCACCATCTTTGCATCCACCCAGAATACGTTAGCTATTTGATCATCAGCATCAAGTTGGATGGCATAAAAGAAAGAAGGGTTCTTTAAATGTTTGCTTTGAAAATATAGCCGTATCCTGTCTGCTTCTCCCTCTCTCATCTCCCTCATATGTCGGAAAGGTAGTTTACTTTTATAATCTACGGGATCATAAGCCAGATTCTTGCAATCTCCAATCGTCTTACATAGTAATTCAGATTCAGAGGCTAATCTTGGCTGTATCTCAGAACCATCAACCAAATTTCCATCAACACCTTGAGCTACAGCCAGTCTCTTTTGCGATCGCAACATGCGAACTCTACATGTAGCAACAAGCTCATGATTGTGCTTTTCTTCAAAGTGAGTGACACGATATTTACCATCAGGCTGACGAGAAATGACCAGTTGCGCCAAACAGCCAATTCTTGTTTCCTTCCGAGGTCTCTTCACGTTTAAATCCCGCTTGTCTTTCTGTCGAAAACCTTCTCTAAAACAAGTAAACCGTCTGGATGCCACAACACCATCTATCTTACTCCTATTTACATAATCTTTCCGGACACTGAACCCTACCCGTCCAGCATATGTATTGTAAAACTCATACGCATTATCTTCTGAGTCAAAACACATTCCAAGTTTTGGTACACCATCCATCCCAGGATGATTGGCTATGTCATCTGCAATTGCTTGAAAAAAGTTTAATCTCTTTTGTGACGGTAACATATGAGCTGTAGATGGCGTTACCAACTCATGATTGTGCGTTGTTTCAAAATGAGTGACACGAAATTTGCTGTTGGGTTGACGTGCTATAGTCATATGTGCCAAGCAACCAGTTCTAGTTTCCTGCCGGGATTTCCTCACATTAACATAGTGTTTGTTAGGCCGATAACCTTGTCTATAACAAGTATACCTTCTGGACACCACTGCACCATTTATCCTACTTTTGTTTACAAAATCTTTTCGAATGCTGAACCCTTCCAGAACAGCATATCTACTGTAACACTTATATGCATCATCTTCTGATTCGAACTCCATGCCAATTTTTGGTATCACATACATGTCATCCTCACTTTTTACAATAACACTGACCCCTGAGAGAGGATTTGGGCTCTGAGACTCCAGCTCACCAATGACGCCCATCTCAAACTTGTTAACAGAGGATACTTTTGGGGTCTGACAGTCCTCACCGTCAATTTCCTCCTGACTCTTATCAACAGAAGAAACACTCAGGGTCTGAGAATCATGCTCACTATCAATAACCACCTGACTCTTGTCAACAGAAGAAACATCTGGACGTTGACAGTCAGAGTCACCACCAATAACCACCTGATTCTGCTCAACAAGAGAAGCTTTTGGGCCCTGAGAATCCTTCCCTGGATCAATCACCAATGCAGGTGATGCTTGGCGCTCACTTTCTATATCTTCTTCCTGTGGATGACTTGTTATATCAGGCTCACTACTGTCCATCTGACCTTCAGTACATGTATACAGGGAAAGGAAAATATTGTGAGAAAAAACATATAGCAGCAACTTATAGAAGAACAATCATCCATGATCCATATTGATACCTTTAATCGAAGTTACACACAGATGTAACCATATCAAACATTGATCATGACCAAATAGATTCAATGACAGAAAAGGAAACAGGAAAACAATAACCTTTCCCCTCCATAAAGTGTAAAGTGAATAGAAGCAATCTGCTTACAATTGTTGCCAAATGCTCGAGAACAAATACTATTCTTCTACCATATCACTCAACTGAGAACCAAACTGAGCCATAAAGTCTAGAGAAGATTATAACATCTAAAAATGAAGATTCTTGAACTCATATTCTCCATAAGAACAGCCAACCCAACGATGTAAGATGGGCAAAGCATTAACCCTAAGGTCCCTAACATACAACTATCCATCAATGCTCCATAGACCTTCTAATTTATTCCTAGTACAAATCAAAAAAGGGTTCTTTTTTTTGGGAGAGAGGGGGGGGTGGCTGAAAATCAACATGGGCATGAATGCCTGGGTCTTTGTAAGCATCCCCATGCTTTATAGCAATCTCTTTATACCATAATGCATTAATGCCACCTATAGACAAGGAATTAAACAACCTTAGGATACCCAAAACAAAAACAAATAGAACCCACAACAGAGTACAAAGTAAGCAACAGAAAAAACCACGCCAATTGAATTTAACATTAATGCTTAGCTTGGTTTACTCAGTAAATAATGAAATTAGGCAATCAGCACCATATTCTGCATATTTGAATTTTCTACAAAACCAAAATAACATAATTTTTTTTTTTTCCTGAAAAAACATGTTAGCGACTGACAATAATTCAATTGCATGAAGAAATTTTATTTAATTTTGAATTTTCAGCGCAGGAGGGTTAACCTGAGATATGAAAGGGAAAAGAAGGTGAGGAAAAACCTGCTGCGATGGTGGCGCAAACTTGGTGATGTTCCGGCGGGTGTTTTTCAACGGACCAGATTCATTCTGATCTGGGTGAACGGTCGGATGTGTTTGGAAGGCAGAGCAACCGGAAGAATTGTAGAGACTTGGGGCTTTTCTCAGCGGTTCGGTCAGAGAGTTGAGGAAAAGAAGAGAAAGAACTGGACCAAACTCACATGTGGTCGTCCGTCTTGACGTGGCAGTTCGTTAGTGGTTATACCAAACGGCAACATCAAGGTGCTGTTTTGGACGTACTTTACATACCATGAAATGTTTACCCCATTGGGCTTCCAAGCAAACATTTTTAATCTTAGTCGTCTCCTCTCATTTTAATTTTGTGGTTTAAATTAAATTTTACAAATCTAATAATATATCAGTTATTACGTCATTTAATTTTTTTTAAATAACGTAGACTATTAAATAAAGCAAATTAAACCACAAATAAATCTACTAAAATATAAAAATGTGGAAGGGATCCGACTTAAGTGCGATAGTTAAAGATTACCGCAACGTTTCTGTTGATTTACAAGAATGATTCTAACTCAAACCATTGAAATAAGTCGCATGATGTTGCCACGCTAGTAAGATCAAGTATATGAAGATTAAGATTAAAAAAAAAAAAAATCAAGTATATGAAAGCTTTTTATATCAAATTGAGTAAAAATGAGAGAGGGCCGGAGCAGGGCGGGGTGTTCACACCTCCTCTCACACTCTTTGCCCAAATTTCATAAAATTTAAACAAAAAATATATAATTTATACAAGTCAAAGGCCAATATCTTGCAAAAAAGTCTCACTTTTTTCCTTGTTGGACCTAATCTTATTATTGTTGAGACTTGCACAATAATAAAAAATAATAATAATAATTAAGAGTATTAACATAATAAAAATTACAATTTTCATACCATGGCCCCGGATAAGAATCCATGACCCACTCACATATAAAGTGGGGTACATAAATTTAACAAAAGAAAAGAAAAATGATACAAAGGAATCATTCGCAATGTATCAAAAAGAGATTAAATATCACATTTCTTCAACTAGACACCATCCTTCTTCTCCTTCAACTTGATCCAACACGAAATCCACATCACAATAACTTATATTATCACTATTATTGTCTTCTTTGCCGTCCTCATGATTAATCTCAACCCTTTTCTCATTGTCCCTATTATATGGAGACTCAAAATCGACCGTCCCATCATCCTCAAAATCACCATCATAAACTTCATCATCATTCATATAATCACCGGACACATGATCCAAAAGCTCAGTGGCAGAAACTCCGGAAAGATTCAAGCCGGGTTGCCTGTCAATGACCCGCCAACTGATTAACCGAGAACTCACAACAACGTCGCACGACTTCAACTTCTGGGCCCCTTTGGTCTTAGGCTTGGACTTACATGCCGGGTTCACATGACACCCGTTGCACCTTGGGGTGCCACACTTCCCGGTGAACTTGGAGTGGTTGGTGGGCTTGGATGGCACCTTGGTGAACAACCCAGCAGTTGGGGTTGAATCGAATTTGTTGACAGCCCGGGTTTCGGGTCTCGGGTTTACTGGAGATGGTAGGATTCGATAGGTCCTAACCATTCCATGTTGACGACCCTCTCTCTTCATATTTGGTGTGTGTTGTTGTTGGCTAATTAATGAGAAAATTGAGTGATGGGAGGATTGAGTTGTGCCCTCTCCTTATAAAGGGGAGAGAAACTTGGGAGGCAAGCTGTAATCTTGTGGACCAAGCAAAAATGAGATAGACAGCTCATTTGGATAAACTAAAGAGAAACATTATTGTGTTAGTTGGAAAGTATGCTTGACTTGGTTACAAAATTTAAGGACAAAAACAATTTAGTATATTAACGTAACATTTGTCCTTAGGACTTGGTGCTAACTGCTAAGTCCTAAGAACCAGACTGAATATTATCAAAGGAGGGTTAACCTGAGAGGAGAATGGGAAGGGAAAGTGGGGGAAAACCCCCCGTGACGATGGCGCAAACTTTGTGATGCTCCGGCGGGCGTTTTTCAACGGACCAGATTCATTTTGATATGGATGGTTTACTCAGCAAATAATGAAATTAGGCAATCAGCACCAATATTCTACATATTTCAATTTTCTGCAGACTACAAATCATTTGTTTCTGTTGAAAAAAATTTATAAAACTTGAACTTTTAGAATATGAACATAGCGAAGCTTTATACGTGTACTGAGTGCGGGGGATCTAAATACTTAACAAGCGGCTCTATGCTTTCCTCCTTAAGTTTGGGAGAGACTTGGGGTTGCTCCACAGGATAGAGCACATAACATTGGCACATGAATATAATGTCAAAGGACATGGCTAACTGCAACAGCATATATATTTCATCATCTCTTTTTAAAATAAACAGAATATAAGTTTTAAAAAAAAAAAAAAAAAGTTGTTGCCTGCAGTTGGGCGGAACCAGGATATGTGCTATTGGTGGCAAAATTAAAAGAAACAAAAAAATTAATGTATGCACAAGATCAATCACTATCAGTTGAAGTAGGAGGCATTGAAGGTGAAAGTAAATCAGAGAAGTGAATAATATTCTATACATACCAGAGACAACAACACCTTCCCTTTGTTTCCATAAAAGTTCACCCAAGAACCTGGAAAAAAGCAACAAGTTTAGGAATGTATTATGCACTGGAGATAAAGTTAGATGATTAAGGAATAAGTAATAAACCTTGATCTATAGACTGCACAACCATCTGCAAGAAACTTGTCAACCCTCCTAAAACATCGAGTAAAATATAGCCAATACTGAATCCATCTATGCTTTTGCGCTTAAAATTCATAAACCCCTATATTTCTTAACAAATTCATCAAATACAATATGAATGGTTACTCCTGCTTTTACAAGCATTCTCCTCCCCTTATACAACGCAATTATCAGATTAAATCTAGCAGCATAGCCAATAGATTGAGTCCTTTCAGCATCTCCTTTAATTAATAAATATAGAACAACATAAAGGGATTACAGATTTGACCTGGGGAATATATTTGATGACTGTCATAAAAACTTGAATTGAGCTGCAGCATAATTGAATTCATAGAAATTTAGAGAGGAAATTCAACCAGAGGTCAAGGAATCTTGAAACTGTATGATCAAAGATAGCACTTCTGTAATGAAGTCAACAGAGAAAATTTAAGGAAGTTTCTGCTAGATAGGCATATGGGAAAAAACAAACCTTAGCTTAGTAGTCTGCACCACTACATAGCATAAGCAATATAGACAACTATACAGCTATACTAAATTAATGGTAAATTTCAATGTGAAACTGTTCTTGGTACAGGCAAAGTGGTAATCCAAGACATCAAACTAGATATGAAGAAATAAACATAAAAGTAAAAGAGAAAGAAGAGAAAAAGAAAAAGAAAAAAAAAAAAATCACTTCAGATTTTATGATCACCCTACAAAAAAAAATATCAACCAAGTTGTTGGCCATTATTGCCATTCACTTAAGTTTCAAATTCAAGGTACAAAAAGCTAAAGAGAGCATCTTACTTAAAGATGGAGATTAGCCAAAGCCAGGAATGACTTGGCAAAGCTACGAAAAAACAAGCAGTAGCAAATAGACACACGACAGAGACAATTGCAATAGCTATCTTGGAAACCTTCTGACTTCCGCGCTGCACAAAACCATCAAGAAAGGCCAAATTAGATACTCCGTCCTCTAACAAGATTACTGAGATAAAGATCTCACACCTATAAGATGAAAGAATATATGAACTCAGAGGAAGAGAAACACTTACTTCATATATTACAATTTGGAACAAGAGAAGTGCTGTCATAAGAACAGTGTGGGTAGATAAAGCAACATCGTTTGCAGCTACAGGTATCATCTGCAATAATTAGAATAACAACGAAATGAATAAAGGGGTAGTAATTAATATAAAGTAAACCAAAAACCAAATTGAACATATTGAGTTGACCGCTCCGAATTTGAGATTCTAGATAGTGCTAATTCCAAATGTTGCCTTCTTTACATTCCATTTCTTATAACCAAACCAAAACAAATTACCTTGACAATTAAGAAAACTAACTCATGCCCCCATATATAACATCTTACCATATTTCAAGCGATTATCTTCACCTAAACAAACAATCAAAAATAAAAATTAAGAAAGCCCAAGGAAGGAACTACTGTAAAAAGCGTACTTGAGGCCAATATCTTCTGCAGTAGCCGCACCACTGAGCAATTGAACATGTGCCTTACCAGTTGCACAAAGTCACAAAATAGACACAACGCCTTCCTGGTTAAAATAATAAAATGGCTTCAACCAGAAATAAGATTCTGATTTAACTAGAATTTTGTTACGGATCTAAATGTTAAGGATTTAACCAAATCAATATCCAACACTCCTAAGGTTTTTTATTCAATAGGTAGGCCTTTAACAATTAATATTATGCTAGATTATAATGTCTTAATATTATATAGCATTGAATATTAAATAGATGGGTAAAGCTGTTAAAAGGTAAAGCACTACCATAACATCATATTCGGAAGCATGATGAAATGTTACTATCCTATGATTAAGGGTTTAATCAAGTCAGTGTTGGCTTCTGGATCAATAGTTAGGCCATTCACAAATTTGCAATGAAAATCAAATAATCCAAATAAGCAGTACTTCAAATTCACTATCTCAACCACAATCCAAGAACAACACTATCTACACGCATCATGTAATATGACTACCATCTATCTACATGCATAGAGAATCCTAAACTCGAAAAGTTTCTATTCCTTGTTGAAAACTTAAAACTGTTGTTTTTTTCCCTACAAGAACAAAGCACGAACCTCTCCATAGCCGTACTTCTCGTAGTACTGCTTCTGAATAGTGGGGCCAAAGAAGAGGGACGCGTTGTATATCAGATAAAAGGAGTGCTTCGACAAATTCAGCACCACAAAATCGAAGCTCATCCCCACCACACTAGGTTCACACACACCCCAACACAAGAAACCCAAGAACATAATTAAAAGCCACGCATATCTGGAAACAAAGTCCAGGCCAAGAAAAAAGATGGGAAATTTATTTGTGTTGTAGTAATACCTTTTCCTGCAGAAATTCGAGATGACTTGTACACATGGCCCATGACAAGAAAGCAGTCCATCCCAGAACCTGGTAAGTGATTTCCAGCGGAACTGAGTTCCAAGAAGCCATTTCTCTCCCTGTCGGAGAGAGGCCAGGAGCCGAGGAATGGATGAACTTCTCTTCCTACATCCTCCGCAGATTTTTATATTTCATGGTTCGACTATGCTTAACCTGTTCATGATGAATATATCAATTGGAAACTTTTGCATATTTTGTTGATATATCTGTTTTTTATGGTCAAAAGAGAGAGATTTAAGTTTATGAAAAGCTATGATCGAAGGGCAAGTGCAACTGTGCAAATCCCACTCCCACTCTCTAGCTTTGCAAACGAGTCATTATTATCAACAAGAGTAACGGCAGCATTTTACCGCACAAGGACCTCATTTTGCTAATAGAAGTACATTATATGACAAAAAGTGAACTTAAAATAGTGATTTTGAGGGGAAAGATGATATTTTGGCACGAAAACGATGCTTAGTGATTGAGATGTTATGCACCATTATGCTTGATTTTACTGCCTAATGATGTTTAATTCTGCCGATTTTTGCTATTTTTGTGTTGATTTTTTCTCTCAAGGTATTTTAGCACCATTAATTCAATATATGAATTTGAATATGTAGATTCTTCTACGCGGGGGATTTCTTTCCCTAAACGCCAACCTTCATCTTCTTCAACTTGGTTCAACACAGAATCCACGTCACAAAAACTCATATTATCATCACTCATATCACCACCAATCCATAATAAGTTAATAACTGCCATAGCTATCATAATAAAACTCATAATCATTCGTATATAAATCACTATAAAAAACATCATCACCTTCGTCGATATCATCACCAAACATATGATCCGTGGCAGAGAATCCAAAAAAGCTCAAGCCGGGTTGCCCGTCCATGACCAGCCAATCAAATTGCAATTAAAGACGATATTATACTCCATGAAAGTGGAACAAATACCTTTATTACTTATTACTCTCACAAACACAATATTCATACTCCGTAGCTACTGCCTTTCAAATCAAGTCATTTGTTTCTGTTGAAAACAATTATAAAACTAAATTGAACTTTTAGATTAGATTATGAACAGAACGAAGCTTTATACATTTTCTGAGTGTGGGCGATCAGGACACTTAATAAGCGGCTCTTTGCTTTCCTCCTTGAGTTTGGGAGAGACTTGGGGTTGCTCGATAGGATACAACACAAAACGTTGGCACATGAATATAATGTCAAACGACATGGATACCTGCAGCCGCATATATATTTCATCATATCTTTTAAAAAATAAACAGAATATAAGGTAAAAAAAAAAAATATTGATGCCTGCGGTCGGGTCGAACCAGGATATGTGCTATTGGAGGGTTCAATCATAAAAAATATATATTTTAAGGGGTGTTTTAAATTAATGCATGCACAAGATCAAGCACCATTACTTGAAGTAGAAGGCATTGAAGGTGAAAGTAAATCAGAGAAGTGAATAATACCAGAGATAACAACACCTTCCCTTCGTTTCCATAAAAGTTCACAAAAGAACCTGGAAAAAAGCAACAAGTTTAGGAATGTATAATGCACTGGAGATAAAGTTAGATGGAAAGATAGATGCTTAAGGAATAAGTAATAAACCTTGATCTATAGACTGCACAACCATCTGCAAGAAACTTGTCAACGCTCCAAAAAAATCGAGTAAAAAATAGCCAATACTGAATCCATCTGTGCTTTTGCGCTTAAAATTCATAAACACCTATATTTCATAACAAATTCATCAATACAATATGGATGGCCACTCTTGCAGTTACTTTAAGTATAAAGTTCATCCAAAAGGCGTAAATAATTGAAATAAGGTTTGAACTCAGGACATTTGCTTTGATACTATGTTAAATCGCAAATAATCCCAAAAGAAAGCTGATAAGAGTAGATAAATTTAATCTTTTAATTTATATTTTAACACTCCATCACAAAATGTTAAAGCATTTACAAGCATTCTACTCTATCAGCATAGCCAATAGATTGAGTCCATCTCCTTCATTAATAAATATAGAACAACATAAAGGGGTTACAGATTTGACCTGGGGAATATATTTGATGACTGTCATAAAAACTTGAATTGAACTGCAACATAATTGAATTCAAAGAAAGTTATAGAGGAAAGTCTGGTCAAGGAATCTTGAAACTGTATGATAAAATAGCATAAGCTAGACTACAGTACAGTTCGTCAACTGGTAAACTTCTATGTAGAGCTATACCGAATTAACGGTAAATTTCAATGTGAAACTGTACTTGGTACAGGCAAAGTAGTAATCCAAGACATCATCTTGATATATATGAAGAAATAAACATAAACGTAAAAGAGAAAGAAGAGAAAGAAAAAGAAAAAAAAAAATCACTTCAGATTTTATGATCACCCTATGCAAATATGAACTAAGTTGTTGCGTAAGGTACAAAAAGCTAAAGAGAGCATCTTACTTAAAGACGGAGATTAGCCAAAGCCAAGAATGACTTGGCAAAGCTATGAAAAAACAAGCAGCAGCGAATAGCCACACAGCAGAGACAATAGCAATAGCTATCTTGGAAACCTTCTGACTTCCGCGCTGCACAAAACCATCAAGAATGGCCAAATTAGATACTCCGCCCTCTAACAAGATTACTAGCTAAGATAAAGATCTCACACCTATAAGATGAAAGAATATATGATCTTAAGAGGAAGAGAAACACATACTTCATATATTACAATTTGGAACAAGAGAAGTGCTGTCACAAGAACGGCGTGGGTAGAAAAAGCAACATCGTTTGCAGCTACAGGAATCATCTGCAATAATTAGAACAACAAGGAAACGAATAAAGGGATGATAATTAATGTAAAGTACACCAAAGACCAAAATGAACATATTAAGTTGACCACTCTCAATCTGAGATTTCGGATTACTAAGATAATTCCAAATGTTGCCTTTTTTTAGATTCAATTTCTTAAAACAAACCGAAACAAATTACCTCGACAATTAATTAAGAAAACTAACCCATGCCCTCATATATAACATCTTACCATATTTCAAACGATTATCTTCAGCTAAAACAAACAATCAAAAAACAGTCAAAATAAAAATTAAGAAAGCCCTAGGAAGGAACTACTATAGAAAGCGTACTCGAGGCCAATATCTCTGTGGTAGCTGCACCACTCAGCAATTGAACATGTGCCTTACCAGTTGCACAAAGTCACAAAATAGACACAATGCCTTCTTGGTTAAAAACTAAAAATAATATAATGGCTTCAACCAGAAATGAGATTTTGATTTTACTAGAATTTTGTTACGATTCTAAATGTTAAGGATTTAACCAAATCAGTATCCAACACCCCTAAGTTTTTTTAATCAAAGGGTAGGCTTTTAACAATTAATATCATAATAGATACCATGTCACGTATTCGAATTACGAAGGAGACTACTTATAGGCTTAGTATTATATATAAGTAGGTATTAAAGTCATTGAATACTAATAGATAAACAAAGCCATCAAAAGGTAGCATTACCATCCGGTCAAACCTCGTGTTTCAAAGCATTTACCATCTGGAGATTCACAAATTTGCAATGAAAATCAAATAATCCAAATAAGCAGTACTTCAAATTCACTATCTCAACCACAATCCAAGAACAACACTATCTACACGCATCATGTAATATGACTACCACCTATCTACATGCATAGAGAATCCTAAACTCGAAAAGTTTCTGTTCCTTGTTGAAAACTTAAAATGATTTTTTTTTTTTTTTTCTTTTCTACAAGAAGAAAGCACGAACCTCTCCATAGCCGTACTTTTCGTAATACTGCTTCTGAATAGTGGGGCTAAAGAAGAGGGACGCGTTGTATATCAGATACGAGGAGTGCTTCGTCAAATTAAGCACCACAAAATCAAAGCTCATCCCCACCACACTAGGTTCACACACACCCCAACACAAAAAACCCAATAACAGATTTAAAAGCCACGCATATCTGGAAACAAAGTCCAAGCCAAGAAAAAAGATGGGAAATTTATGTGTGTTGTAGTAATACCTTTTCCTGCGGAAATTCAAGATGACTTGTGGGTAGAAACCCATGGTCCATGACAAGAAAGAAGTCCATCCCAGAACCTGGTACGTGATTTCCAGCGGAACTGAGTTCCAAGAAGCCATTTCTCTCGCTGTCGGAGATCAGAATTCAGTGGCCAGGAGCCGAGAAATGGATGAACTTCTTTTCCTACATCTTCTGAGTACATCTTAATCTGAAGTAGCTGTCTCCTAAGAATTTTATATTTCAATTTTATGTGGAGTCTTACGTCCTTTTCCTTCTCTCTCTCCCGGGACTTTCAGATTTTTATATCTCCTACACGTCCAGTGGGATGTAAAGCACCTGGTATATATGAGCTCCTTGCAGCTCCTGCTGCTCATGATGGAATAAATTAATTGGAATCTTTTGCCACTTTTGTCGATATATCTGTTTTTTTTTTATGGTAAAAGTGATTGTAAGTTTATGAAAAGCATTGATCGAAGGGCAAGAGCAAGTCCCACTCAAGTAGCATGGCCTAATCTTTGATTCAGATTCTACTACATTATTCATACTGCATCTAAAAATTTAAAACTTTTTTCTCTTCGTCACTGCCACCCTCACCGCACTACCAATCTCTCACCATCACCATTCACCACTGACCAACCACCCTTTTGACTGCTTTGAGAGTGATCAAATTATCCCAATGGCCACAGTAGTGGTTGCCACCCCTAACTGGACTTTAGAGGTGACAATGACAATGATCACAGTGAAGGTAGCCGGAAAGAGAGAGTTTTAAGTTAAAGTAAACGTAAATTACAACAAAGCTTGACTAATTTTCAAATAACATTACGAGTTTCTGTCAACAATTGACTGCCTTTCATTCGTTTGTGTAAAATATCCATAAGGCTTAACTGACTTTTTACATTATGAGCCGAGCGGAGATTTTATACATTCTCTGATTGTGGGTGGTCAGAAGGCTTAATAAGTGGCTCTCCGTCTTCCTCGATGAGTTTAGGAGAGACTTGAGCTTTCTTGCCAGGATATAGCACATAATGTTGACACATGAAAATAATGTCAAAGAATATAGACACCTGCAACAACAAATTCACAGAAAAGAAGGTCAACAAATATAGATGATTGCAGCAACATATTCTATCTTAAAAAGAATATGTGTTAAGATACAAACACATTTTTTATTACGATTGGTCTCAACTATACCTCAAGCAAGAAATCATCTTTAAAAGCTATATGTTTCTTTTGCTTCATGCATTCATCATCTTCTACATTGAATTTTACTTTTACAAGAATATCTATTCATGAACTATCAACTCCTTTTCACTAAATTTCTTTCTTTAGTTAAAAATATTTGGCAATAATTCTTACATTAAAATGACAATTTGAATTAAAATCTGACAATAGAATTTACAAGAAAGGGCATAACAAATTCATCTACCACATATATTCTGGCAAAAGTATGAGAAAATGCATGCACGAAATTGGTAATATCAGTTAAAGTGAGAGGTATAAAAGATGAAAGTAAATCAGAGAAGTGGAGAAGTATTATATACCAGAGATAGTAACGTCTTCCCTATGTTTCCATAAAAGTTTACCCAAGAACCTGCAAAAAGCAATAAGCTTAGGAATGTAGATGCATGAAGGATAAATTCAGGTGGCAAGATCTAGGGTTCAGGAAGAAATAACAAACCTTGATCTATAGATTGCACAACCATCTGTGCATAATTTGTTAACCCTCCACAAAAATCGAGTAAAATGTTGCCAATGCTGAATCCATCAGTGCTCTTTCTCGTAAAGTTCATAACTGCCTATATTTCATAACAGATTCAGTAATGCAATATGGATGGCCACTCCGGTTGTTAAAACGGTAATGATACCATCGCAAAATGTTAAGCAATTACAATCAATTTTTTTTAATCATCTTCTGTGGTAAAGACAACTAAAACACCCAATTAGGCGACAGCTAACAATTTTAGGACGCATCAAAGCCATGCATGTAAGTAGGCTGTCTTACTTCAGCTTATATATTTGCATTTCCTGATACTACTTTATGATAATAGAAGCATATAATTCAACAACTGATAAACCCAATCTATTTCACTCTCGCTGTTCCATGGTAGCCATCAACTTTTTGCTAAATAAAAAACAAAGAGCAAAGTCAAATTTTAGAGGCTTTCCTAGCACCCAAATTTTAAAAAATATCAGAGTTCAGGTTATGAAGCTAAGTGAAACATGATGAACAAAGTCAAATTTTAGAGGCTTCTCCAAGCACCCAAAGTTTTATTGAACAATCATAAAGTTATCGATTCAAAATTACCCCTGCTACATCCACTATAGTTAATGATACCTAAACATCAACTTTAATTGCCAAATAAAATCACTGGCAAATAAAGGTGAAGTTACCATCACACTAGTCCTCCCCAACAAAGTGCCTCTTAAAACACTGGTATATGGAACTTAATTGAAATGAGTCTAAATTCAAAAACTTTAATTTGCAACCAAGGATGTCCAGATAGATAACTATTAAAAAGGATTGAAAGAAGTCCCAAATCCAACCCAGCCCCTCTCGTCCTAATTCTGTTCTTTTGCTGTGCACCCACAAGACAAGTAAATTGAAGTTCCTATATTCGATAGCTAGAAAAATTTGAAGTCAGTGCCTGTATGGATTTTCAAATACAAGGCAATTGTCAGATTGCATCTATCAAAATAGCCAATAGATCAACATCTCCTTCACTAATAAAAAACAACTTCAAGGGGTAACAAATCTGACCTGGGGAATATATTTGATGACAGTCATGAAAACTTGAATTGAGCTGCATGATAATTGAATATATTTTAGAAAGGAAAGTTAACCACAGGTCTAGAAATCATGAAACAATATAATAGTAGTCAAAGACAGCACTTTTGTAAAAAATTAATCAAGTTTCTGCCCCCATATTTGCCCAAAATAAGACACTTCATTGCACACTGTTTGAGGCTCTAATTTCAACCTAAGAAGCATCATATACCACACTGAGATTTCCCTTTCATCAAGTGAAAGAAGGCCTTTATCAAGAGCCACTAAGTTCATCTGCAGCATCATGCCAAATTTCCACTAATTCAGCAATAAGCTCGTTTTTTCCAATCCTCACAAGCTTAGCTGGCCTGCCAAGAAGGCTTTCACACCAGTGCTAGAGAAAAGTCCTACATGTAAGGAGAGGAGTCTAGAGTTTCTTTAACTTTCGATACATAAGCTTTAGCAATTTCTATCCTGGAAAGATTATAGATTAAATATGGTCATTATCAGATTAAAGTTGAGGTTTAAGAAATGAATATGGAGTAACCTTCTCTTACAGAGTAAAACCAAAGCAAAAGTACCGAGGAACATTGCCTGCGAAAAGCATTTCATTACCCAAAAATTTACAGCAGAAGAAATGCTAGGAAGCTTTACACTCTGAATGCAACTGAGATGGAGATAATAGAGATGCAAGAGGATGGCCTCCAACATGATCAAGACCACGATCACATAGGGGCAAACACCAAGTAAATTTGTACCCATGCCATAGTATTAGTGACAAATCCACCTTTCCAAACTAGATATGTGGCAATTTCAATCTTACTAGTGCTTAGGCATACTAGGATCAGATCTTGAAAGTTCATTGATGGTAAACTTCAACGTGAAACTATAATACACGTGAAGTGGTAATTCGAGATACCATGTCGATGTGAAAAATAAACATAAAAGTAACGAGGAAAAGAAAAGAAAAGATCCCTTTGCATTTAATGATCATCCTATGCAAATATGAACTTAGTAGTAGTCAGCCATCATTGCCATTCACATGAAGTTGAAATTCAATTTACAAAATCATGAAGAGAGCAGCTTACTTAAAGATGGAAATAAGCCAAAGCCAAGAATGGTTTGGCAAAGCTGTGAAAAAACAAGCAGCAGCAAATAACCACACAGCAGAGACAATCGCAATAGCTATCTTGGAAACCTTCTGACTTCCGCGCTGTAGAAGACCAGCAACAAATTAAACTTACAAGATTACTAAGATAAAGATCTCCCACCTATAAGATAAAAGAACATCTGGACTTGGTGAGGAAAAGAAAACCATGTACATCATAGATTACGATCTGGAACAAGGTAATTGCTGTCAAAAGAACAGCATGGATAGAGAAAGCAACATCATTTGCAGCTACAGGTATCATCTGCAATAATTAAAAAAGCAACAAAACAAATAAATGGTTAATCATTTATGTGAAGAACAACAAAAACCAACTCGGGCTCCCATCCTTTAATATGCAGAAGTTGGCTATTCAGGTTCTGGATACTGCTACTTGTACAATCCTTGTTTTAAAACCAAACCAAAAAAAATTACCTCCACATTTCACAAAAGTAAATAAAGCCCCCATACCATCCGACCATATTTCAAGTGAACATCTTCACTAAAATAAATAATTCAAAAATAAAAATTAAGAAAGCCCAAAAACTAGAATTACTATAGAAAGCCTAGTCTAGGCCAACCTTCTGCTCTAACTCAACAATTGAACACATGCCTCACGAGGTGCACAAGTCAGCAAACAAGCACATCACCTTCTTGATGGAAATAGCCTCATCCAGAAATGAGATTTTGATTTCAACTAGAATTTACCATGAAAAATCAAATCCAAATATTCAGAGCTTCAAATTCACTATCCCAACCACAATCCAAGACCATCACTGTCAACATCATATTTAATATGACTGACTAAATACACACTGGGTAGAAATAGAGTCCCAAAAATAAATAAATAAAAAAGATTAATTTTTCTTCCTCTGTTCCTTTACAAGAAGAAAGTAACGAACCTCTCCATAGCCGTATTTCTCGAAGTACTGCTTCTGAATAGCGGAGCTGAAGTAGAGGGACACGTTGTATATCAGATACGACGAATGCTTCGTCAAATTCAGCAGCACGAAATCCAAGTTCAACCCCACCACACTACGTTCAGCACCCCAGCACCGAAAAAGCACAACAACAAAATTAAGAACCATGGAAATGAAATCCAGGGCGAGAAAGAAGATGATGGAAAATTGCTTGCGTCGTAGTAATACCTACCTTTTCCTATGGAAATTCAAAATCACTTGCGGGTAGAAACTGATGGACCATGAGAGGAAAGCTGTCCATCCCAGAACCTCGTACGTGATTTCCAGCGGAATTGAATTCCACGAAGCCATTTCCCTCTCTCTCTCTCTCTCGCTCTCTCTCTAGAGAGACCAAGGAATTCCCCTAAAATAAAAGCCAATCCAATGAAGAGTTTTACACGTTTATTGTATCGTATGAAACGGTTGACAAGCAGCAAATTCGGTTCTTTTTTATCTTTTTGACTACTTTTTTGGGCTGAGAAACTTGGGCAAATGAAAGCTACTTCCGTCGCTGTGATTGGTGCCAAAATTTCATCGAATCTGAACCGCTTGTGGTTGTAGCATATACATTGGCGGCCTCCTTTTTTGATCTCTACCGAAGCCTATGAACCCAGACGATAGTACAGGCACGTTCATTCAATCAATCCTTTTTTTTTATGGCCCTTTTGGGAAATCTCTACGTGCCAAAGCTGCTTCCGTACGCTGTGATTTATGACTGACTTCATGACGTGTCAAATACGTACAGGCATAATCAATGGTACAAACAACAATCAAAGAAAGACTACCTTAAAGGGAAAGATATAATTATAGTAAAAGAAAATTACAAATGCGAGAATCATGCTATAAGAAAATTTAATTATAGCGGCGTGACTCTTCCAATTATTGGAGACTGATCAGTTATAAACGGAGGTGGTGAGCACCCCAAGAATGTTTGAGACATACTGGTTAGATCTTCCGACCCTTGGTTTTAGGTGGTTGTGTTCGAGGGTAATATGGTCTATAGCTTGCGGTCTCGAGCATTAGACGCAACTGGTACGTGGTAAGGCCGTCAAGTTGAAAGATTCTCTTTAGTTTGGTCTTGTTTTGGCATATGGCTACTCAGATTCTAATTTTAAGTCGGGCGTGGTATGTTTGAAATTGCATTCGAGATATTTAAAAGTATTTTTTAACACTTATAAAATTAATTTGAGGGAAAATAATTAGTAAAAAAATTAAAAACACTTTTAAGAGTAAAAAGCTTAAAAATGGTCAAAATATATTTTTGACAAAAATTTAAAAATGAAGTTTTTGTTAAAAAAAAAAAAAAAAATTTAATTTAAAAGTTATATTTTTTAAACTCAATCTCAAACAGGTTTTAAAAATTTGTCAAAATGAACTTTTAGCAAAAATTTAGAAAAAAAAAAAAAAAAAACTAAAGGTACGAGGTCCACAATACCGTGGTAAATGTTTGACAACCGGATTGTGGATGTACTGTGCACTGGGGTTGTACTGTAGAGCATGAGATGTTTGACCAAGTTTGATTTTTTATTACATTGGTCATTGACTCAATTACGTTTTTACCCTTCTTTTGCTCCTGGCCATTTTCTCTGAGTCTCCTCGCTTTCCCTCCCAGTGAGAAAGTGAAAGAAAACTTCAAACAAACTGACCCACGGCAAAGATTACAGTCAGGATGACCTCAATGGAGTGCTCATGACGGCGAAAAGCCTAGACTCAGACCTCGATCTTGCCTATCACCTCCAAATGCAAGAAGCCATGACCGCCTTCCTCGCTCTCCAACCTTCAACCTCACGCCGCCCATCCACCGCCGTGACGGTTATCCTGCGAGAGCTCAATGACCGCGTGCTAAGAGAACCGGAGATTGGCGAATTGCGGGAGGATCTGGACCGTCGCATACACCATCAGAGAATGAGTACCCATTCGAGAGCTTCGCTTTCTGTGATTTTGTAAAGACGGTAACGGCGAAGGTACCGACAATATCGGCACCGGGGAGAGCGAAGCGGTGCTGGGTCTGGGAACTGAGCTGAAGTTGGGGCAAGTACCCCTCTTCAAGTGTTCCGAGTCAGTTCTGGAGGTGTTGGAGGCGGAGAAAACGGCGTCGCTCAAGGAGCACTTGAGTTTGACGGCTTTGGGGAGGTTGGTGTTAGAGTTGCGAAGGCGAATGGGCTCCAAATGGGTCGAATTGGGATGCGGGGTCTGGATTGGGGGAGTCGGAGAGGAATTCGAGCTTGACTTGCATATGAGAAGTCAATGGAGCTGAAGAAAGAAAGGAAAACGCACAGAGATGACGCAGGAGGTGAAGAAGAAAGGAGGAGCATTTCGGTGACCTTAAAAAGTTTATTGAGAAAAAGACAAAATAATGAATAGTACATCTATGAACAGTATATCCCAAAACCTTTCGTCAAACACCACCCGAATGTGAAAAATCTTAGCGGGCCGGCGTTTTCCCAAGAGCCCAATTCCACTGCAAAAGTGAAAATAGTCAAAACCCTATCAAACTCAGCTAGAGCTCATTTCCGGCGAGCAAGCTCCGAAGCAAAAACCCATACAAAAATCTCAAATCCATGGCCAATTATCTGATTAACAAAACTCTAAACTCACTCAGAAGAAACCCCAAATTTCTCACGGCACTCTCATCCCAATCCCACGTTCGCCTATTCACATCCTCCATCGCCACCGCCCAAGACCGCCCATCCGACGGCCCTTCTTCTTCCTTCACATTCTCATCCGATGACAGTATCGAAGTCAAGGCGCCGAGGTCGAAGCCTGAAACGGTGTCGTCGTCATCGGTGACGATGCCGATGACGTTCTTGACGGGGTCTATAGTGGGAAAGCGATTCTACAAGGAGGCGAAGATCAGAGAGGCTGATGATGGGATTGGATGGACGGTAATGCTTGATTATCGGACGCTCAAGACGCCCTCCAAGAGGCCCCTCAAGCTCCCTACTTTGCCTCTCGCTAAGGCCATTGCTGCTGAGTGGGAATACCAGGTTTGTGGGCGAGCTAAATTTATGCGACTTTCTTATTAGATTTATGTTAAGTTTTGAGTTTTCTTTCGGTTTTCTATGTTATTTAACTTGAATGTTTTCGTGGGTGCTTTTGGATTTGCTTAAACTCAAATGGGTTGTCTTCAGATGTTTTGTATTTTGAGTCGGGATTGTGCCACTTCCATCTGAAGACTGAAATGGATATTTTTTTGGATGTTTTGGTTTACGGTGACTCTAATGCTCTTGATAATTTTGTCCTCTTTGTTTTGGGTTACGCTTTTGTTTGTAAATGTCTTTCTTTTTTTTCTTTTTTTCTTTTTTTTTTCATGCTTTTGCTTGTTTTCCATATTGTTGTAATTCTTGAACTTTTGAATATTTTTCTATGGTTTTGTTGTTCAAGGATTTGTTTGTGAACTTGGTGTGTGCCTTATGTAATGGGGGATGCGTATTGAAATTGTAGCAAACAGATGGGATCAGACCCTTCACGATGCCTCTAATGAAACTTGCTTGTACTGCATTGGAAAGAGTTCCACTCACACGAACTAAGGTTATTGAGAATTTGATGAAGAAGTTTAATCAAGATTTGGTCTTCTGTCGAGCTCCGGAAGATAATAATCTGACAAGTAGTGTCCATGGTATGTTATTGTACTTATGTACTCCATCTTGAGTTAAATTATCATGTCTATTTGTTCCGTGTGATACTTCTTCAATGCATAGTAATTGAGGCTGATTATATATTTTATGTCTCTTATGAGTAATGGTGCCTTTTTTCTGCATATTTTCTTTAGGTGAGCTGTATTACTTTTAAGCTATAAATTTTGCAGTTGATCCTTCCTCTATGTAAGAATTTACTTTTAGGTTAGAAGAATTTGATATCTTAGTTACTTCTTAGAGAGAAAAAAAATTTGAATTTTCCATTTAGGTTTCCTAATTATGCCTTGGTTGGTCCCTGTTCCGCCTGCATACGTGAAAATTCATCCAAAATGAAACTACAGAATGTCAAAAGAGTACCAGCAAAATTCCTTCCAATCATAGACTGTACGGTGTTTCAAAAATGCTCACGAAATGATCCAGATATTTTTAAGTGCATTATTTTACAGTAGTTAGGTTTAATAGTGTTTTACATAAATAGCATTACGCATATGATCTTTTGCCGGACATAGATCTTCTTTCTGTGTTGAATTTTAGAAGCATACCCTGATCAATTTTTATTATTTTTTTTTAATTATCAATTCTTTTTTTGAGATGTGTGCCTGCCCTTATCTAACCTATAGCACCTTCAAATTTTTGTAGAATGTCAAGTGCAGAAAATCAATCCTTTACTTGATTGGGTAGCGTCTGAATTTGGCTTTAAGCCTGTTGTCTACTACAGCTTTTTTGGTGGAAAGCAGGAGGATGGTCTCATAAAGGCAATAGATGACATTCTGAAGAAAACGGATGACTGTGAATTGGCAGCAATTGATGCTATTGCAGGTGCAGCACATTCTTTGATCATTGCCATTGGGATCTTTCGTGGGAAATTGCAGATTGAGGAAGCAATTGAATTGATTAGAATTGAAGAAGATTTGCAGGTTCTCATCATTCCCCCCTCCTTTTCTAATCCCTTGTTTGCACACAGACACGAACACTTACTGACTTTAGGATGTAGCCTGTGACTTGCTCTTCCAAATTATTATAGATTTTCCTTATATAAGTTATATCTATGCAGGTGGACAGTTGGGGTCTTGTTGAAGGTGGCCATGATGTGGATATTGCTGATCTCAAGGTGCAGATCTCATCAGCTGCTGTATTCCTTGGTCTTTCCCGAAAGATATAACCCCTGTACATCTTATACTCTTTTTGTCAATTATTGTTCTGAGAGCTAGCTTTTAGGCCATTTTTAGTTCCTTGGTTGTCATAGATCTTGACAACTTTCATGCATGAAATGCTCAAGATTTTGTTAGAATTTGTTGTGGTGGATGAAATAATTGACATGGGAATGTGGATGCTCTGTAATTTATCTTTCTCTTAAATAATAGAGAGAAGTCATGGCGCAATTGTATTCTTATGCCCATTGGAGAAGTCATCTTTTACCGATTATAATTAGTATTTCCTTAATAAGCACAATCAAAAGGTGAAACTTCTTGAACAATTGCACAAAATCCTCATTTGTTAGAAACGGAAATGACAAATTGTTGGTACATGAACTGCAGAAATTATACTTATCTGCAAAACCGGTCTCAGTGCCTAAAAGCAAACCTGCATGTCAAGGCTCATTCTTGGCAGCATTGCACACACAGTGGTGGCTGTTTCCTGATCTCACAGCTACAACATGCTGTATCGCAGTCATTGTTGCATCCTATAGAAGAAAGTCCAACGTTACAGGCTGTCTCTATTTTGTAAGATTTTGGGAACTTCTACTGTATTTAGTGAATACAGTGAAGCTTCCTATATGCCATTGCATGTGTAAATGCCTATATATCATTTCTCATCTAATTGACCCGTACCATTAGGGTTGGAAAGTTTTTACACAAATTGCGAATCCGGCACAAATGCAACATGAAATTAGCAAGTTAAAGACGAAGGGTATGACTATTTTAATTAAATGAATTAGGTTATTGTTGACGTATATAGTCTTATATCAAATTTTCATACGTCCTGACTTCAACACGCAATATTTAGGTCTGACAATTTTTGACATAACCCGCGAACTTGACACGAAGCCAACATTAAATTAATAGATTATGGTTGAAGGGTCTGATCCATTTAATTAAAGGA
Source organism: Carpinus fangiana (assembly GCA_006937295.1). Taxonomy (NCBI): domain Eukaryota; kingdom Viridiplantae; phylum Streptophyta; class Magnoliopsida; order Fagales; family Betulaceae; genus Carpinus; species Carpinus fangiana. Next base: position 1,475,865 of record CM017323.1, read on the forward strand.
ATCAAATTAAGATTCACCTATGTAGTCTTATACCCATTTATTGATACATCACAAACCCGGCACGTGAACATAAATCGCTGTCCCTAGAAAATTGACATATTAAACATAATGGGATGAGGAAGTTCAATTATATTACCTGTTACAGTTACATACTGAAATGTTTCAGTGTCAATGACAAATGGAAGGCGAGTGCTTGCTTGAACAATATTGGTGGTAACCCCAATGGACACCATGAAAACAGAAAACCAAGCTACTGCCAACAGCTTCATCCTCGTGATGGTGTGAATCGATATGATTGATATAAGATTAGCTCCACGGTAGGTTAAGATTTCTCTACCATCTGTTTATATAAGCTTCTCAGTAGCTTAGGAGAAGAGTAAACCTAATACTTTTGATTTGGCTTAGAAACTATGATACAATCTTTATGTGTCTACTAATATATGTAAAGAATCATCCTATGATCGTGTGATTACAATAATCTCATCTTTCGGTTGGTCTAGAATGTCTGTTTACCTTTGAAGGGGTATAAAAAGATCTCATGACAATCATATGAGGGGATTATCTTATGTTCATAATTAACTACCGGTTATTATCATCTCTATTAGGACAATATCATAGTTAATAGTTATTCAAGTTTTCCGCTAGAAAAAAAAAAAATCCATCATTTTTCACCAACTTAGACTTGACGGTCGATAGTATATTTTGATACGAAACCAAGCATAATTGACTTTGAACTCATGTCCGTTCTATAACCAGTCTTGTAACGATCTAAGAAAAACGCTAGTCACATCTGCATTATTACTCCAAATGATTAGTTACAATTGGAGTTTTTTAAATTCACTTATAAAGCCGAGTCTCGTATAGTAAGAAATCAATGCAAAACTTAACACCTATAAATGTCTTTTTTATAATCCATCCATTTAATATGGATTATTAATCGTCTTAATATGGAATCGGTGTGTTATAAGTCTACTACATCCATTAGGCTAAGATCACTAACGGTTAGACTGCTTGGACACATTCTCATTCCTTGGAGTTCAAATAACAAAGATTCTGAAAAACACATCTTTTTGTTTTTACAGCGTTTGGCCACGAAATTTCACACGCGAAAGCTGCGAAACGTGTTTTTTCTAAACAAAAGCATGAAAAGTTTCATGTTTAGAAGTGTATTTTAAAAAAGAAAAGAAAAGAAGAAGTTATTTGAAAACATGAAAAAATCATATTTTTAAATCACAGACAAAATATGTGTATTTTTAAAAAATGCACGATTTTAAAAGCGAAACCGTACATCAATTATAAACAATACATGCTAAACATATTATTAGTGCAAATCTGCATATTGGGTGAATTGTCACTTTCTGAAACATCATAATTATGTAATGGAGAATCAAGGAGATTCTAAATAAACACATGAACTTCAGAAGAGTGCAATTTTAACTTGTATTTTTCGTCTTTCTTTCCTCCTATATTACATACACACAGATTTGGAACACCAGATCAGTTTTTTTAACAAAATATCATGTAAAAGATGAAATAGACCGCCATTTTATTCCCCACTGTCAACACCAACTTGGTCATATACCGCCATCTCACAGCTGCGAAGCTAGTCTGAGTTTCAGAAACAGCAAAACCATTTTTTCTGCAGCCAAACACATAACAATAACATAACTCTCAAGACTTTTGTTGTCAGATTAATATTTCTTTATAAGTAAATCGGAATATCATTAATGGCGTAAATCACAAACTCGAATATTGAAAAAGCATAAAGAGTATTAATGAAAGATGAATTACGGACACAATGTTAGAACTCGAGACGTTTCATACGATAAGCTTAAGCATTTTCTTACCGTCATGGGGTTTTGGTAATTATTTTCTTCTGGTTTAGATGGAATATCATTCCTTTGTATCGCTCCACTCCCAGCAGCAGTCCCATTAGATTTCTTCTCATCTCTAGCCTTGCTAAATATGACAGTAAATCCCTCGGCCGATGCCGGATTGTTCACATCCCACTCACCAAATTTAGGTAGAGGCCGACCCTTATCCTGCTGTACATGAGAAAAAAAAAAAAAAAAACTAAATGTCAGCATAGTTATGGTGCATTTTGTTCCGGCCGCTATTTTCTTCTGGTTTAGATGAGAAAAAATTTAGGTAGAGGCCGACCCTTTTCAATATGTTGAAAATTGGTTCTTTTCTTTCATCGATTGCTTCATATATATGATGATATAAAATCAACAACTGGGTAATGTCCCAAAATGAAAATTCGATTCAAAGAAAAAAGGCAAAAAAGAGCAGATATATTCTTACCGACGCCATTATTAATATATATCGCAGGAACTTCCTACTCTGAGAATGGGAGAGAAAATGAGAGGACAGGGAAGAGAGAAAGGCAATGAGAGAAAGAGAGAGACAGAGAGACAGAGAGAGGAATGAGAAATCCAAAATGGAGGAACAGTTACATGGTCAGAGCGAGTATTAAGGTAGGAACATAGAAGACAGCGGGTGCATATTATTGGTCGTTGGTGAATGAGGCACCCACGTTGGTGCCGCGTACCCCCAGCTGTTTTTTTTTTTTTTTGGCACCAACCCCTTCTGGTAGCTTAACCAAATATTTTACATTTCATCCGATCCCACTTGATGATATATATACTATTCCCATCAATTTTGTTGTTTCATTGCTAGCAATTTAGATAATAAATTGAGTTTCTATAGTTATCCGTCTTAACAGTCTACCCACTTGTTGGGATATGTGAGCTTCACAGATACTCTCTCACATTTGTTGTCTGAATTGTTAGCAATCTAAAAAGTAAATTGCTAAAAATTCGGATCCATATTATATTAGAGAAATGCCGTGGATACCAAATATTTTACTAAGAGAAGCTTAATTACCAAACTAATATGTTATAGTACATGTTATATTACTTTTAATTAATTGTTCTATTCATCTTTATTGAATGAGCTTCACATCAGTTTGGGAAACCCTCACTTGATAAAAGTTTAAGTACCTCTAACATTTCTTATTATATTATTATGGTATTGTAAGACCTTCTTTATTAGATCTTAGTTTTAGTTGAAGCCCTTGGTATTGCATAGGGTTCGATAGCTCTATGGTATGTTCATTTTGCAGATTAAAAACTGAAACTTTTTCTTTCTTTCTTTCTAGCTGTCGACCCTTACTTCTACCATGACCATCTTAGCTCCATCATCATCGCTACACCGCTACTAGTCAATTACCGCCACCAAAACTCTTTCTCTTTCTCTTTCTCGTTGTAGCTTTGGAGGTGGTTGAACCATTGAAAGTGACAATAAAGAGAAGTTTGAACAATTTTAGAGGTCACTAGAATGGTTAGACTATTCTAATGGTAGATTGGGGGTGGCCACCCCTTTAGCCACCAAAGTAATTTGGCCAGCCCCCTAAAGCAATTACCAAAGGAGGTGCATTGGCTGGTTCTAGCTCAGCATTTCTATGTGCTGTTGCATTTAAGGGCAGTTAATTTAAATGAACGGTCCATATTAGTGTACATGGGCTGAACTGTGGCCAAATTTGGGCCTTAAAAAGGCTTGGATGTGTCATGTGTTAGACACGAGCCTACCCTCTCTCTGCTTTTTTGGAGAAGATGATAGATTAGAAACAGAGAAAGCGACGGCTGAGAATCAAAGATCAAAAAACACGAGTGCTCCACAAGCAGACCACGATGATCGAAACCTCTACCCACGGCTCCCAATCCGCCACGTCACACACATTAAAACTTTGATAGTCCCCAATTCATCCACGGCACGGGGGCACCTATTAATAGCATCTAGTCGTCCCCTTCCCTAATCCCAAAATTAGCCCTCCAGCGCAGCCTTAATTACCTCCTCAAACCCTCCTTATAAACAAAGCCATTTTCGTCATTTTATTCCATTTCTCTTTGTGTCTGTCACGCGCTCACAGTCTCTACCTGAAGGTAGCAATGGCGATTGGAATGTTCAGGAGGGTGATACCTAGGGCTTCGACCTGGAGATTCGTTCGGGCCCGGGCGCACGCGACTGAGGCCGCGCAGCAGGTGGAGCCCGAGGCACGCGCCGCCGCGGCGCTGAAGACGTTCTCGATCTACCGGTGGAACCCGGATAATCCGTCGAAACCGGAGCTCCAAAACTACGAGATCGACCTGAAGGAGTGCGGGCCGATGGTGCTCGACGCGCTGATCAAGATCAAGAACGAGGTGGACCCAACACTGACATTCCGGCGGTCGTGCCGGGAGGGAATCTGTGGGTCCTGCGCGATGAACATAGACGGCTGCAACGGCCTGGCGTGCCTGACGAAGATCTCATCGGAGTCGTCCTCGACTATCACGCCCTTGCCGCACATGTTCGTGATCAAGGACCTGGTGGTGGACATGACTAACTTCTACAACCAGTACAAGAGCATCGAGCCCTGGCTCAAGCGGAAGAGTCCGCCGTCTTCGCCTGGGAAGGAGATTCTGCAGAGCAAGAAGGATAGGGCCAAGCTGGATGGGATGTACGAGTGCATACTCTGCGCCTGCTGTAGCACGTCCTGCCCCAGCTACTGGTGGAACCCCGAGTCCTATCTCGGCCCCGCTGCTCTGCTCCACGCCAATCGGTAAAATTTTCCCTTTATTTATTTTTTATTTTTAACCTTTTACCGTTTTTTAATGAGGTTATAATTTGGTCGAATGTTTTAGGTTTTGGTTTCCTTAGAATGAGTTGGTTGATAAAATAGAACAATTGCTTAGAGAACGGGGGTTTCTTTGTTAATAAATTATTTTTGCTTTTGAATGGTTGAGTTGGTTGTGTTATGTTTCGTACATTTGGGGGGGTAAAGCTTCGATAAATTGCTTAGAAAATGACCGAAGCTTAGTTCTGTCGTCCTAATGAAACTATTGGAGAATGATTCCGCTATGCATGATGTGGTATATTTGGAGAAAAAGAAATGACTGAAGCTTTGAATACAGTGAGAGGGCAGTGGCGGAGCTGAAAGCCTTCTTTTTCTATACCCTTTTCCTATGATGACCGCCTATGATTGTTTTCATGACTTTCTTGATCTCTCTCTCTCTCTCTCTCTTTTGCTTCTCTTGTATATTTTTTTGTCTATTGGGTGCAACCTTTAGTTTTTAATGAATTTCGTTACTTATAAAAAAAGATTGGTTGATATTAAATGAATTTTATTTAGAATGATTGAGTTTGTTGTGTGGGGTTCTATAAATTGCTTAGAAAATGTTTTTTTTTTTTGATAAATTGGTGGATGTTGAATGAAATTTGTTTAGAATGATTGAGTTGGATGTGTTCTGTACATTTGGGAAGAGAAGCTTCGGTAATTTTAGAAGAAAGGACCTGAGTTGGGTGGTGTGTTATTGGAATGAAAAAAAAGAAAAAGATTGTAAGTGAAATGGACGGAAGGATCTGATTAGAAAAATCGAAAATTTAAGCTAGGGTGTTAAATCAAAACTGGACAAAGCACAGGGGTGTATGATGTAGTTTCCTTGGTTTTTAAGCTATAGGCCTGGATTAAGTTATGTGCTAGACATGGAAACTGTTTAGAAATGTCTGACCTATATTTAAACCTGTACATGCAAATAAAGGGGTTTTCTTTCTTCATACATCACTATGTTTTTTCATCAGCATTTTTTTAAACTCCATGGTCGAATTCTTAAAATTTAAACTGTCTTTCTGAATTAAATGGTTTAGATTTTGTCAGCTTAGGATTGTCTAGAGGAAATGCACTTGTTGTCGCAATATTGTTCTCATCTTAATAAGTATACTTTTGTGAATTGTGATGTCCATTGCCTTTTACTTGTGGGGATTTTTGTCAGAAGGTTACTAGGAACAATATATGAATTCTTCCTAGGGATTCAGAAATCATTTTGATTGCTGAAATTGCTTTGTGATAAAGGGGTGGTGGGTGGGTATGCGTTCTTGTGCAGATATCCTTAAGTCTCTCCTTGTTTGTTCTGTACCCTTAAATATCATATACGGATTCTTCCGGAGGAATAATCTTTATTTCCTTCGTTTCTTTTTACCAAAATATTTGCAATAGCTTCAAGTTATGCTGAAGTTCTAAAGATTCTCATATGTGGGTTGTACATGCTGTAGATGGATAAGTGACAGCCGTGATGAATATACCAAGGAGCGATTGGATGCCATAAATGACGAGTTCAAGCTATACCGTTGCCATACCATTCTAAACTGTGCCCGTGCCTGTCCAAAGGGCTTGAACCCCGGAAAGCAGATCACGCATATCAAGCAGCTCCAGATAGCTAAGCGTTTGACTATCTAGGTTTGTGAAGCATGCTGATAATGTTAAGCATTTGGCCAGTTATTCTGGGATTTTGTTGATGACCCATGAACTATTTGTATCGATTTAATAATACGAAGCTCTGAATGTACTCCTATCTCATTTGTACCTAAAAAAAATTTGGAAATTGAATTGTGTTGTTGTTGTTGTTTAATCTCAAATAAATGTTAATAGAACTCCACCGATCCATCTGGATTTTGCCGTTGGATGTTATTTTGTGTTACTTGTGTGTGCGATGTTATAAATTTGGTAAGAGATTTGAACTGGGTTTGGAGAAAATTCTTAAAAATATATCTAATTTTTGTATGTATTTATAAAAACGCTTAAAAATGCATGTAAAAGTATATTTATCTTGGAAACAAGTCACTTCAATAATATGGGTAATTTGGAAGAAAACTTAATTCATATGGGAGATTAATGCTATATATATTTTATTTTTATTTTTTATTTTTTATTTTTTTGACATGTCCGTACAAGAGGGGAGGATTTTTTATTTTCTTTTTAAGTCTTTAAAGTTGACATGACTTTTAAAATTACTTTAGATAGTTGATATATCACTATTAATTTTGAAAGCAACTTTAACTTTAGAGAGATGAAAAGAAGAATAAAATGATAGTATATATTACTTGCCCGGGACTTCTATAAAGGTTCGGACTTCTTAAAAACAACGAAAAACATGGATTAAATTCTTTAAACTCTATTGTTTTTAAAGTTATAATTTGTTAATCTAAAATAAACCGTTCATATTTTAGGATTTCAAGAATTTAATGTTGGAAGTTATCTTTCAAACTGTAGAAAATCTTGATTAAACATTTAATAATCCAATGTGCCTGTAAAATTAATAATCAAGGCGAGCCTATGAGGTTGTTGAAAACAGAGCGTCTTTTAGACCAACTACCCAAGTCAAAAGGAAACCCTAACCTCCCACTAGAGCACTACCTCCATGTCCTTCCATTATCATCTCAGATGTAACCGACTTAATTCTCAACTTCCTTATTAATTAAAGCAAAATCCTGCAGGCTACCACCCAGACTTACAATAAGCTCTATCACTGTTTCAGAGCCCTCCCAAGTCCCAATGCAGCAGCCAATGGCTCCTTCCTCCATGAGTTCGACTGCAGTAATTCTCTTCTTACTAACCATCTTCTTCCCTTCTCTCCACCGTTTCTCAGTCTCTTCCTTTGAGTTCGAAGCCGGAGGCATCCAAGGTTGGGTCATCCCTCCGGCCAATGACAGCAAAATCTACAACGACTGGGCCTCAAAAAACCGGTTCCAAGTTGGCGACACCCTGCGTGAGTACACGTATACATAAACATGCATGCACACGAAGATTTACTTCATGTCCTGAGTTTCTGAAGAAATGTTTCAAGATTTTAATAAGTTCGGTGTTTTGGTGCAGGCTTTAAGTACGGGAAGGACTCGGTTATGGAGGTGAATGAGACAGACTACAAGAGGTGCAATTCCTCTCACCCCAACTTCTTCTCCAACACTGGGAACACAATTTTCAGGTTCGATTACTCTGGTCCTTTCTACTTCATTAGTGGAGTGTCAGGCCACTGTGAAAAGGGTCAGAGGATGATCGTGAAGGTGATGTCTCCAGAGGAGGAGCCTCCATCTGGCCGCGCCAAATCGTCGGGCTCCCGTGTTGCAGTTTCTTCGCCTGCAGTCTCTGCTGCATTAGTCTTTGTTCAGTTTATTGTTTTGTCCTATGCTGCTTCTTATGCTACGTAGTCTCGTAATTATGTATTATGCTTTGTTGTGTATGGATGATCATGAATATATGTATGTATATCTTTTCTTTTTTTCATGATTAGTATTCAATATATTAAATTAGTGATAAGGGGAAAAAATTGTATATCTAAAGGGTGCAATTGGGTCTAGTTCGACAAAAAGAGAGATTGGATTATCAAAACCTACTTAATAAGATGTTATGCACTTGATAAAGTTTTAATCATGCCAGTAATACTCAATGGATTCGATGATTACCCAAAAATATTCACAAAACCTTTCGTTTTTAGAGAATATACATATATGATTGTGTTTCAACTATAATACAATCATAAAATTTTGTCCAATTGTGTCGGCATGAATTGTTCTAAAAACAGAGTAACATTATAAGTCTTCCTAAAATCCTCTTGGAGTTATACTAAATGTGATGTGACTTTTAAAATCACCAATAAATCAAAGTTAATAAATTACATCTCAAATTCAACAGTAATTTTCAAAGTCACATCAAATTTGGGATGACTTCAGGAGGAGTATAAGAAGACTTATGGCATTACTCCTAAAAAAGGCAGATATATCTATTCTTTTATGGTAGATTGCATTTTGTTGTACAGCATACAAATACATGCTTCTATGCATGTCTGTCATGAAGGAGAGAGAAGGCAGATATGAGAGAAAAACTAGAAGCTAAAAAATAGGAAATCAAGAAAAAAACAAAAGAATATTATGATTGGGACAAAAATTCATTCACGAGATTTCCACTTCTCTTGCAACCAGTTGCGACTCTTGATCAGAACCGTGATAGCTTGTTTTCCTGAAAGAGTGCTGACTAAACATTCGTACCAAGGCACTCTTTGATCTATGAATTGTTTTAGGTCCAGTGTCTGATCCGCTGCCACTGTTCTTCTTGGCAAGATCTGCGTACATAGCTTTGACAATATCTTCAAAACGACGACGAAAAGTCGGATACCTTGTGATAGATTTGGTGATCCCTTGCAGCCTTCATGATAAAATAAAAGGATAAATGAAGAAGAACTGAAAGGGGAATTCGGAAAATTCTGCAAATATTTTCACTCAATTACCTTCGAGCTAATGCATCGAGTTCAGCTCGCTTAAGTTCAGATTCAGGAGGCGAGCCGATATTTGAGTTTTTCAACCTCTCAGGATCACCACTCAACAAAACTAATTTGCAGAAATAGTCCTCTTCTGCCTCGGAAAGGTTCTCAGCTTTAATCTGGTCTTTGATGATCAGAAGTGGGTTAAAAAACCAATCGAAGAAGGTGTCTTTTGGTCTGTTTCTGCTAGTGATCTCAGTAACATTGTCAGCTACATCAATCAAGTAAAAGAAGCATTTCATTACTTGCCATAAAGACTATTGCTAATTAACTATAAGAACAATACACCAGAAGTTTTCTTTGAGGACATGCTTAAAAAGAAAATCGCTTTGCTTACCTAACAATAGACCTGCAGAATCGGCATTTGCAGAGCGCACAAGTGTCCGGACAAGGCTGTAAGCCGGTAATCCAATGTTAATAACTCTGCTACCCTTAGTAGACAACGCATCTTCCAAATCTTGAACTGTTATCAGTCCTTCAGAAACCATTGTTTCACAACGGCATTGACAATCCTTAAATAAGCGATCAAGTAGCTACACGAGTCATGAGCAAATATTTCATTCAGCACCTAAACCATGAGCTAAAAAAAACTAGGGTGCCTTTGAAAATCAGAAATGTTCAGTTGAGTCCAGATCATCAAACACATGCAGATAGAGAACATAAATTCAGCCCAGAGGGAAGCATTCCTTTAATGTCAAATGCAATGTATACAAAATACCTCATGTGGCTTCAACTCAACCATAGGGTTCTTCATTGACCCTGAGTGGGAGGGAGGATTTCGGACAGAGCTGCGCCTTGAGAAAGAAGCTAATCGAGAGCTTGTCCGTGACAATGCATCCTTCTTTCGGTAATGAGGCCTGTTAACACCAGAAGAATATGTCAAAGTGCATGAACCCTATATCACAGCCATAAAGAATTAGAGTGCTGAACAAAACCTAGGAAAGATGGATCCTTCTGGCATGTCAAGAACATCATTGCTGTATTCATCATATATGGACAAGGATGCAACAATATAGCGAAGCCCCAACCAAAAGGAATCCTCCTGTAATCCAAAGACCAAAAAATATCAATGCATATATGTGGCCTGCAATCTGTGTAACAAGGACACTGCACAACAGGTTTCAGTATCTGACATGAGCATCCTTGGTGATTATAACATGAAAAAATTGCCTTGAAATGAATCATGACATGCACACTTGTTGTGAGACTACATTGACTAGATGCTTCAAGATGGGACAACTTGCAATTTATTCTAACCTTGAGCTGAAACATTTATTAACAGTAATTGGTTGAAGAGAACAAAAGTCAACTATAGCAACTATCACTTTGAAGGCATTAGAACCACATGGAAATGTAATTATTATCCTATTTAACATGGAATTTGACAATACAAATTTATAACTAAATATTACTAAAAAAATCATTTAGTGTCATTCTTTAGTTGTCAACGTGATCTCATTTGAAACAAACATTTGAACAACAAATTAACTCAATTCAAAAGGCTGCTTCCATATGCCCTTCCAACAACAGAAAAACACTTGACAGCAGCGATGTACAAACAAGCTATGTTAACCATATGGCTAAGAAGCAGCAGCAAAATTCATTGAGTTTTTACCTGATAAACAACCACACCTGCATAAGCACCAAGAAAGATACTGGCCACCATGGAGGCTAACATTGCCACAGCAACAGCCAATGGCCAGAGTATGATAACAAGACCTGCAATAGGTACACATATTGTCTCCAAGAAAGGGCCTTCACGACCTATAAGGTCATGAAACAAACGGTGCCATCCCTTAAAGAGCATGTAAGGACTTTTGCACAGAGCAATGAGTGAGATTAACAGAAAATCAACAATGAAACCGAGAACTCCAGCTATAACTGCAGCAGGAAGATAAAGCAATCTGCAAGGGAGTTGACAAAAAAATAAAAAAAAAACTCAATATGACAAATAAGTTCCTTATAGAAAGGACTAAACAAAGCTTAACTTCTGTGGTTGCAGGGAAAACTACAAAAAATATGAAACGCGGAGGGTTTCTGCGCTAATCAAGCTAGTCTTATACTAAGATGTCTAGTGAGAAAGAGAAAGAGAGGGATAATCCTGACTCTGACAATTAATGAAGCTTACAACTACAATTCATTTCCAAGATATAAAAGATGGAGTTTGAATAAATAAATAATTTTTTTTTTTTTAAAAAAAAAAGGTAAAGTGTAACTATTCTCACACTAGTTATTCAGTCCATCACAAAATTATATATATTAGCAAATGTGAAGCATAAGAACTCCTTAAGAGCCAATGTTCATCATAAAGGTTACGAGAACTACGGTAGTTATGCCTACACTTGGCCATCAAGAAGAACTTGTTTATAAAATGAGTCTCTCCTTTTAGCTATGTGTTTTCTCTTATATACTTCATGTGTATCTAGGTGTGCCTTTCGTTGTTAACGATATCTCGATTATTTATAAAATTAAAAAAATTAAAAAAAAAAGGTCTCTACTTTAGGGTACGGTTTTATTGGCGTCAACATGGATAGAACAAGAAGTAGATGTCGAGAGCAGATAAGAGATGGAAAACCTAATCTCATAATATTTCACATCTGGAGGCTTTTTTTGTTGCAGGTCATCCATATATGAAAAGTAGGAATGGTGACAAATATCCAAAAAATCCCTGACAATATCAAAGCTCTTTTTAATAGTGTCCAGAGTTCCATCCTGCAAATGTAGTAAAAGAGAAAGCTCTCTCATGAAAGGCAAAATGGGAAAGAAAAAATATATATAGAATGACAGAAATTGAATATCGAAGACATACATAAAAACAGTGGAATAGTTTATCAGTCTTTCCTTCTCCAACAGCATCAAAAGTAGCAAATATTGGTGAAAGAAAACCATAGGCTGCTCCGCTTATGATACTTCCGACAATACCAACCACTGGCCACAAAATCAAGAGCGAAGGTAGGACACATATGCAGAGAAGAAGTTTCAAAACTGGTCCTAATAGTTTAGCTCTGCCCATTAGAGAAAAAACAATATGAGAAAGAGATAAACCGAAATAGAAAAGCAGCTCAGGCAATTACAGAAGGAAGGTGGAGGGTCAATGAAAGCACCTGACAATGGAATAATATGTCCAGACACTATGCACTAACCAAAGACCCAATATAATAGCAGAATTTCCAGCTGTCACGATAAGGCATATCAACGGGCAGAAAAAGATACCTGAAACAAGAATTTGTAAAAAGTTTGAATGGGTTCAACAAAAGTAACACTCATCATTCAGACAATATATCTTGATTCACCAATCAATGCTGTGTATGCAACTTACTAGATCAAGAATACCTATTCCATACGTCTACATTAAAATAACTAAAATAGCTGTTCTTATTTCTCAAAATGCAAAATTTTGAAAAACATCCTCATCATTCCTTAAGGTCTCAAACACAGATGTTTGTTTTGCATATAACATGAATGAAAACTAGCATATAACTTGGTGATATAAACATGAGTCAAATGCCTAGAAAAGAAAATTCCATGGAAAAGGAATCAAACCAGACACGGACAACAGCCTACAAGGAGCAAATTGTGAAGGAATGAAAAGGAAATGAAACTAAGGAACCCCAAGAAGTGGCTTAGCGACCAGATGAAGGGGGAAACAGAAAGCACACTCCTGAAACTATCATTTCTGTCTATGAAATGTCAAACTTTATCCTCGAAAACACTACAATACACAAAGCAAACGAAAGCAAAACTAAATATAAAAAATAAAAGGAACAAATTAGAGGATTAACTATACACGACAGTCTATTTATAGTACCAAATTTTCTGCAATAAAAATGTTAATTTAAGTAATTTTTTTTTCAAAATTATGTTTTTCCTGAATAACATAAAACCAAATACATATATAACTACACAATCAGTTTAAGTGAAGAGAGAGAATAAACCAGAAGAAGAAAGAAGCCATAAAAAGCCCCAAAACAAGGAACAAATTGAAACTGACCTTTAATTATGCCCAGAAGCAGAAGCCCACTGAAGAAAGGTAGAAAGCAAATAAAGTTCCACAAAGAAGCCAAAACCCCCTTTGGAGGTTCCATCTCTCTCCTTATTCCTCACCCACCCAGATCTCCCTAATATCACTACAAACCTATCCCAGAGTCAACTCCAACTCCGGCTTGCAACCACAAAAGACTCCATTTTCCGCCGGCCAAGTGCCGGAAACAGCATGACACCATAAACAACAAAACACCCGACAGACTAAAACGCAGTTTGCTGCATACCCACCACAGGAACTTGCACAAAAATCAGTGCTTTACTACTCTTCTTCTAGACAAAATGACTAAGAAACCCATAAACAACAGGTGGCCTGTCTTTTGAAAGACATATCACTCGGGGTCTGTCAATTGTAGAGAAGGTCGTTCTTACAAAAAAAAAAAATAGAACACAAGGTCGTTTTGACAACCGTTGTGACTTTCGAAGCCTCGAATTGGAAGGGATAGTGGAGAGAGCAGTTGGTATCAAAACAATCAGAAGCAACAAATGCTTATACTCGAATTCAATTCCCTTCTTTTTTTGTTTAACTCGCATAAAAAAAAAAACAGTTTCTTTTTCTTCTTCTTTCTGTATTTATTATTCTTTTGTGCTTATGCTAATCGCTAAAGCAAAGCAAAATGGGTCCTGTAACTCCTGTTCCACTCTGTCACTTCGACGAGAAAACATAAATTGCATAGAAATAAGCAAAAGTCACAGAAATTTCACTGGTCTTTCTAATATTTTATTGGGTTGGATAAAAATAAAATTTTGAAGTTCAATCTTTTTATTTTTATTTTTTTTATGGGTAAATACATCTTTCGTCCTATGGTTTATATATTTATCAAAAAACTATTCTAATTTTAAAAATAATCTAAAGTGGGTTTAAAAAATCTTTTAATTTAAAGTGGTGTTAAATTACCTGTTATCCCATTACGTTCCTTTTGAATAAGTGAAGTCCAATACGTAAATATTTAATTTAAATAGGGTGATTTGATGAAATCAAAATTCGATCGGAGAATGTTTAATTTGATACCATATTAAATAATCACTTATCTCAAAAATTTAAATAAAAAAAAAAAATTAAAATACTTAATCATTACAATTACAAGTAATAAAGTGGTACATGTGATTTTCTTGTTTGTCATTTTATCCTTCTTTCTTTCAAAAATTAAAGAGTCTGCCTCATCAAAGCTATTCAGAGTTTGCTATCTGTCCCTTCCATTTCATTCATCCATTCTTGTGGCCCTGTGGCCACCATTTTTTTTTTTTTATCAATCCAAAATATATATATATTATAAAAGTCCAAAACAAAAGACGAAAAAAGTATTTAATTTAATTAAATTTTTTTTTTTTGGTTAAGTCAATAGTTCCACGCCATTGAAAATAATACTATCGGACATGTAGATAATTATCGCAATATGGGAGCAGCAAAAACAATGACGTGATTGGTTCCAAATTTGGCACAACACAAAGTAACTTTCATTTTTGCTGTTTTCAGTGCCCGTCCATGATACCATCATACCATCATCATTGAAAGGAAAGCGGTTCGGTGGGGGGTGGGGGTTAGAAACATGGCTACGGAAGGTATTTTCTTGGTCTAGAAGCAAACAAAAAAGCCTGTCAGCATCATAACAAGAGATACTGCTGCTGTCTCTGCACTTCCCAACCATCTTTGGAGTGTAAGGCAAGTTACTAGTACAGAAAAAAAACTGTAAAAATGATTCTGAAAAATGTGATTGGAAGAATCTGAAACAGTTCACCAAGTTAAGAATCTGCAAAAATGTGATTGCAATCATCTTTGCTACAATTCTGAAAGGAGTTTGGAGAGGTCTGTTTATAGGAGTAGATGTTCCTGAATATCCTGTTGGAGCATATAAACCCCACCAAGAACCTTTTACAATTACATGACTGATATTTACAAGAGCAGACAATGAAATCATAATTCATTTTAAATACCAGTTGAGACGTAAAGCTGATACCAAAATCAGGCCACCACAACTTAGTAGTTGCAGACAAGCAATATTGCCTCTTGTCTTGTATCAGTTGTATGATATCTCCATCTCCACTTACTTTTATCGTCAAACATATGTATATTTTGAGTATGGGTTACACCAACATGCTTTGATAAATCCATATTCACTTTTGGTAGACACCCTGCTTATAAAATATTAATTTTTCTTTCAACCACTACTTTATGTCTGTTGTCATTACTGATGTGTTAAAAAAGAAAAAAGAAATAAATAAATACTACATGTGTCATTGTTGTTGGCATGTTGCACCAATTTGTAATAAAATTCCTATAGTTTAAACCATGACTTAACATAAATAACTACTCTCCGCCTCGAACTTTCATTTGTTGCCAACCAATTTATAATAAAATTCCTATAGTTTAAAACATGACTTAACAAAAATAACTACTCTCCACCTGGAACTTTCATTTGTAATTTAACGAAAATGCTAATGTGCCACGTTATCACCAATAAGAAACAAACACGTGTTTTATATGATAATATATATATATATATATAAATGATAATTTTTTTTTTCAGGAATTGTTAGACTATCTTTAGATTGGTTAAAGGTGGTGGTCAAACCACAAAAAAAAAAAGATTGAAGTTTCATTTTAGCTGCCAGGAACTGCTTTGGCAACTCTTGTTTGTGACGTTAGTTTTGAACTTGAACATTGCTTTGAATCATAATCCCACCCATGATAGGTCACACGTGCTATTGGCTTTCCATATCTGAATATGTTTATTGGCTACTTGTCTGTTAAAAAACATATCCCATAAGAGACACAATCCGTCTGTTTTTAAGCAGCAAACAACATAGGGAGTCGGTTCAGAGTTAACTCCATAGCCTAATGCACAAAACTATGAAGGAAAAAAAAAAAATGCCTATTACACAGGGTTTATAGTCACAAATCACTCATGGGTTTCCTTCTGTTTGTGAAATGTAGGCCTCCTTTCTGTCAAATGGTTTACTTCTCCTGGGAACGTCTGCCAGGATACAGAATTCTGTCAAACTTTTTCTAATTTGCAGTCTTTTCTTCTTATCTGGAGGCCGAGGCCCTAAACCACTTAAATCAATAGTTGCTTCATACACCTGAGAGGATTGTAGGACTGCATCATAAGCCTTTGAAGAGAGGTTAAGGCCCTCATTCTGAGCCCTTAAATATAAATTGTAGGCAATCCTTGGTTTACCATCCTTTGCAAGAGCCTCAATCAGCATTTCATAGCTAATCTCATTTGGGGAGATGTTCTGAACTTTCATGCGATGAAACCATTCATATGCTACTGCACTGCTCATTCCCTTGCGTGCACAGCCACTGATTACTGCATTGTATGTCACAACTGTTGGTTCTATACCTGCTGAAACCATTTCCTTAAGGATGGCATCAACCAAATTAAACTTCCCTTGTCCAGTGAAAACTGAAGCCATAATTGTGTAGGCATACAAGTTTGGTTCAACACCCACCTTTATCATATGCTCCCACACCTGCCGGGCCTCGTCGTAGAGTTTCTTCTTCTCCAGTGCACTAAGCAAGGCTCCATAGGAGATTATTGTAGGTTTTTCACCTTGTTCAACCATCCTCCTGAATATCTGGACTGCAGCAGAAGTTTCTGAAGCCTTGGAACAGGCAATAAGAACTGCATTCCATTCCCTACTTCCAGGTTTAAGGCCTTTATCTTCCATCTTGTTGAGCAGCCTAACGCCCCATCTCCAAATACCTTTCCTCTTAGCTGCACTGAGAAGAATATTAAAGTGAGAAACTATAAGCTCGTACGACATGTTATTTGGTTTTGGTCCCTTGTCTAATAAATCCTCGTAGATCTCCAAAGCCGCCCACCACTTCTTAGCCTTTCCCATCAACCAAATTGCGTGGTTACAGACAGATAGGCTAATTTCAGAATGCCTTTCTCTTATTCTAGAATACAAATCCTTCACCACAATGTAATGATCTTCACGGGTACAAGCCCACAAAAGACGCTCGTGTTCTTCTTTACCCAATGGAAGCCCAGCATTATCCATATCTGTGAGAAGTTTCAACACATTGGTGCTCAAGTTCTCGGCATTCACAAGCCATCGCCGCATCACTTGGTAGCAAACACGAATTGTAAACTTCTCAAGCTTAACAAATTCATTTTCCCAATCTTCATTGGAATCTTTCCTTATGTCACCTTTATGATACTTTTCCCTGAACTCAATAAAAAACCTTAGAGCTCCATGTCCATCTTCCATTTTTCGATAAGCCAACAATGTCGTAGAATAGGAGACTGGAGAAGGGGTCAAGCCCTTTTTCTGGATCTCTTCAAGAATATTAAGGACCTCAGTAGCCCGTCCTTGCTCCAAGTAGATTGCCATTAAAGCGTTGTAAGTTACAACATTACGAAGGACCCCCTCCTGAGCCATATCATTCAAGACCTTATCCATTTCTCCAAACTTTTGGGACTGTTTTACTGCACCCAATAGACTATTATATATGAAAAGATTTGGGCCAATCAAACCGTTAGTTTGAAGCTTCTTTTTCTTGAGCCACTCAACAACAGCTATTGCAGAATTCATTCTCTTGTCTCTGCCAAAACCTCTAATCATGGATGAGTATACTTGAAGGGGCAACTCACCCTTGTCCTTAAGAACCTCTTCCACATCATCTGCAGTTCTCGCAAATCTTAAGCTCCATGCTAGTGAACGAACGTCAACCTTTGTACTCTTCTCTTCTTCCCCACTTTCTGGATCACCATCTCCTCTTTTATCATTATCATCACTATCATCTGCTTCACCCAAAACAAGATAATCGCCATCCTTTCTCTCAGTTTCCCCTGACACCGCATTAACTAAATCTGATCCTTCTCTAAGAAACTCATTCCCGATTGGTTGTTGCTCCAATGCCCACGCCAACGCAACCAATGCACCAAAAGGACTTTTCTTTGGCATACAAAAGAGAGCAACTTTAAGCTTAGAGCACCTACACCCCAAATCCAATTTTGAGCTCCCACAGCAACTCCCACGCCTAGCAACTCTTACATCATTTGAAAGCAATAATCTACTATGACAAACAGGAAAACCAAGACCTTTTATCCTTTTCCTTATCCTTCTAGATCCAATTCTACAAGAAGAACCTAGTTCAAAGCCCAATTGAGGTACCACCCAAAGTTCTCCCTTTGATGGCAAAGTGGTTAAAGCTTGCATTTTCTATACAATTTACGAATCAAGACAAAAACTCATGACTGAAAAATCCCATTATAAATAATAAGGCATAGCATTTTCTCTCATGACAACTTTTTTTTTTTTTTTTTTTTTTTTTCTGGTTAAGTTTCCTACTTGAAAAGAGAAGAAACAAGAAGTATAGCAAGTGATGCTCGGTTACTTTAATTGAGTTGGGGTTGATGGGTTCTTACCTTGAAGATTGAAGCGGCAGAGAGAAAGATGCAATTTTTGGGTTTGCTTGTCAAAATTGAGTGGATTTCTGAAGTGGAAGTGGGTTTGGTCACTCTATTGGCATACTCAGTGGTGCTGCGGTTCTCTCCCAACCATTCATTCAACTGCAGAATGAGCGGTCAAGCGAACATACGCAGTTGGATTTTAATAAATAATACGTAATTTACTATCACATCATCAGACTGAGTTTATAACATTTATTATTTATTTTGTAAGTATAAATCATTAACTCAATCAGCTCTTATTATCAGTCATTTTATATCCAATATAATAATAATAATAAAACACCATACCAAATTCCAATATAGTTTCTCAAAATTGTGTTTAAATTAAGAAATTCTTTTAATTCAATCAATTAAGTTAATATTTATTCATCAAACTTATGATTCTTCTATAAATTTTTAATAAAATTAACAAAATATATGAGAACTGAATAATAATAATAATAATAAAGCTTTATCCAATTCCAATCAATTCACAAATTGTTTTTAATTATTAATTGGGTACAGACTGTACAGTTCCAAGTTGTAGTAGAGGAAAAAAAGAAAAAACTATAAGGCTTGAAGATGAGACGTCGTTGTGGTGTAGTATCAAGCTGGGGCCAAGCTTGACTCGTTGGGCCTAGACTACAAACTGAGGTTGAAAGTGGATGCAATTGGGCCTGGTAATAGAAATTTAGTGGGTATAAATAATCAACGCTTCATTTGTTTCGACGTAGGATTTTTTTTTTGAAAAAAAAATCTTACGGTGTTTGGTAGAAATTACGAAAATGTCCTGAATATGTCTTAAAAGGTGTCCTAAACGAGTCCTGCCGAGACCTGGCTAAGAACAACCCAAAATAATACAATCATCTAAATCCCCCATCCAACTAGGCCACTCCTGAGAACCTCCCAAATGAGGCAAAAGGGAGCTTTATTAAAGTTCTCCCAAAACTCTCATAGAATACACTAAGACCTTGCCCGACTGGAACCCCGCCCAAGACTGAACTAAAATTTGTTCGAGACCTCTTCAGGACCCTCCTAGAACTCAATTGAGACCAATCCGAGATATCTCAAGCGGGTCCTGACAAAATCCCAGTCAAGCGGGGTCTCAGCTTGTTCTTTATCCTATACAACATGGAAGGGGATATCAAGTTGAAATCTACATCAAGCAAATCTCATAGGACAATTCTATTAAATTTGAATTTAATTCCTTGACTCAGGCAGGACTTACAATCTCCAAGAAGCCACCACTATGATATCCCCCACCCAACTCCGTCCTCTCTCTCTCTCTCTCAAGAAGCAGAAACCGCCATCCCTTTGCATTGCCACCGTAGAGGATCTCTCCGGTTTTGCTTTCTTCCTCACAACATCCACCCATCGCACACAGCCTCTTCGATTCTGGTAAGATTTGCGTTCTGCTTTGTGTTTGGATGCTCTCAAAGGTTTCCCCTTTTTCCCATTCATTTTCTGTTTTATTTTTGTAATTCTGGTAAGGTTTTGATATGAGCATTTGTCTAAGATGTACCGAATTTCTCACATTCCAAAACAAGGATTCCTCTGAAGAATTTATTAGGCTTGTTTGGTCTTATTTGAGGCTTTTTTTCTTTTTGCATATTTTTTTGATGGTCTAGCAGACAACGAATAAAATCCAACCTACACACGGTGCCCAAAACTCCAGTCACTTGTTTATGGGTATAGCACCCTTCAATATATATGAATTAATGTATGAGCTAATTTGCATTCATGGTGTTAATAATCTTCGAATCATCAAAATGGCAAATTAATTATATGATGACCATATATGCATGGTGGCTTTGAAGATGATATTATTCTGGTTTACATACTCTAAACACATAAAAAAACAAAAAAAAAACCCTCGTATTATATATACTTAATTAATTTGATAAGAACACAAGAACTTGTTTGTTGTAAACATTATTATCGAATGCAACTCGACCTATAATCGATGAGTTAAACATCTCCTCGATGCGCATAAAATCTCTGGCTATAATTATCTTCGATCTCATCAGAAGCAAATCTTGTGGGATGCGTGAAAGAATCAATCTTCGATCCACTGCATTTCCCTTCGTAATATGTGTAACCATGCCAGCCACGCTACATTTTATATCTTCACGTGCACCATCATAGCAAATGGCATGGGTAACTTGTTTTAATTTAATATATATTTTCTTTTGGACTGTAAATCTATCCATTACTCACCTGGATCTACATACCAAACATTATTTGATTTTGGGTCTCAATCCCAATGATTATATCATAAAATATATTGTAGATATATTGCTTATAAACTTATTTGGGTATATATTATTCCTAAATTTACTACATTCTATAAACTATATGTCCGTCCATATAAGATTTAGAAAAATTTTAGAGCATTTATCTCCATTCTTCTCCTATTCTTTCTTCATCCTCTCTAAAATTTATCATATATATCAGCAACTAAATAGTTACGTCAGTCTCCACCCCCATAATGAATTGTTGGGTGGAAGGAGAGCTACGGGTTGGCCACACGATTGAACCATCCCTCTACTAGAGGAGAACGAAGGAGATGAGTGTCACCGTCAATACAAGTGACTGAAAAGGTAGGCCAAGGACATTAATGTTAAGGTAGAAAAAAGAGTTAAGGTTATGTGGTTAACGTGACAATGCCACATCAATTTGTAAAAAAACATATTAAAGTTAGTAGTACCCTAACAACTATGGATAAACTTTAATACCATGATCATGAGTTTCCTTGAGCAGACCATGTTGGCAAAATATCACTAAAAAACCGATTCAGGTTGGGGCAAGATATATGCTAATAATTGTTCTTCAACTATAAAAATGAGAAATATGACATCCCAACGTAGGGCCCATCCCTCTCACTTTTGCCCTGCATATGTGCTTTAAACCTTTTGTTTTTGCAGAAAAACCTGTGGAGCCTATCTTTAGCGGCCATTACCAGAACATGTGGGGTGTCCTCAGCTGTGAAACCTTATATAAATTGCTTGCTTTTTTCCTTTTCTCTTATATTTCTTCCTCTCCAAGCACAAGTGCCAAGTCTTTTATTGAGTTGGAACTTGTTTTAATTGGTCACTTTATGGATTGTCGAGTTATGATAGCCAATTAATTACTAGTACTTGTCGTGCGCTTAATCGGAATAGAATTTTCATTGTCCAAAACTTTTGTTTTGTTGAACTTAACAATCTATAATTCTAAATGACGTAGCAACATATAAATCATTAGATATGTAAATTCTAATTTGGACCATGAAATGGAATGAATCCTTATCCCACTAATCAGTTGTTAGGCAATGATCAGGTAGTGAATTACGTGCGAGTTTAGAGAACCTTTATTTGTTAAGTTGGCTACCAATCCCTTAATTTCGGTAAATAATTTATATTTTAATGCAAAAAATTTGTATAAAATTGAATGGAGAACCATTCAATCTGGAGGACAATAAGGATGGTTTAGACTTAGAGTGAGAGGTGTGTATTTTTCTAACCCTCCCACATGGGTCGATACCCTAAAGATTAGCAACCCATCATAATTAAAAATAGTAAACCAAAAAGAAATTTATATAAGTCCCACCTAACTAAACCTAACATATATTAATTAAATCAAAATCAAAAGTGTACGAGTCGAGACAAAAAAGCTTTATTTATTTTTATTATTATTTATTTATTTTTTGTTTAATGTAACATATATTCCATGGGACATTTAAAAGCAATGGCATTTCTGGATCTTGGAGAAAATATTATTTAGGCCTGTTTGCATGATTCTTTAACTCCAAGGTGAAGGGTGTGATAATTAAGAGAAATCTCAACAATCGATTGGTTGGAGTATACCCACGTACGCTTAAGGTGAAAAGCACTTGCAAAATTAAGGATTGCAAAATTAAGGATGACAATTGGCATTTTCATGTCGGCTCTAGCTTATGTCGAAACATGAGTATAAAAATATATAAGTTAGCGGTCAACCTTAACTCGATCAATTTAATTTTAATTTACTAATTTTGTGTTAAACTCGTGTCAAATTTACGGGTCGTGTAAAAAATTGCTGGTAAAAAAAAATAATAAAAAAAAAAATAAGAGTAGTGGGAAATAGCACCGTCAAATATTGACCTTTTTTACATATTGGTTTGGCCAAACAAGGCCTTAGTGTGACAGTTAATTTGTTGAAAGAGACTAGACAAGAAGATAAATAAGAAACCGATGATTTTATTAAATGACCAACCGACCAATCAATTGGATTATGTTTGGCCCGGTAATCAAGCAAGCGTGTTCTGAAGCACCCACCCCCATGTGCGGGAGGTCCCCCATAAACTTAGCAGAAGAAACTATGCCCATATTGTCCACCACTAGCTTTCAAACTCATTGCCCCATGAATTATTTTACTTGCCTAAGACCAAAGGCGGCTTCTATTTTATTCATGCCTTGCTTTATTTGTCCAAATGCACGCTCTCTGCTCTCTGCTCTCTGCTCTCCACCACCACTATTATATATATATAATCAGCCAACACCCAACACTTCTATCTTCCTCCACAGAGAGTTACAGTTTTTGAGAGAAAGAGAGAGAGAGAGAGGGGGGAAAACAATGATGAAGCTGAGGTCAAAGAGGTTCTGCAGAAGCAGTTCAAAGCTCAGTAGTGGTGGCAATAGCATCAAGCTGGGAGGTGAAAAGGAGATCAAATGGGAGCTTCGACCTGGTGGCATGCTTGTCCAGAAGAGAGACACTGCTGAAAGCGAGGGGGAGGGGATGATCACCATTAGAGTTGCCACTGTCTCCAAATGGCATGACATTTCTGTTCAGGCCACTTCAACTTTTGGTAACCATTTATTAGTTTTGTGTTGGTTCAAAGAAAACCCATTTTTATCTTTCTTGCTTCAATTTTGCAATCTTCACCGTATATTTGAAGCACTGGAACTGGAAGCAGGCCAAATCATATCAAAGAGATCGACTATATGTTTTCGACTGATCAAAAATTTCAGAAAGCATGAAAAACCATTTATTAGAAAGAACTTTATAAGAGAACTCTGTCTTACAATCTTTACCGTTTATTTAAAGTACAGAAGAAATCACCGGTGATCAAATAATTAGAAGCGAGCCAAATTGTATCAGAAAGACCATATGTTTTCTCATTTGGTCACGGGTCAAAAAATGTTATAACCATTGTAGATCTTCTTCTTCTATACGTGAGGATTGATTAAATTTCTTTCTTGTAATGTTCAGGAGAATTGAAGATGATATTGTCATTGGTGACTAGTCTGGAGCCAAGGGAGCAAAGGGTATTGTTCAAAGGGAAAGAGAGAGAGGATGATGAATACTTACACATGGTTGGGGTTAGAGACAAGGACAAGGTGCTGCTGTTTGAAGATCCGGCTACTAAGGAGAGGAAACTGTATGGCTTTGGCGCTGCATGCCGTACCATCAGTGTATGACACCGATAGATATTTCAGCAATTTTACTGTTTAGATTGCTAACAATTTGAATAACAAGTTGCTGAAAATTCGAATCCGAATGACAATACTAGTTAATTAAAAGTATTGTTCATTACTAACCATAAGAAAATGGTAAAATATGGTGGTGAATCCTTCTTCACTTGGCTAAATTAGGAACTTAATTGTATCATTTTGGGTCGGAGTGGTTAATTTACCAAAATGTGTAACCTAATCTGCATCTTGTGTCAAATTGCAAATCGTTTACTATGTTAATACAATTGTTGAACCCTTGTGCTATATACAATAGTGTTATTAAGATACTTTAGCTCTTAATATAAATCTTAATTAGGCATATGTGGAGATTGTTCATTGTGAAAATTTGAATTTACGTCCTAATACATAATACATATTCTGATCATTTGAAAATTTTCTTGGGCCATTAAACCACCATCCTCGACGGTTATTTGCACGTTAATTTATAATGAAAGTATAATAAAAAATATAGCTTTTCCCCATTACTCATGCGTGCACGTGGACACAAAAGAGAATGTGTAAAGTGAAAGTCGGATAATTTTTATGATTAAAAAGGTGACATTTTTATGGTTTACTTGAGACTATAATATAGATTGCTTGAGCCAAAAGCGAGGTCCATCAATAGCCTGCCACGTAATCGATTAACAAAAGTCAAGCCATTGGCCCATCGCCAAGAAAATATCCAAAGATTTTAGCTAGCATGCTCTAAAAATGCATGTATTAATCCATACTTCTTCTTGTTTTCTAAAATATTGGAGGATAGTGCCGGATCGGTTATTTTCAATAGCACGAAAACTTTGTCGCAGTGCCGTTATATGAAAGGGAATAATACGGGTGTTCCAATTCCAAATAAGGTTGTTTTTTTTTAAAAAAAAATTCCAAATAAGGTTGTTGATATATACAATGTCGTTATCTTTTGAAAGTTATAGATCTAAGCATGTCATGTCAGACTTATTCAACATATTACATGGGATACATATCCTAATAGTTTTGCTGTTAGATAGTAAATGTGAAAAGGCTTTTTATCTTGAGCAGTCCGTCCTCTTTCTCGGACACACATAAACCCCAGAGAAATTCTCATATTTATTACATGAATTTCTAATAATTCAAACAACAAATTACTAAAAATTCGGATCCATACAGTACATGCCATGCCTAACCTCGTTGGGACGATAATGGGATACATGAGACTCCATCTTATCATCTCACCAAGTTTTTTTCAATAATGGTCTACAATAATTCAGATCCATACTTCATCACAATTTCTTGTTAAGCATGAGCTCATATTATTTTACCAAAGTTTTTCATTTCGGAGCTAAAATTTGAATAAGGGGTTAAGCTTAATTTTAATAGGAACTAAGCCTATATATATATATATAGACACACATAAATGGGCCATGACCCTGATGGGCTATATGTGGTTCTGTCCCTGCTTGCCGGCCTTGATATGAGCTTATAAGCCCATCACCAAATGGTTTACTCAGAAAATGCATATTGTTGGTCACCACCTTTGTAAAAGTCATCCCAAGAAAATGAGAGCTCAAGAAGAAAGGTGATTAGCTGTAATTAATTGATCAAAGTGATGGTGATATCAAAGCCATACTTAATGAGACACTTGCAAATCAGAAGGACCTTTGCCCTCTCTTATCTGCAAGAGAAGTCAGCCTCTCACTTAATTCCATCCTCTTCAAAGTCATCTTCAACTTTCTTGCTCATTAATTATATATCTGCCTTCTTTTGACTCCTTGCTTCCTTCCAAATTTCCATTCACTCTCAATTTGCATGGCTGTTGATGCAGATGAATCTTTTTCTTTTCCTCCTTCACAAACAAGGTTGGTGACTGTTCTAGCTGCTAATTCATGATGATGTTTTTTGTTGACAGAAGATAGAGAGCACAACTGAGCATACCCAGGAAGGCTTGTGTATGAGCTGTTTTGTGCTCTCTTTTCTTCTGTCAACACAACCTTCTGCTGCTGAAGACTGAAGTGGTGAGAACATCATTCTTGGGTTTCTCTCTCTCTCTCTCTCTCTATATATATATATGTGTGTGTATTTTTTTATAGAGTAGTCCATGAAAAAGAAGATCTTAATTAGTCAGGATGCTCCAGGTTGTGCTTAATTTCTTGCTATATTTAATTACCTCAACAAATTTTAGATCACAGTATAATTTTGCTTTTCTAGATCTTGTATTATAATTATATTCCATTATTTCATAATATCTCTGACTTAACAGAATTAAGGCGGAATTTGTAACTAATACAGGCCGGCCCAAGTAACTTGTTGATTCAAACGAATGCAAAATGGGCAGAGGCCCACTAATCCAACTAATCCCTATAATTTTTTCAAAGCTCTTCTTCTCTATTCACAAACCAGAGTTCATGCCAAATATTGGAAGAATAAAATACTACTCCATTAATGAATTCAGGCCAAATTCTTCCTTGGCCGAAGCTTCTAAGACTCTAACCACTCCATCACCGGCTTGCAATACCCCTTTTCTCCCACCCAAATTTTCTTTCGCCGACGATGAAGGTCACGATTCGAACTGGTATGTATAAGATCAATATTCATGCCGATGGTCCTGCCGCCGAGTTCTACCCAGAACCGCTCCTTCCTTGTTGGGCAGGAAAACTTCCCATATATATAGTTTTGGTGGGGCGACTATTGATAATGGGTGCGATATGCCCAGTCGGGACGTGTACAAATTACACTCTCTAGGTGAGGTTTTTGATCCCGTCAACGAAAAATGGGAAGCCATCCCTAAGCTAATCCTCCATCTTTTCCATTTTCGAGTCTTCGAGATATCAAGTCGTTTCTGCAGCTGAGAACAGGATTCTTGTGTCTCTCATTACACGCTTATACCGATTATGATGATAGCGATGCCGATGATGATGATAGCTATGATAATAGCGGTTGTGATAGATTCTATTTGTATAACATGCAGCATGGAGGATCTTGGAGTTGGAGCCATCTGACTCGGAGGTTTTGCCCCTAGCTCCCCCCATATCTGTGAAGCAAGCGTAATTGCAGGTAATACTATGTACTGCATGGGTCGATGCCACTGATACTGATATACAGTGATACAGATGAGATTCTATTGACTTGGATCTGTGTCTACAAGCACCTCTTGAACTTAAAGTTGTGGGAAAAAATGATGTTGTCTTCGTCCATGTGGAGAATCAAAGGTTCTGCTTCTTTAATCGGGAAGTTGATGATTATCTTTACTGTGTTATATATAGCTGAAGTTTCTAAGATCCCCGAGAGGAAGATTCTAAATATATCGATGGCGGTGTGTAAACAAAAATATGTCATGGAATCCGGTCAATTGTCAGATTTGGTTGTACTCTTAAGTTTCTTGTTTTCATAGATATTAGAAGCTATGATAGGTGAAGTGATCCTTGTCCTTTTGTTATGGCATATATATAGGAATTCTTATGAAAATGTAAGCTAAAAAGTCTAAAGTTAATTTTGAAGAGTATGCTGACAGCTGAAGATAATTTGCACAAGTCATCATGCTATGTAGCTTAGTGTTAGGCCAGTTGCTACAATGTTATATAAACTGTTCAATCAATAAAGAAACGATAAGATAATACCTTTTATTGTAAGAAGAAATATTTAAGTAGTCATTTTTTTTAGTGGAAACTTCACTTGCCCTCTCTGAGCTTTTGTGATATTTGCAAATACTTTCCAATATTCCGAATCTCACTTAAGTGTATCAAACTTTGGTTTTCTCTCACTTTGCCCATTCCGTACAGAAAATGTCAATTTTACCCGATTCTAAAACTACACCGTTCCCAAAACAACACAATTTTAGTTTTAAAGTCATGGGTAAAATTAGCATTCTGTTAAGATTTTCTGTAAAAAATAGACAAAGTGAGAGAAAACCAAATTTTGATAATACCTAAGTAAGAGATTTCAAACATTGAGAAGGTATTTGCAAAATTGACCAAAGTTCAGGGGGTAAGTAAAGTTTCCCCTTTTTTTAAGAAAATAAACAAATCTTCGACAAAGTTGACATCTTGAAAACCGTCTTGAGTGTTATGCTTCAAGCTTCAAAGGTAACTTATGACTTTTGCTTAACTCAAGTATTCTCATGGTAAATAGCTTCTTTAGCTTCTTTTTTCTCCTTTAAATCTTGAATTATCTTTAGAAATGAATGGCTCTTTCCACTTAATTTATGAACAAAAGTGATGAAACTTTTAGCTCTTGAAATTTTTTATCCCCAATTTAAGATTGAAGAATATTATAAATTGCATGTGCTACATATATGATTATCAATTGCTAATTGTTAAGAAGTAAGAACCATGCACTTTTCCCGTACTAAGACAAAGTACATAACAAATGGGATTGAGATTCACTACAATTCTCTCAATCCAAAACGTTCATTTATAATGTACTGCTGAACACAAGTCATATGTTGACAAACATTAAAAAAACAACAAACAAAACAAAATAAAAAAAGCGGAAAAAAAAGTAAAAAATAAAGAGTTGATTTTGGAGTGGTCTGGCCACCCCTTTTTGGGGTGACATACTATCACAAAAACAAATTTCAAGGTGAGAGGATGGTCGGACGATCACTTCCAAAAGCATGTTTTGAGTGGGTGATTAAGCAACTCCCAACCAATTTTTAAGGTTTTAAGGTTGCCAATCACCTGACTTTGGAATGGTCTAACCACCCCCAACACAGGTTAAAGAGTGGTCTTACAACCAAAAGCTCAAGACAAGAAATTGCTGGGAAAATTTAAGCAAAAAGGATCAGATCTGACCCATTATTCCAAAGAAGGCATTCCCCTCCAACTTACAACTTTCCTTTTTGTTTATTCTTTTATTTTTCTGTACCTTTGTTATGGCATTGCTTACCATTATATTAGTGCCTCTACTATGTTACAAGCTAAATGGAACAAAACAAAATATTATATTAAAAAAAAACAAAAAAAAGACTAATTTAAACACACCAAAGATCATGCCCTCTTCGTAGTAATATTCTGTCCAAGAGCCTACACTTCTCAACTTCTCTTCACGAATCGACCCTGCAAATGTGGGGTAATATAACATATAATTACTACAAGAAAAGGTACAATGTCTTTATCTAAATAATAGAGACGCTACCTTATTTTACTCGATGTCTTGTCACGACCACATAATACATCGAATAAAATTATATAAGGTACATACAAATAAATTGTCCTTGTTATGAATCAAAGGGCCACATTAAACTTGAAAAATTAAATTGCTGGGACTTGTCACAACATGGTTAGCTTTGAAATTAATAGCGGTGACGTCATGACTTTGATTGAAAATGAAACCACAAGACAGGCTTGAAAGGGACAAAAGCACAACAATGCCTCAGTGTCACGTAAGCATTTTGGTTTTAATAATTCCACTTCAGTATTGCTAATTATTTAAACTACTATTTTAACACTCTAATTAACATGTGGTTTTAAACTCTCCCTCAATAAATAAGACCCAACTTATGAAATATTTAACTGAAATTGAGTAAACTACAGTGTATAGGGTTCAAACTTCAAACTCATGACATAAATTATTACTGATCTAAAAAATTTAAGCCGCTGATTAATAGTAAACTTGATCATTTAAATTAATATTCTAACATTATATATATATATTGACATGTCCGCACAAGAGGGAGAGCGAGATTTGAACCAATAATCTCTGTTTCATTAAACGTGGTCCCAGCTGATTGAACTACCTCTTGGGAACTTCTAACATTATATTAGTTTCCTATAGACAACAATTTCATCAACTAAAATGTTAACGTAACACTTTGGATATTCTCTAAAATTCCCTATTTAAAGACCCCGTCTACACTAAAGTTAAATCCTTCTTAATACGTTAATTATACCCACAGGTATGCGAATGTCAATTTTCAGGACAAAAATGTGTCACTGATCTCCGGCCACCGTTAAACAGCAGCCACAACTTTGAAATTAGTGGAATAATGTTAACTTAGATTTCAAACTACAGCAAGGACTTTGAATATAATCATGGATATGCACCCTTCACAAGCTCCAACAATGAAGCATTGCCACGCTGAAAATCAAAAAGTAGGGTGGAGAATTCGTATTCGCATGTCGGATTCAAGTCGTGTCGAGATATGGGTAATAAAATTATATAGATCAACTATAATTCGACCAATTTAATTAAACGGGTAGGATCCTTCAAATCTAATACGCTAATTTCATATTGGGTTCGCGAGTAATGTAAAAAATAGTTAGTCCTACTCCTACCAAAAGACATGCTAAAGTGAAGAGGGCAGGCTGAAGGTTACCTTCATACGGGGTCGTTTCTCGGCATTAAGCTTTCGAACTTCGTATCTAATTCGCTTAGAGAAGAGTCTATTTTGCCTCTTCTCCTTGTATCTCAACACACTTGCTTCTCTGTGCCTCATCTTCCAACCATCTTTGCCTTCCACTTCCTCCTTCACTTTGATGCCACCGATATAACCATTGCCCATTTCTGGCACCCTCCATAGATTAGCAGCGCTGCCCCAGCTATCCACTAAATCCTGCCCATCAAATATATAAGATTGTCAGCATTTTTTACTATACTATGATTGAATCCCATGCATGTCTCAACCTGACTTCAATGCAATTAGAAAAACTTGTTGGCCATCCATTTGTGAAAATAAGAAGAAAAAAAAAAAAAAAAAAAAAAAGAAAGAGTTAAGATGGAATGGAATCAAATATTATGGATAGGAATATTTTCTTTTCATTGGATGTTTGATAAAAAAAGAAAGAAAAAGAGAAATGGAAAGAGATGGAAAGGAAGAGAACACTTGATTAGGCAATTACATTACATTTACTTTTTACTTAAACTGCCTTATTGGACGTGATAATCAACATGCCAATTGCTACATTAGTCACTAAATAATTAAATTTGATTGTCGTTGACGTTGCACTGCTTGGCACGTTCGTTTGTAAGCCATGTGTCACTTACATGTTTGATACTAAACAATTAAATTTGATTGTAGCAAATACGACAGTGCCACATGGACGGTCAGATCACTTATAAGGAGTTGTAGTACTCCAGAAATTTTCATTTTTTAATTAAACATTTCACCCCCATATAATGCCAATCCCCTCTTGATTCTCAATTCCACCCATATTGGAGGCAATACATGTAAAGGAATGGAACCTATGCACCCTTTATCCTTTTCCTTTATTTTAAAAGAACTTCCAAAGAAGGGAATTAGTACTGCATTGCCCATATTCTAGCTTTTCCATTCCTTCTTCCCAAATGGGTTGTGTTGCTGTCACAGTAAGAGACCTACTACCCCAATGACTCAAACCCCCACTCCTATGCAAGTGAAAAAAATAATAAAGGAGAAGATAGATGAAGATCCCCCTCTTGAAAAATATCAATAATTCCAACCAACAAAATTGTTGGTGAAGTGGGCCATAAGCCACAGCTGGCTAAGGTGCACTGGACCCCCCCACAAAAAAAGCAAAAAGTGCTAGTAATCAGATTCAAAACAATGCTCAAATCAATGCAAGCACTCACTGCAATATTTCCATATGTAGTTATGTACTAATCATTTATTCATTCATTCAAATACAGAGATATAGCCATTAGGAAATTAACTAAAAGTTGTTGCAGAAAGATTAGAGAACAGTTGAGAGATATAATAGTAAGAAAAATTGAACAGTAATAATGAAGAACTTACATCGGCAGTGGTGTCATGGGGAAGAAAATCATCATGCAAGTCGGGCACAGTCTGTGGAGGAGACTCTCCTTCAATGTAAAGAGGGCCCTTACCAGACCAAGCCTTCAAGATGCCCTGATAATCCAGCTTTAACGACAACGACCCTTCCGGTGACGTCCGCCGCTTTGCACACCAAACGACGTCTGTGGCGCAGCTACTCACCTCCTCCGGCTCCTTCTTCTCTACCAGTACCTCCGAGTAATACACCCACTTCTCGCCGCTCAGGTCCCTGTCTCTATTCCTCATGGCCGTCCGTACCAGCTTTGAGCTTGCACTCTGGTCACAATTATTACCAGCACCGTCAGCAAGACGACCCTCCTCGCTGTCCTGTCCCCCGTAGGCGTACGGCGGCGGAGAGAGGGAGTCCTCTTCCGAGGAAGAAACTCCGGAGAGGAGGCCGTTGAGGGTGGTGGCGCCGCCGCCGCCCTCGGAGTTGAAGAGGAACGCCACGTTCTCGTCGTGTATGTCGACTTTGTGATCTTCGACTAGGTTTTCTGGGTGCAGAGGGAACAGGTTGAGCTGGTGGTGCTCATGGTGGTTGGTTTTGCAGTTGTGGGTCATTTGGGTCGAGTTTTGTGAGTTATCCGAGGAGAGCTTTAGGCGGAGACTCAGAAACTTGGGCTTCCTGGTCTTGGTTCTTGTCTTGCGAGCTGGTTTGATTGCTTCTCTCTCTTTCTTGATCTTCGACCTGGTTTTTTTCATATCAGGAGGACTGTTCTTGTTGCACATCTCTCACTCCCTCACTCACGCACAGGGCTCTGTTTTTAGTTGGATTTTGTCTGGAGTTTTCTAGTTCTGAATGGCTAGGGGGTTGAAGAAAATGTGAGAAGAAAAATGATGAAACTTTTTGTGACCCCATTAGGCAGGGAGAGAGAGCGACATGACAGGAGTTTAGTCAGCCAAGCTCGTACAGAGAGATGATGGTGATGGAATGCTTTATCAACACGTGGGCTGAGATGATTGGGTGAGGCAGTGGATTGTGTTGTTATCCGGATTTCGTTTGCTGTGGATCGGATGGATAAATTGGATTGGTAGAACCCGAGTAGAACCAAATATGTATTGTATGGACTTATTTGATCCAAGTAGAACCCGAGTACTCGCACGTTATCTCATAAACCATTGGGGTCATTACTTTTTGTTTTTACGAATAAAAGCGCTTTGATATTTTCTTTTCTTCCTAAATTATCAATTATAACACTTTAGCTTCATCAAATTATTATCTTATAATT
This sequence comes from Carpinus fangiana, assembly GCA_006937295.1. NCBI lineage: Eukaryota > Viridiplantae > Streptophyta > Magnoliopsida > Fagales > Betulaceae > Carpinus > Carpinus fangiana. Next base: position 1,508,859 of record CM017323.1, read on the forward strand.
TTTTTATTTTAATTAATCAAAAAGATTAAAATTAACTATTAACAATAATGTAACTTTGCATATAAGGGCAAATATAAAAAGAAAAAAATTTAAAACGGTTAATCATTAGATTCAATCTATTTGATTGACGAAATAAAAGAAAGTGTCATAAAATAATAGTTTAATAAGATAATAATTAATTAGATCAAGTGTCATAATTAATGGTTCATAACAAAAAAAAAAGTGTCAAGATTAAAATTTATAGAGCAAAAGGTAATTACCCATCTTTACATAGCATCATACTTGTAATGATTTCCATAGGGATTGTACCATTTATAATGTTAACATTGCTGGTGTGTATATATATATATATATAATGAGTGTTTAGTGCGACTGTGTGCGTTTGGATAAATGGCGTATGGGTTTCCATATTTTTGGAGAGGGGAGGAAAAAGATTTGCAGAGATATGTGGAAGATGATGATGATGACGACGATNCACGTGGGCTGAGATGATTGGGTGAGGCAGTGGATTGTGTTGTTATCCGGATTTCGTTTGCTGTGGATCGGATGGATTAATTGGATTGGTAGAACCCGAGTAGAACCAAATATGTGTTGTATGGACTTATTTGATCCAAGTAGAACCCGAGTACTCGCACGTTATCTCATAAACCATTGGGGTAATTACTTTTTGTTTTTACGAATTAAAGCGCTTTGATTTTTTTTTTTTTTTTTTTTTTTTTATAGATTATCAATTATAACACTTAGCTTCATCAAATTATTATCTTATAATTTTTTTATTTTAATTAATCAAAAAGATTAAAACTAACTATTAACAATAATGTAACTTTGCATATAAGGACAAATATAAAAAGGAAAAAATTTAAAACGGTTAATCATTAGGGGTTTTTTTTTTTTAGTCAATGGTTAATCATTAGATTCAATCCATTTGATTGACGAAATAAAAGAAAGTGTCATAAAATAGTAATTTAATAAGATAATAATTAATTGGATCAAGTGTCATAATTGATGATTCATAGAAAAAAAAAAAAGTGTCAAGACTATAATTTATAGAGCAAAAGGTAATTACCCATCTTTACATAGCATCATACTTGTAATGATTTCCATAGGGATTGTACTATTTATAATGTTAACATTGCTGGTGTATATATATATATATATATAATGAGTGTTTAGTGCGACTGTGTGCGTTTGGATAAATGGCGTATGGGTTTCCATATTTTTGGAGAGGGGAGGAAAAAGATTTGCAGAGATATGTGGAAGATGATGATGATGACGACGATGGTGATGTGGATTGGGAAAGGATGAAGCCAATCAGCAATAACTTTACACGAGAAAGTGCACGGTGGGACCGGCCACCTTCCTAATTTTGCTTTTAACCTAAACCTAAAGCAAACTCTCGTCTCCCGCCGTCGCTGACTCGCAAATTCACGTCCAAATCATGAGCCCCCTCTCCCTTTCCCCTTCCCAGTGGTGGTGCGCGTAGGCGCGTCACTCCCCTTATCTATCTGTCTTTTTCCTCTAATCTGCTGCAATTATTCTATGGGGTTGTCAAGAAAATGGTCCGGGGAATCGAAGAACTTCGAAACGCTAGTTAAGGATGACTCTACCGAGCTGATTATACAGCGCCGTTCCATTCGCCTCAACAGCCAAGAGTCTAATTATTCCTCTGCATCCACCAATGGTATGCAACAGCCCCTAAAGCTTAACCGGCATAAGCTCTCCTTCATTCCCTTCCCATGACGGCCTATTTTGCACGCTCTCTAATTTGGCTTCGCATATTTCTCATTCATAGAGCAGGAAAACAGTTAATTGAGAGAGATATCAAACTCCGCCAATGAATAAGAGCACAGACTCGTGGGAAATCCTTCACATCCCAGACAAGCCTCCAACACCGCCTGACCAACAACCCACCGGTTAGTTTATCATATCCCTACACAATTTCCAGAACTTTCAAAAATGTTTTCCTGTGTTTTGATTTGTTTTTGTCTTTCTGGTTATTTTGTGGTGTACAGTGAATGTTTTTGCTTCAGCTATTGAGCCAAAGCTCGCCAACACTTTGGTAAGGTTAGCTTCGATTTCCTACTTTTGATTTCATTTTATTTCTAATTTGAACTTTAGTTGTTATTTCCTTGGAAGTTTAAATCAAACGAAACAAAATCTTTCCTTTTGTTATTCTCATCTGAATTTGGTGTTTGTAATCTAAATGTTACATGTATATGGACAACATGCGTGCACCCACGAACATATAGGCGTGGGATTGGTATAACATTATTTCAAATAAAAATTTGTCTATTTTTAGGCGTTTAAATCAGACAGCGCCACTGGAGGCTCTCCGCCATGTGAAGCGTGTTCAGAAGAAATATCTTGAAGGAGGTATGCATGCACATCTAGTCTTGTGTATGTGATGCACACCTAAGATTCTCACGCTATATGGTGTATCTCCAATACATTTTCTTTAACATATTCTGAATTTAACGGTGACTTCAAATTCTTTGATAGGGAAAACTCAGTTATCAGTGATCTTATGTCTGGCATGTGAAAATGACAATCAGTTGGACAGTATGCCGCATGGTGTACGGGAGCTAGTCAATTCCTACCAGTTGAGTCCTTTTATTACAAAAGTGGGTCGTTCTTTCATTTTATCAATACATATGTTAATGCTTATATATAAAAGTGTTTTCAAGCATTGGGTGATGACTTTAAAATCGCTTAGCAATTATGTTCAATCAAAGGCCTTATTAGTAAAGAGTCAGCATGTAATCAATGTTTGTATAGAGTTAGAGCTCTGAATTATTTTTTATTTACTAACATTTTTGTGTATTTTTCATTCTGTTCATCACTCATCCTGAAGTATTGATTGTGTGGAACTGCAAGCAAGGAATAAATGTAGTTGTAATTCAGGGCTATTAAAAACACTAGAATATTTAATATTTAGCAATTCCTAGGGGCGAAGCATTTGGATTTCATTGATCCAGATTTCTGATGGGTTATAATAAAGATCGAAAGGAAGTCATTGTTCACTTTTTTGATCCATGTGCTCTATAAGTTGAACTAATGGTTAGTCAATTTGAGTTTAGCTTATTTTATGTGGCAGCAATTAGAATGACAATTAGATGGCTGACCACTTTGACTGTTCGTAGTGATACTTCAGTTTATGAATGCTTGATAGTCTATCCATGGGAAAACAGCTTCAGGTATAGTATGTTCTTTTTTGGGTTCACCAATAGTATTGTCATGGGAAGAATAAGGCCTTTTTAGGTAGTTGGATGGGTGTTGGGCCTTTGTTTAAAAAAAACCTGTGCCCCCTCCCAAGTCCTCTGTGCTGCCATAAGTACTTTCCACCCCATCCTTTGCGCTGCTACCACCACCTCCCTCCCCTTCTTGTCATCCACACTGCCTCGACTACCTTCCTCTGCCCTTCCTCTGTAATGTTACAACTAACACCTCCCTCTCCCCCCTTTCGGTACTACTGCCACCATCGCCACCTCCCTCCTATCCTCCCCTCACTTCTCCACACCAGCACTACCACCACCACCAGAACATCACTGGCTACTGATTTTTTGTGGATATTTTCTTTGTTTACAGATTTTTGGTGAAATCAAGCACTAGAAAATTATTTTCACAACCTCAACTGAACAATATAAAACAAATCATTTTCATTAAAAATATTTTCTATTGGGAATTTTTTTGTTAGGATATGTTTTACATCAGAACAAACAGAATCTTAGTTATAATTCAATGTGATATTCCATAGCCTTGTGCTGTGCTGTTATTAAAATACAGGGTTTTGCTTAGGCCACTGTCAAGCTAATTATGGTTATCGAAATGTTCATTCTATTATTTTTTTGGTACTTATTCAAATATGGAATAATAAGCTGAAAACTGGTGATACATTTTTTTTTTGGTTCTCTCAAGGGACTATAGTCATCTCTCATCGAAATTAAAATTTCTTGTTGTCTATTTTTTATCTTGCATGTTCAGCTTTAGCACTAAGGGTCTAGCTAAGAATGATATGTTTTACTCTTGAATTTATTCTCTTAGGTTTGCAAATTTGATGCATCATCAAAAGAAGAGTGGGAAGAACAATGCAAGCTTTGGCCAACATCATATCATCCACCAACTTAGTAAGCTCTTTGCCATCATTTTAAACTCATTGGTGTTTTCTTATATCATAAGTGCCTCTTCATTGTTTTCTTTGTCAAGTCTAATTAATTTTAATGTAGTAAGTCCTTAGTTTTTCAAACATGAGCAGTACGATTGATGTTTAGGGTCTTACAGATGAAAATGATAAATTATCCTTTGTTGTTGGAAGAAAAAAAAGAGTAATCACATCTTTACTACGTTCGCTAGTGATTGATTTATTTGGTTAAATGAAATGAATACTTGGTTTGCCTACTATGACTCTTGGCAGAATGGGAATATACACCTCTGGATGACTGAAGAACCTTCCAGGTTCACTCATCCTTGAATTTATATGGAATCTTGATTTTATTTTTTATTTTTTTTATAGTCTTCTTGATTTTGTAAAAAACAAACATGGCTGCAAACAAGCTGAGCCGAACAAAGCTGAATGCCGGGCTCTTTGAGCTCTGCTTGGTCAAATTAAGAGAGCTTGAGCTCAGCTTGGTGATATTCAAGTTCCATATAGGTATTTGTTGATGATTTTTAAAGACAGAATTTTGTTAGGCAGTGGTTAAATACCTAAGACAAACCGATATTTTGTCTTGTTTGCTTATGTTTGCTACCATTCAATGATATTCCAAAATCATGAACCTTTACGTTCCACTTAGAGTCTCTCTTACACGACTGGATTCTCTAGCCTTTATGCTGGACTGAAGCTGTTCAGGCTAGGGCTTGTATCCAAACAAGCACCAAGACTCTGGTTCTGCTTACCTATATTTACAATTAAATTGAGTTGAACACTAGCTGAATGTGGGTACCTGGTGAGTGATTTGGCTCATTTGCAGCCTTAGATTTTAATTAGTTCTTCCACTGTCAATGATTCTACTACAGAATGGCTAGGCTGATTTTTGTTATGAGGGGAAGATTCTACGTCACAGTTGGCACTTGGACGTGTCAATGATTAGTTCTTCCACTGTCAATAATTCTACGTTACAGTTGGCACTTGGACGTGTCAAACGTGAACATGTCATTGACTTAGTTGTCTGATGTAGCACCCTGTTGATTAATTAGATGACATGTTGACAGAATGACCTATTTGAAAGTGGATAAAATCTAAGGACATAATTATCAAAATTAAAACCCAAGCACTAAATTTAAATTTCAAGAAAATTTAGGGACTGATTTTCATTTTTCCCCAACTTATATTTGAACTTCTACTTGATTATGTATTTTTTTCTTTTCCTGGTAGGGAACTTGATGAGATAGTTGAATGTTTTTATGCTAATTTCATTATCTGGGGTGGGCTTCTATCATCATTTTTATCTTCTTTTGGGGCATAATCTTAAGATGTATTTGTCAAAACAATTCTTTGTCTCATACCATCGTGACTTACTCATGCTATTTGTTATTTTCTTTAAATTACAGCAATATTGAAGGCATTACTGGATTTAGCGAAGAGGACTCACAATCCGTTTTCAGCTTCATGAGATTTGCTGTTGAGTTGGCAAAGTCTGATCATGGTTTGGTAAATTACTTTCCTTTTCCTAAACTAGCTTTGTCTTTGGGATGATGCAACTTTACTAGATTGGGTTACTCAACTGAGGCCCATTCCTATCAGTGGAGTAATCTACCTATTGGACTACCTGATCAAACTCTTCTGTTCATGGAGCTCGAGTTAAAGACTAATTTCTCATTTGATTTCACCTCAAAATAATAATAATAATAATAATAATAACAATAATTTGGTTTTCTCTAGCCAAGTTGAACCAGTGTAGAATAGCTTGTTTGACTTGGGACTTCTTTTGTGAGTTGAACTAGAATAGGAGTGTAATGCTTACTTCTTTGTCAGCTGAGAAGCAAAATGTCTTTACATTATAAGACTTATAAGATCTCAACTTCCTGGAGTGGTGCTAGGCTAGTGACTATGGGTTACATGTAAATATTTTTATGTGCATAAAGAATTTATAAATATGTAAGATGGTATTATATCATACAATAAAATAGATAACAGAAATTGGACTTGGGTTGGGTTGCCCTGGGTTTCAACATATCTCTTACTCAGTAAATCTTGTTTAGTGGTTTGAAACATGCTCATTATGGATCTTGGAAGTTTCCCAAAGGTGGTTTTTCCAAATTGAGCATTCTTTCCCAGCTAGAACGAGAGATGCGCACTTAGTGTGGTCAGTCGAATCTAAAGTTGGCAGTGTATTTGATGGTGTACAATACCTGATGCTTATCCCAGTCAGTCTTTGCAGTGTTTGGTATTATGCGAACTCATTCAGGATATTTGGCAGTGAAGCTTTGATGTTATTTAAAGTTCATATTGAAGCACACATGCTTAGCATGTTTGACTATTACACTTGTGAGACTATTACCAATTCTTTTATTTACCTGCATATTCCCTTCTGCTTTGCAGGTAGTGAATGCTGCAGTGATTGTGGATCCTTCAGTTAAGCAAGTAATTGCTAGTGCATGTGATGAAAATTGCTGTTGGAATACTCCCACTAACAAAACCAGCATTCGACCTTGCTCCTTGAAACAGCCAGAAGCTTGTATTTCCCATCCTGAGTCCAATATAGTAGTAACCCATGACAGTTTTCTTCCAAATGGTTCCACCACTAAACTCGAACAATTGTGTGCTGGTGTTTCTTGTTTATACCCTTGGCAGTGGTCTGAAGAACAACCACATACACCAAAATCTTGTTATTGGCACCCTTTACGACATGCTGCACTTGTAGCCATTGAATCCTCTGCTGCTAGGGACAGGCAACTTTTCTCTGGTTTGGGAGACATTGAAGATAAATGTTCTAAGTTGGGTTATATGCAGTCTTCTTTCTCAAGTTCTCCAGCTAAAAGACAAAAAACCAATCTTAAAAATGTGAGTTACTTTTCTAGTTTTCTCTCTCCTTGGACTGGAGAACATTGTATTGGGCAATTTTGGGATCCGTTGAATAAGGCTGATGCATATGAAAACATATACAGAGTGCAGTTAGTATTAGTTGCTGCTCTCTATACTTATAATACATATTCATGTTGGGTTCAAAAGATCTGTGGTCTTTTTAAATTTTTTTAAAACAAAATGAAATATTTTCAACTATGTTGAGTTTAAAAAGTACTGTGCTTTTGTAATTTTTTGAAAACAAAGAGAAAACTCTTTGAACTGCTTCATCTCCTGTACCAAACAATTGATGCTTTCTAATCAGGTATTTCATCTGCTGATTGAATTGTGCAGTTTTCTAAAAGGTTCTGCAATACCGATGCATTTATAAGACATCTATACCATTTCAGTATCAGGGCCTAGTATTGTTAGTACTGTATTATTTGCTTTGACATAAATATGAAGCATCTAAACAGTTCATTGGGTACATGCACATACAATAAAACCATGGACACAGAACTACTGAGGCAATGAATAAATTGTTTAAAGTTTCTCTTATAAGATTATATAGTGTTGGAAGGTATATGTCAGCATCTTTTATGACATTCCAGGTTGAGGATGATGAGAAACTGGATACTCTTACTGAAGGGCATCATTCTATACCAGCCAGACCTTATCTATGTACTGGGTATGACATCTACCTTGTTTGGGAGCCATGTACAATGTAAGTTTGTCAGACAGAACAAATCTTTCATCTTATTTTTAACTTTATATATATAATCGACATATTTTATTAAAAGTGTAAGGCATCCCTAAATACACAAGAAGTATAGAAAAGAAAATACGTAACTAGAAAGATAAAAAAACACCCCCAATACATCAAGGCAGGTTCCACCAGCTGAGCAAACCAGCCATCTCAACCCAAAGAAGCCTTCTAACCCTATCAGAATTACAGCCAAGGTAAAACTCCACCCACTCGCCTAACTTTGGCCCCACCCTTTTATATTTTCTCACAGGATAGGCTACCTTTTTGTAGCTTTTATTACTTTAAAACTGAACTAAGGTCGGTGTGCTTTGGTCTAAAGGCAAAATGAGGCAAGGAAATGAAGTTGGGATTGTGATCTGCCTTAATTGTTGGTTGTTTTTATCAAGTATCAGCTGGTTGGATATGGATTCATGGGGAGTTTCTGTACCAACTTGTCGGTATCTTTTGTTGGTAAAAGGAATACTTATCTCAACTGCTTGTGCTGTATAATCATGATGTTAGAGCTGGCAAGCACAAGGTTGTAAGTGAGTTGAGCTGCTTGTGAATCGTTCAGGATTTGGTCAGTTTGTTCATTTAGTAAAAGAGCCAAGCTGGGGGCACTAGTTCAGGCTCACTAAACAAGCTCGAGCTTGAGCCTGAGCCACATCAAACTCTGCTTGTGGGCTTGTGCACCTCCATGTGGTGGTTTAACACTTGAGGTTAGGTGTTTTCTCTGAGAAGCTCAATCTTGTTCCACCTAACGAACATTTGATCTAAGAATTGCTTATTAGATTTGAATTTGCATGAGTATTGTGTTGGAGATTTAACTTGCTAAAATTCCTTGGCTTGATTCAGCTCAAGGGATGCTCGGTTTTGGGGTCTCCCCTTGGGTTTAATCATGGTCGTGTGGCTGCTGAAAGAGATTTAGTTTTGGCTTCCTTAGAAATCATTTCACCAAAAATTTAAAAAGAAAAGGAAAAAAAAAAAAGAGTTAAAAGCACTATTAGTAAATTATGTTTTACGTAATGTTCCCTAGACCCTATAGAAAAGTGGTGGAAAGAATATACCCCAAAATCTTTGAAAGAGGACTTTATTTAAATTGACGCAGGGACATTATGTGATTGAAAGGTATCCAATGAAAGTTCTAGCTGTAATGATTGTTTTTCACCCAAGCAGAGCTTTTCTATCTTTTTATGTTCTTGAGTTTTCTTTTTCTTTCGTATTGGTATCTAATTTTCTGATATTTCTGTTTTTAGGTGTGTAATGGCACTTGTTCATCAACGAATTAGGCGCATATTTTATGCTTTCCCAAATCTGAATGCTGGTGCCTTGGGCAGTGTTCACAGATTACAGGGAGAGAAAAGCTTAAATCATCGTTTTGCTGTTTTCAGGGTCTTGTTGCCTGAAGAAGTGCTTGACGTGAAACTTTAACCGAACTTTTAACGGTTGTTAATTCCCGAGTAGGTGCGGCTCCTGAAAATGTATCAACTGATCAACATTTCCTCACATACGAGATTAATGTGATTTTTCACTTGTTTGCCTTTTCTTCTTTCCTTATTGGGAAATTCACCCAAATCTTGGGTCCCTTGGCAACAAGGCCAAAAAGTGCTGTTGGGAGGGAGTGGTGTTTTGGTTGTTTGGGGGATCTAAACTAATATATTAATCAACCTTGACTGAGTTTGGGTTGATGTTCGTTTGTTCTTCTTAGGTTTTGGCAAAAAGGATTTAATTCTTGAATTAACTTGAAATATTTCTGGACATCAGTAACCATTACAAACAATATCGCCAACATGCGTTGGCATCTTTTCTGAGCCATTCTTGTCTCTCAATATATATATATATATATATATCAAACAAGACTTACAACCAATAACCCAAAAAAAAGAAGAGAGAATTACAACTAATATTAAAAAAAAGGACTGGGCAACCCAACAATAAGCCACAAACAACCAAAGTAAACAAGGCACAGGCACTAGTATAACCATTGCGAGTACACAAACCCCCCAATACAAGGGACGTGGATAGGAGTATGACCATTAAGATACCCTTCCTGAATGCCTGTTGGGTAAAAACAACAGTAAAAAATGTAGAAATAGAGGGAAACATAGAAATTTAAAAACTTCAAAGTTATAGGAAAAAAAAAAAACAGCAAAAAAAAACCCACAAAATAGCAATGTTGGCAGAGGAAGGTGGCGTGAAGTGGTTGCCTAGTGCGAGTGCCTCACGCGCCAGTGCGTGGATGTCAGACGGAGAGTCAACCGTGGGGTATAGAAAGCTGGGACGCTGGAAAGAGCGGTGGAGCGGAGCATTACAAGTTGGGTCTAGCATAGGAAAGTAGATCGGGCTTTGAAAAATTCAATTTGAGAACCTTGACAGGTCCGACAAGCGGCGTTGTGGAGAAGACGAATGGGGAAGTAGATGATGTGGCTGATATGGGGGAGAGACATAGACTGTGATTTTGTGAGGATCAGAGATAGATTGTCATAGACAATGGATTGAACCTCGTAAGAGGCAAGAGGATCTAGAGAAAACTCTAGATGGAAAAGGGAGCTTCGTTAAAAGAGAAAGCATGTAGTGAGGAAGGAGAAGGGAAGGTGGAGAAGGTTTCACTCCTCCTCGAGCTTGCAGAAAGAGTTTTTGCGGAGATGAGAGTTTGAGAGAGTCCATTCATACTAGAAAATTTAACTCATAGAAAGCTCAGAAAGGAAAGACAGAAAGCTATCAGCTTTTTGGGCCCTATATAAAAGAGCAATCGGAAACAAAATTGAATTTTCTCAATGACACTTCTTCACCAGACCACATCCCAAACAAAAATACAAAATAATGTGCTTTGCTTTGAAACCTGCCTGATTTTAATGAAGCACACACTGTAACTAGGAATGAGGGGAGAAGTGGTTAGCAGGCACAGCAGGTTACTACAAATTCAGACACATTACCATCTTAAACTGAGTTGAATGCGGAGCTTACCAATTGCTCTCACTCCTGCCTAATGATACCATGATTTCTTAATCAATTGTCATTTGTCAATACAGATTAATATGCAGAGATTTAATTGGAAACGCACAAGTTACAAATAATCGATACAAGGGTTCAGAAAACAACTTCATGCTGATTGAAGAGTGTTTGAAAAACCAGCAAGCATCAAGCAAAAGAAAAGTAGGATGCTTCAGTGCATGAAATTAATAGAAAGAATGTAACAGAAAAAGCAAATTCTGAGATTACAAAACATCTCTTAAACCAGCAATCAGAATATAGAATCACTCCGAACAAAGAACTTGAAAATCTTATGGATATTTCATACACACATGCAAAAGCAATGACACTACACAGTGTGTTTCCTAGATCCGATCCCATTGAATTTTAGTTTTAAGGGGCATACCTTCAGATATACATTAAATCTCATGGACAAATTGGTATGTGGCTTTCACTCAATTCATTCCCTGCAGAAGCTATTCTTCGAAGAACTTGGATTGGAATCTTCCAAGTCATGATTCCAGCTTACATTTGGAACCGCACTTTAGTTCTAAAGTCTCAAAGAAATGATAAATCTTTCAACGAAGGCATGCAATACCATGACAGATCAATAACCAGATCACGAACAGTATTACACAGACAGCTGCATCAATGGCAAGAACAATTCGTACTTGGTGACACCACTTCTTCCGAATACTTTGAGACTCTGGTCTGACCCTCAGTGAGCCTAAATCATTATATGATGAGACCGAGGAACTTACTCCACCTTGGTTATTAGAATCCAGAGTTTCCAAATCAGCCTTGACTCCTCTATCTGTAGATCTTTGGTGCTCGTCCAACTCAATGTCTCTCATTCCAATCACATGATCCTTTGCCTTCTTTTTCTCTTGCTTGCTAGATTTGCCCAACAAAGGGGCTTTTGTAGAACTAGCAGCTTCAATTTGTCCATTTGCATTACTTGGTGATAGAGACAGACCTGCATGAAGTGATGAATGTGTTTCAGCTGTCCAATCACTCCCGCTTTGAGAAACATTCTCCAGCGAGATGATCAAGTGGCGGATGACAGGCACTAACTGTTCTTGCATGCCAATTGAGTTCATACTTGAAAAACTTCCCCTTGAACCTTTTCTAGCCACCACCTTAAATTCATCTCTCACATGCTCCAGGAACTGAAGAACACCCGAGTTACCCAGACCTTCGTTAACAATTGTGAAATAAACATAACCATCTTCCATCAAAAACCCAAAAGTCCTTTTATGCATTGTCTGGAAATACCACTTGTGGAATGGGGGAGCCCTTTCCAAGCACAAAGCAGCCAAATTCTCAATTTCATGGTCTCCGCCACTATACGTGTACAAAATCCTATTACTCCTTTGAACGCAACAGCAATAAACTGTATTCTGAATCCTATCCATTACAATGGTGATAAAAACTCCCTCTACTTTATTCTGCAGCCAATTCCACTTGAAAAACAAGCTTAGAACCCTTGTTTCTTTATTTCCAGGTTCCAAATCGTCAATACCCACTACTTGACTTTACCACACACCAAGCACTCTCATCACCATAAAAGCTTGAGATTAATTAAAACTGTTAATATAGGGCTCTGCAATACCTTTTCGATTATTCCCTTTTCTATGTAGAAAGTCGGGCGCTGAATAATCTATGCAATCGGGAGGCAAAAGAAGAACCCAATAAATCCCTCAACCAAAGAGGCAATAACCAAATAAAATGCCAGTAATTCATCTGCTGTAAAGTAAAAAGCCTCAAATAAATACCAACAGAATCCCTCAGCTAAGTATTCAAAAGCAGTCTTATACCTGCCTAGCGATCTTCACAAATCACAAACACCCACATAAACAACAAAAACACAACTTTGCCAATTGCCATGGCATGCCCTCTGTAATCAACGAACCGAAAAAGTAGAGATGATCAGAGGTACAATCTAAAAAATTTCAAACAAACCCAATTTGAAAAGTTATCTGAGCTACCAAGTAGATCATTGTCAAGCATTTACCTTGTAAAGTCGAATCCTTCAAAAGATGTAGCTTCAGAAGCTCTGCTCGGGAGAGAAATAAAATAATTGGAGATGATGATATAGGCGTTTACAGTTGTATTAATTGTTTGACTTTTTGACTTTTTCCTCGTTGCTTTCCTTGTTTTTTTGTCTTCGACTTCCGCTTACACTTCCCGGGCCAGTCTTTTTTTAATTTTTTTTACATATTCACAGTATTTGAACTAGTAACTTTTATTTTTATAAAGTGCGATTGATAATCGATTGAACTACTTCTTAGAGATGGATCCCATCATTTTTAATTTGACAAAAACCTTCATTTTTTTTTTTTATTTTACGCCAGATTTGAAAAAATTAATTGTGTTTTTATTAGGTGGTAATAACCTCGTTAATGCCATCTAAACAGTTTTGACATGTCATATGCCACAAGTTAATTTTTTTTTTATTATATTAAAAAAAAAGAAGATAAGTATTGAGAATATGTAAAGGTGGTTTATTTTATAAGTATATGGGCGCACTTAGACATTAATTCATCACTGTTCCTATGATAGTTCAATCGGTTAGAAATCATGTTTCATAAAGCAGATGTCATTAATTTAAATACTCCCCCTCTTGTACGAACATGTAAAAAAAAATAAAAAATTAATCCACGACCTAGATTTTAGGTTTTCACATTTATGTTAAATAAAGGTTTTTAAATTCATACATTTGATGGGCTATTAAGTACTCTTTTATTCATATTTATAGCCTTCACGCCTCATACGTTTCTTAATTAATAAACCAAACCCTAATAGGTTGTAGGTGTTACATAATTACTCAAGTCTTTCATATCAAAATTTGAGATAAATGCTTCTTGTCAAGTAAACAAGTGAATAACGGGCCGTTTGGTGAAGAGTTTTTTTTTTTTTTTTTTGGAATAGCAATAAAATATAATTGATGTAATATAAAAATGAAATGAAATTTAGATTTTTTGATTTCTAGCATTATTTCAAAAATAAATAAATATAAAAATGTGATTTCTAGCATTATTTCATTTTTTCATTTCCTAGATAAGACAAATAGGCTTTTCTCACTTTGCATAATGAGAGTTTCTGCAGCTGATGACGATCATTGGAGTGCACAAGGGTAGGCTCCATAAGCATAAAATCGAAGTTTGTGCATACTTGCATCACCTCAAGAGGCATTTTACATGAACAACTATGCAAATTCAAGTGAAAATCTCATTGGGGAGACCCATGTTCTTGAGGAAGGAATACGAGCAATAAATCAATAATCTTTTACAGTGGAAGGGAGCTAAGACTCATCACAGCTTCACCATACTCACTCACCACTACAGCCCACCGAGAGGCAAAATGTACCCTTAATACTATCTGTCTCGCTCCTTACACCCTAGACGCTATTGATTGATGCACCTTCTAGACAATATTTACTTTCAGACAAGAAGCAGTTGCATTAGAGCTCAAAAGTTCTTCTTGAAACCATGGTTTCCCATTTACAAGACATTGTAGGTCTTATCGTTTGACCATTTTCCCATCACACTGATCTAATTAGAGCTGCTCTCCATGCATGAACATGAATCATGATCCCAAGTAAAATTGGTTCCCGTTCATGGTATCATTTTCAATCAGACAAGATTGCTGTGTACCCTGAATAGTTCCGTGCAATACTGGCCAATTCATGAGACTTGGTTCTTGCTCTTTGACATCCCACTTGGAGAACAGTACTCATGATGCGGCGTCTGATTCATGATGGCATTTTCAGCTATACTGGCTCAGTTCTTGAGATAGGTCAAGCTGTTCAAAAACAACCAAAAGGGACATCATCAATTGAAACAAACCATACCATAACATTTTAGCATACATATATTTAGACATGCAAAAGAAAGAGCTTAGTAATTTGTGAGAAATGCCTGTGAAATTGTTTGTTATGAATCAGATTCTCTCTATCAAGGTCTTTTGCAGACAAACAATATGCAGTTGTGGCCACTGCTACTTTAAATAAGTATAAATGAAGGCAGAAACAGTATCACCCTTGATGGACACAGACAACTATTGACTATGTAGTCTGTTCACCAGAACGAGAGAATATTCAGCATCTGTTTCATATATCAACATCATTGAATGGTACTGAATGATGTCGTTCAAGGCACAGCAAGCATCAAAATGGGGAACAAGGGCATAACCCAGGCAACAAAATACTAGTTCACCAGAATCATAATGATATGTACAGTAGAAATGTATAAGAATCATGAAATTAACTACATGAAAAGAATTAATTCAATATGCAATGCTTGAAAAAGAGGGGAAAAGAATAAAATTTAAATTTAAAAGGTGTGACAAAGATTAAGCTTGCGTGCAACAAACCAGAAATTACCAGAAAATCCATCATTAGGCTCATGCCGCTCGGTGTCATATCTTGAACCCATAAATTCTCTCTCATGATCAAAAGAGTCGGAGTTTCTTGCATCTTTAGAATTGTTTCGGGGAAGTCTCACATTTCCAAGGCTTGATTCAGATATTTGTATGGCTTGTGTTTGTTCCCAAGCATGGGGCCTCTGTTGAACCGATGCATCATGTACATGTGGTAGTTCAGTTGAAGATTTAGTGGCAAGGAGAGAGAGGCGGCAGAGTGGGCAGGTGGTGTGGGTAGTGAGCCAGTGATCAATGCAGTCCATATGAAACGTATGGCCACAGGCAGGTATCTGTTGAAGCCTATCCTCTGCCTGGTAGTCCGCAAGGCACACTGAGCATCTGCAAGAATACAGATGTTACCTCATTTTAGTTTATTGAATGCACATCATTTCAAATTTAATATTTCATGAGGTAATTACATTTCATTTTTCAACCACTCATCTATATTTCCTTTTCCAGACATTCACACCTCTCCCCCGTCCTCTAAGGGGAGAAGGAAAAATAATAATAATAAGCTTACTACCATTTTTTTAATAATGATTTCTGAAGCTTTGAAGAAAGAATTCATTCTCTGGTCATGACAAGTGATAATTTAATGCCGAAACATAACTAAATTCCCAGCTACTCCCCCCATCGTCAACAAAGCTTACTGCATTGTATGATACTTTATCATACTACAAGTTAGACAATAGTCAACACGCTGACAGGTTTTAAACCTAGGCCTCTGGAACCATGCTGATGAGGCTTTACGACCAAGGTAGGTTCCGTATTCATTTCTTCGGCATTCAAATGAAGTTACTCATTGACTTCTTTAGTTATGTTTAACCAGCTTTAAATCTTCCTGTGTATGGGGTATCCAACCTCCAAACTAAAACCTTTCTCCCCAAACAACTTCATATACTTTTGACAAAGATACCAAGTATCCATATGCTTGGATTTACCTTTTCCACCTCTATAGTCAACTCAACTCGCTAACCTCTAGATACAATTATGATAGGGCTTTACCCAATTCCATCAAAACCTCTATACTGGGCTCATTCATAAGAAAACTGAATAATCCGAAACAATCAGTCCAGTTCAATACATTACTAATGCACCTTTTCAAGGTGCACTTTCCGTTGAATTATTTTTCCTCTTTTTACTTATAGCAACATTAAACAGATATCTATATATTTCTAGAACAAATTGGACTAAACTCTAATAAGCAATCAAGTATAGGTAGAAAGTTAACCAAAAAAGGAAGTCCACTCACTGTGTATCTCTGATGGAGAAGCTCTCCCTGTACACAATTATGGGTAGCATCTCTCTTAGTTCTTTCTTCATGCCCAATTCAGACTGCACAACCATAACCATAAAAAGACATAGTTTACACATACACACACAAAAGTAAGCATGCAAATAACACAAATTGGCGAAAACCAAGAAAGGGGAATGATCTTACCCTGGAGATGCCATTGTTGTTGTCGGCATCAGATGCTCGCATTCGAATAGACGACCAATAGGCCCTCTGGCGGCGAAGATAACACAAGTAGAAGAAGACGAGGACGATAAAAGCAGAGGAGACAGGAACAGAGATAATCAAAGCTTGGTACATCCTCTGTGCAGTTGAAGCTCTTGTTAAGGAACTACAAGGTGGATCTGAATGGCTGTAAGACATCATTAATAATCCTCCAAACACCCCCCAACAATATATAAACGTAAAGGAACAACTGTGAATGACAATATTATCATACGAGGAAGAACCAGATGAGAAATTGACTTATAGATTAAAAAGGAGAGAGAGATTCTCTGAAGCACCCTTCAAGAACAGGAAGGAATGTAAGAAAAAAGCAAATTGATTTCCTTGGATCAAATCCAAAATAAACTTTTGGAGAAGACCCAGATGAAAAAAATTGAAATTGATTTGAATTCTAGTAGAAGATAGCAGACGGTAAAATCTAATATTTTATTCAGAATCTGAATGTGAAACAGAATGAAGCAGGCAGCGAAAGTGAGACACAGGCAATGCTGTGCCAGAGAACTGGAAGTGTTCGTTCATCGTTGACCATTTCGTTATGCCGGAAGCCCACGTGTCGTTGGGGCAAAACAAATTAAAAGGAAGGGGCATTCCGAGAATTGAACTCGGGACCTCTCGCACCCTAAGCGAGAATCATACCACTAGACCAAATGCCCTTAAAGATGGAATACACGTGGTGCGTTAGGAACAAAAAGGAAACAATTTCTTTTATTTTATTTATTAAAATCTTTTATTATTTTTATTTTTATTTTTTTATATACAACTGCTTTCTTCTTTCAAAATAAATTACAATGAAAATTAGAAACAGAAAGTAAATAAAGGCTAAACTGAAATACTCAAATCAGACAAATTACTAGCACCTCAATAAATTGGAAGGAGATTAGAAAGGTGAAAGTCATTGACGAAATACAGCTAATGAAAGCCGCGGCGCTCTTAACTAGATAAAACCACCTGAAATAAGAATACATCTATAAACTTAAATCTAGACAAATTTTCCAAAGAAACCATGAAAATTAAGAAAATAAACAATAGAAGAAGAAGTCCCTTCACAGACACAGAGTTTTAGGTAGGGAGAAAACCAAGATTTTGAATGGGGAAAGACCAACGTATATTTTGAATGGGCTGGGAAATAAGGAGGGATTAGGAGAATTCATTTTTGGGAAGGGACCAGCTATATTAATTATATATATTTTTTAACTCTATTTTTTTTAATGAAGTGGGAGGGGACCATGGCCGTTGCCGGTCTCTTACTAGTTCCGTCTCTAGTTTGAGGC
The DNA here is from genome assembly GCA_006937295.1 of Carpinus fangiana. Classification (NCBI taxonomy): domain Eukaryota; kingdom Viridiplantae; phylum Streptophyta; class Magnoliopsida; order Fagales; family Betulaceae; genus Carpinus; species Carpinus fangiana. Next base: position 1,526,789 of record CM017323.1, read on the forward strand.
CCAACTAGTTTGGGTTATTTTAAAAAAATTCAATCCAGACATATTACTAGCACCTCAACAAAACTCCGGAATGCGGCCAAACAGTTTTTTACAAATAAAATTTAGTTGGAAGAAACTCCGGAATGTATCCGTGATGTAATTTTGAAAGAGAAATCTACTCTTTCTTTTAATTAATATATGAGAATGAATATTTTTTCTTCAAATAATTAATGGTCTTCATCCCAACGTACTTACCAACAGTAAAATAAACATTAACTTTTAATCTTTGGTTTGGATAAGTTTATTTAATTTGTGTTTGGCTGGTGAGTGGATAAGATATTAGAGCAAGTCATAAAGTTGTGGAGTAAGTTTCACGCTATGTTTGGCATCCTAGAAAAAAGCAGAAAGAAAACATGAGTTCGTGCGCAAAACGTTTAAAGCCTTATTTTGATCATTGAATTTGCTTTGCACTCTTCTTCCTTCTATGTTTTTTCTTTTTTCTTTTTCCTTCTTTCTGCCTGAGCAAACACATCTTTGACATAATTGATCTTGATCCCACTGGGCACTGCCCTCTTTCTTTGCCAAATTAGGGTTCTAGGCTCTTCTTCCATCTTCCCATCATATCATATCATTACATAATCATAATGTACTTGGTGTCCTTGTCAGAATTTTCAATTTAGGAATTAAGTTTATGCACCGCGTAGTGATTCCACATGTTTGAGTCCCAATTAAGTTGACACTCGTGGCCATGGTTGGAATCAGGGGTATTGAGACCGTGGACAAGTAGGTTTAACGTCTTATTCATACTTTAACTCTCTTTCGGATAAAAACTTTGGTTTTATCTTTGAAGTATTATTTAACCTCACATGTAGGGAAGAGTGTTAAAATATTAATTAAATAATTAAAAATTAGACTGATCGCTAAGCTAGACTTTTAGAGAGAGAGAGATATGATTTCTCACTTATTAACCTATATCAACCTACTTGATAGCCATGTCTTTGACAATCAATGGTGGGATCATGTGCAAGAGCAAGTAAAAGTAACTAGGGACAAACAATAATAAGGACCGAGGGAACTTTAATCATGGGTCACAATGATCATCTATTAGAGTCAATTTTATTTTTTAGTCTTTTTATTTTTATTTTTTTTAGCATGATGTGATGTATAAGTCAGTCAATTTTTGTTCCGCAGTCAGGGGAGTAAAAAAAGAAAGAAGATATAAATATATATATATATATACATATTATGGGTTAAGGTCATGGGTTCTGCCTAAACACACATGATGTTGTCGAGAAGAAAATTTACTTTCATTTTAACAAAGTCAAGAACCATAGCTAGCTTTAACGTTTATTTATCTCCGCTAAATCTCACTATAAACATGGGATTAACAGTGCAAATTTGAGAGTAATTTAAGGGAATGAGTGTAGTTAATTTTCTCAAATATTTATCACCCAATTCACTTAATTAAACATTAATCTCGACTAAATCTAAATATAGATTCACGAATCTTAATCTGATTGGGGGCCTCTTATTTCTGCAAAATTCGTTTGATGATGATTTGGATCAATAATATTGCCATGAACTCATAATGATTAGATAATTAATTAAATGTTTATGGGTGCGTACTTAATTACTTTATTTGTTTTGTTAAGTGAGATTCTTTTTTTTTTCTTCAACAAGATTAAATCTAAGATCTACACTACTTTTCTATTGGTTGAGGTTTGAGAGAGTTAATTAATCAATACTAATTTCAAAGGTTTAAATTCATATGCATGATAGCTTGAAGGAGATCGAGTTCGTATAATTTCTCTTTAAATTTAATTAATTAATGTTATCATATTTGGAGCCAGTGAAGCCCAAGGTGCTTAAATGAATGGGGAGTGTGTGTGGCAGTGTGGAAGGAGAAAGAGGATAAGGAAACACTTTGCCCGGCCAATCAAAAACCAAGAGTCAACAAAATTGACTTAGAGAAGAGGACTTTGATTAACGGTTTTAAACTACCAGATTTATAGGGGAAAAAAAAAGATTATAAGAAAACCCTGAAATTACGATAATGGGGACCCCACATGCTAAGAACAATCACGCCTCTCCTCCCGGCTTTTTATTCCTTTATAACCCACAAAGTCTGCACCATCTCTCTCACAATTCCCTCCCCAGTCTCCCAACTTGTTCTTAATTAAGAAAAAAATGGCCCATCTTTCTCTTATGCTTCTGATCATTTCCATCTTTACTCTATCTTCTTCAGCTCTTGCTTTCTCCTCACCAGTACAAGACCCTGATCTTGTTGTACAAGAAGTACACAGGTAATTAAGCTGCATGCACAAGCTCCACACATTATGGTAAAAAAAAATGATTTATTTATGCTTATAATTAATTAATTATGTGTCACATTTTATTTTTTTCTAGGAGCATCAATGCCTCTAGGAGGAACTTGGGGTATTTATCCTGTGGAACCGGAAACCCAATTGATGATTGCTGGCGGTGCGACCCCAACTGGGCCAAGAACCGGCAGAGGTTAGCTGATTGCGCCATTGGGTTTGGAAAGAAGGCAATCGGAGGAAGAAATGGTGCCATCTACGTGGTCACTGACTCCGGTGATGATGACCCAGTGAACCCCAGGCCGGGGACTCTACGACATGCCGTCATACAAGATGAGCCGTTGTGGATTATTTTCCAAAGAGACATGGTTATCAAGCTGAAGCAAGAGCTAGTGATGAACTCTTTCAAGACCATTGATGGAAGGGGTGCGAGCGTCCACATTGCAGGAGGGCCGTGCATCACGATACATTACGTGACCAACATCATCATCCATGGCATCAACATTCATGATTGTAAGCAAGGAGGGAACGCCAATATAAGAGACTCCCCTCACCACTCCGGCTGGTGGACCGTGTCGGACGGCGATGGGGTGTCCATCTTTGGAGGGAGGCATGTATGGGTGGACCATTGCTCGCTGTCTAACTGCCATGATGGTCTCATTGATGCCATCCATGGATCCACGGCCATCACCATCTCCAACAACTACATGACCCATCATGACAAAGTCATGCTTTTGGGCCACAGTGACTCGTATACCCAAGACAAGGACATGCAAATCACTGTTGCCTTTAATCATTTTGGAGAAGGGCTAGTACAGAGGATGCCGAGGTTAATTTAAATAATTTTTTTTTTTTTTTAAATAAATAAATAAATGGTGATTTAAATTAAACAAAATTTAATTATATTAATGTTGCAGGTGTAGGCATGGTTATTTTCATGTGGTGAACAATGACTACACTCACTGGGAAATGTATGCAATTGGAGGGAGTGCTTCGCCTACAATCTACAGCCAAGGCAATAGATTTCTTGCACCCAATGAGAGGTTCAGGAAAGAGGTGACGAAGCATGAGGATGCGGCAGAGAGTGAATGGAGGCATTGGAACTGGCGGTCGGACGGGGATTTGATGCTGAACGGCGCCTACTTCCGGCAGTCGGGAGCAGGTGCATCTTCGAGCTATGCCAGGGCATATAGCCTGAGTGCAAGACCATCGTCTCTGGTGGGCTCAATGACTACCACCGCCGGTGCACTTAGTTGTAGGAAGGGTTCCCACTGCTAATTTATTTAGCAGTACTTAATTAGGCTGGAAATTAATAGTACTGCGGGTATTAGGCAAGAATAAAGGATGAGAGAAGACTATATATTAATCCTTTGTTGCCAGCAGTTTACTATATATATATTTGTAGTTTTCCAGCCTCTTATTTAACCGTTTAAGAAGTAATTAAGAGCTTAATTACGTACAACTTCTGCATGTGCATGGAGATTTGCTATAAGAGGTCTGGGATCTAATCTTATATTTTGTGTGGCTAAAGGCTTAAAGGCTAAAGGCTAAAGGTTAAAGCATCTAGGTCTGATTATAATGAAAATTACATCAACCGAATTTTTGGTAAGTGCGCGCGTTTGCTAGTAAGAAAATGGGAAATGCTAGTTGTTCTTTTAGTATTCTCCTAACTAATGTGACTTTTAAAATTACCAATAAATTAAAAGTCAATAATGATAATTTTAAATTCAACGGTAATTTTAAAAGTTACATCACAGTTGGGAGAACACTAGAAGAACATTTAGCATTTTCCTAAGAAAATTAAGCAAGTAATTAGAGATAATTGTAAGAATTAATGGAGAGTTTTCACCTACAAATGAAAAACAGTAACCCCAAGTAGTGCTTCCTTTTTCCCCGGCCCGTCAATCTGCAATCGCCAAAAGAGAATCTAATTTACCTTTATATAAGCACACGATCGAGTCTCACATCGATGTATATTTGACTAATTTGGTACGGTGGGGCTAACATTCCCTTAGTAGGAAAACATCCACTCAATGTGCATTACGGAGAATTTGTCGTATCACTAATATAAAGTAAACAAATGGTCGGTTGGTGACAATATTGCCCTTTCATTTTGCTTCGGCGCGGGGCGGCGCGGCGATGGTCAAAACGGAGGCAAAAAAGCCACCCTACTTAATTAGATTCCTGGATTTCAACCCATGAAAAGAAGTGACGCATGGTACCGGTAGTAATGCGTAGAAAAAAGAAAGGGCGAGGTGATGTTTTGCGGTGGCTTGACCGCCCAATCGTTTGATATATATGGAGTAGTTGAACCACCTTAAAGCTTGTTTTTGAGTGGTTTGGTTACCTCGAGCCTGGATATTCAGTGTTTTTTGGGTAATTAACCATCATCAAATTTGCTGATAAGAGGTTTGAGGGGCCTCGAGGTTAATTTAGAGGTGGCCGATCCGACTTTTTAAGGCTTTAGAAATAGACCGTCCCATCAATTATTTTGAAGATGATAGATTCACCCAAAATAAGTTTGGAGGAGACTAAACTACCCAAATTGAACAATTATTTGCTTATATATATATATATATTATTATACGCTTGGAATTAATAAGATTATTAAGAATGTATGTCAGCAAATGGATTATCCTGCTCCTCTCTCAAAATGCTTTTAACCCCAAAAAAGCACATACAATTCAAAAAAAAATATTCAAGGAACAAACAGACATATATAATCCCCTAATAATCAAATGCCTTCCCCCGTATTAAAAAAAACCAATACACGAATTTTATCAATAATATGGCAATACGTAACAAGCACATGCAGACGCAAAGAATTACTGGATATAAACAACATCCCAAGCTATCGTCTTTCGCTTAGAAGACGAAGAAGCCAGCGATGAAGGCAGCACCAGCTGCGGCAGAGACCTTGAGAGCGGTGGCTCCACTCTGTGTGGGTGCAGCTGCAGGGGCATCATCAACTGCAGGCCCAGAGGCGGGTCCATCTACAGGAGTGGACTCGCTCCCGGGGGAGGGTGGAGATGAGACCTCGCTGCCAGGTGAGGGAGCGGAGTCATCGGTGGGTGTGGCGGCGGGCGTGGTAGGAGGCGCGGTGGGAGAGGTAGCTGAACCCTTAGGTGGAGATGCAGTGGGGCTGGAGGCTGAGGACTGAGGAGTGGAGGCTTGTGGGGATGAGGCAGATGACTGCGGAGCCGAGGCCGGTGATGATGATGATGGCGGGGTGGGTGAGGATTTTGGTGTCGGCGAGGCGGTGGGGGTGCTTGTAGGAGCTTGAACTTCAGCCGCAGCCACCCCAGCAATGGCAACAAAGATAAGAGCCAAAACAACAACTTGATGTGCCATTTCAAACTAGTCTTTTTTTTTTTTCTTGTGTGTTGAGTTCTCTGTGTATATGTTTGCTGTGGATTCTAAAGATTACAGTACTTCTCTAAGATATATAGAGAAACACTGCACCATAGAATGAAGAAGAGGATGGAGATGGGAATGGAATATATAGGGGGTGGGGTGAGAGGGAAGCTAGGGAAATGTACGGAGGAGAAGGAAGAGAGAGGGGTTGTTTTGGTTGTGGCTTTCCGTTAAGTTAGTTGGTTTTTTTCCGGTTATAGGACAAAGGATAGGAGAGGGTGGAGGGTTTTTGGTGGCTTTGGGACGATTGGCCCGGGTCTTCTGTTCAAAAGTGCTTGTGACTGCCAAACTTGGATCTCTAAGGTCCAAATTAGATACACCATGCCAGGTTGTAAATTTTATTCATTTTGCTCCACATACATAATTAATTTTAGCAGAAAAAATGGCGGCCTATTGTGCCCAACTTTACCTTAGGAAAAATTTTCATATCATAAAGCTAATATATACATAACATTTATCTATAAGGACCCCCACCTCTTCTTGGATTGGATCTCAGCCCCTGTTATATCTGATGTCCAACTCCTTCTGCTCTCCATTCCTAACTAATTGGAAAGCTTCGAAGATTTTCAGATGTGCTAACTTTGATGCACACCTTAATGCTAGATGGGCTGCTTCTCACTTTGTGTTTGAAAGTATTCTCACTTCTTCTTTGTTTTTGTCTTCTATTAGATTAAGGAGTAGCAAAGACTCTCTTTTGTAATTTTCTATTTTCCCTTGCTCCCTTGATGTTTGAAAAAAAAATATATATATAGTATAAGGTTGTTAACTTTTGACATGACTCACAAACTTAACACGAAATCAACATGTTATGATTAAGAGGTCTAACCCATTTATTAAAATAGGTCGGATTATGGTTAACTCACATAATCTTTCACTCATGTCTCAACATGATCTGAACATTTCAGACTAGTAATTTTTTATGCAGATCACGAACCTAACTTTTAGACAACACGAAATTATTTGGTTGGGGTTGAAAGATCTAATATGTTTATTAAATGAATGAGAAAATATATAATAACTCCTTGGGTCTGCCTTCCAAAATTTTTAAATGCTTAGGTTTTTTTTTTTCGAAAATTTACTCCCTGGATATAAGGAAACTACAATAAAATCCTTGCAGTTACACTTTTTGTAACCGNTATAATTAACCTTGTACCAATGCTTCAATATGATTCGAACTTGACATGCGAATACGAATTGGCAACCCTAGCAGTCTATACCTGTTAGGAAATTAGCCAAAATGACACTCTGATCTCAAAACAAATTGAGCCACAACTCTCTACCTTATTGAACGGATGGACACCAAAAACGAGCCTCTAAGGATTGAATTGACTCAATTGAGGCACACATGGTGAATTTGTTTTTGGACTCATTAGGATCTGATTTGACCTACATGAATTAAGCACTAAGACAAATGATTCCATCTATATCAAGTCTTATATATTTTGAAGTTCACGGATGAACATATCATCCTTTGAAGTATATATATTAATATTGTTGGGAATAAAAGCCGTCTCACGTGCGATTAGGTTAAGTGCGATGGGCTACCACGCTTCCCGCAACAACCGCTCAGAGCCCGCTCCGCGTGGGACCCACTCAGGCGACTTCCCTATCCACGGAAGCCATTATCCAAGGAATGTCTTGCCCGCTGAACTCGCCGTTTGCCCTTTTGAAGATCCCCATGTACCTACTACTGAACCAAAGCATGGGTTCCCATATCTCCTCAGTTCCAAGACATGCTTGTACGACCTCATGGCTCTCATGTACGAAGACAGAAGATGTGAATAGGCAGCCCCTTCCTATATTACATCAAGACTAAGATAACAGTCATACCCAATAGGATATGCACCCCTGTACACATCAATCACTAGTACAATAGTTGTTTTTGTAACCAATAATACACCACTATATATAGTGCATTCGTTTTTAATGAAAGGTAGAATTTTCCTTAATTCTGCTATGTATAAAAAAGCCTAGTACTGAAGCCTTCCCCCTATGGTGACCGAAAATTGCACTAACAAATATCATCAATTTTGTGCCGTTTAACTAACACTAACCAAGCTTTTTAAAACCCGAACCGACCGTTGACCCGCCATCACTTTGCGAGGAAAGACACCAAAAGACACAGTTACACATAACAAGCTCACGCGCACACACAAAATGGCAGAGGAGCCCGGCCCGGAACCCGGATCCGGAAGCTTCTCCTCCGCCGTCAACGGTGGCAAGTCGATAGAGGAATGCCAAGACATGATCCGACGGAGCCTGCGAAGTACTTCAAAACCTCTTCACTAACTAGGGTTTAGGGGTTTAGGATTTTATTATCATTTTTCAATTTCTTTTCCTATTGATTTTCCAGGCGGCCAACACCAGGGAATATCTGTTCCATGAACTTACTTCATTTCTTGGGTTTTGCTTTGACAGGTCCAATGGTTAAGTTTCTGAGGGAGCATTTGGAGAAGGCTGGGTGCGTGGTTGGGGACAACTTCATCAAGGCCGTCCATTGCAAAAAGCTGATCAGCGGCGGTTACGTTCGCGGTGAAGGGGTATTATTTTTTGTTCAATTGAAGTACTTTCTGGTTTATAATTGAGATTATCCAATTAAGATTGAAATTTTTGAGCTCCAGTGTAGTTGGGTTTATTTTTTTTATTATTATCGTTTTAGCAGTCTTAAATGATGGTATTGCCGTATTGGGTTTTCGAATGTTCATTCTTTGCGAGCATAGTGTTTTAGGTATAAAATTTTGAATTTTGTACACCCAACATGGTCATTAATTACTAAATTGCTGTTCGTGTGCACGTGTTTTTAGATTATGGTGTGTAGTAATCACATGAGCATTCAAGATGAGGTCAACCAAGTGGTGATACATGAGCTAATTCATGCTTATGACGACTGTCGTGCTGCAAACCTGGATTGGGCTAATTGTGCTCACCATGCTTGTAGTGAGGTTTGTGTCAGTTGTGATGGAAATTTTAGATTCATTTTTCTTTTCATAAAATTAATAATTTTCTTTTATCCATGTGAAACAGATTCGGGCTGGTCATCTGAGTGGTGATTGCCACTACAAACGGGAATTGCTGAGGGGTTTTATGAAGATACGAGGCCATGAACAAGTGCGGTTTTTTGTTTTCATTTTAAATAAGATCTTAGAGATAAAATCTTCTTTCTCTACCCTTCTTCCATCTTTACCATATCATAACATTGATTATTCTCTTTTCATCATTTTAGCAATCTTTTATATTTTGATGTCTGCAAAGGCCAAAACGTTTGTGTTTGTGGGGAAGTACGGTGCTTCAGCAAAAATAAAGTCTGTTAAATCTTTCTAATGTTATTGGTTTTTTTTATTTTATAAGTGATCGGCAAATATCATTAAAAGTGTAAAGGTGCTCCTAAGTACACATGATGTATATAAGAGGAGTCACCTAACTCGAAGAAGCCAAAAAAAAGAAGAAAAAGAACACTATTCCTAATTGTTAAATGAGAAACATAAGTAGTTGTCCTAAGATAACAGAATTTTGAAGAAAAATGACTTAATCTTCTCCAAAGTCCTCTTGCAGTCCTCAAAACATCTGTCATTCATTTCCCTTCAATATTGTGTAAGCAAAGATCCCCCCCCCCCCCTTTAGAAGGGTAAATCGTCTTAATTTTGTTCTCAGTATACTGATGAGGATCATAGAAGTACATTCCTCACAATTCATCTCTTTCTCCCCTCTCTATTGTGTGTGTGTGTGTGTGTGCGCGCATGCTGATGTGTGTATGCTAAGTTGTATTGTTACCAGTGATTACTGCTTTTGAAATGCCAAAACATGCTTCACCAATTGGAGCATTCTATTGTCGTTTAGGTATAGAAAAGAAGCAGGTCTTTCATAATGGTGAACTGAAAGTGTAAAACTGTCTAGGCATATGTCACGCAAAATTAATTTTTTATCCATGTTCACAGCATATGCAATACTCTTATACTCTGCGTGCATAATTTAGACACTCTTTTACATGTAATTAATCCAGTTGTGGGTTTTTATTTTGACAGGAGTGTGTGAGAAGAAGAGTCATGAAGTCAGTGATTGCTAACCCTTACTGCTCAGAAGCAGCTGCAAAGGATGCCATGGAAGCTGTCTGGGATGTTTGTTACAATGATACACAGCCCTTTGACAGAGCTCCCTGAAACATGTTAATCACTACTTGCCAATGCCAAACCAGCTGTCCCCTTCCATTTTTTCTTGTAGGAAGCGTGTTGTTGCAGATACTGGCTTCGAAGAGAGTAATATGCCCTTATTTTTTAAGTCAATATGACATAGTCAATCAGAAAGTTCATCTTGTTTAATTTTTTTTCCCATTGTCTCTGAGATATAACTGCATAAAGACAATTTTACAATTTTTGAATGTTATGCTGATTGATGTTATTCTCGAAGAAAAATTTAAGAAATAAGAATTCATTTTTATTACTGTTGCATTTTTTGTTCAGACAACATGTTATAATGATTGCATTTTTGTTATGATGCTGATGGAATGCTTCTATCATTCAAGCAATGCATGTTATAATGATTGGGATGTGCATACTGAGCATGTTTTGCTGATATTGATTCCATAAGAAAATCAACTTTCTCCTCCTTGAGAAATTAAACAAGTAACTTTCAGTTATTTACAATTTTCTCTTGTTTGAAACCGTCTTCTGAAACCATCTCCTGAATTGTATTATTGACCTGATTGAGGAGATAGTTTGTATGTGTCAGTGCATTTTGAAGTAACAGCTGCCTCAATTGTGGTTGCTGGGGGGAAGTCATCAATAAAAGAAAAACGTATACTTGGGCATGAGAAGCCAAATTTAGCTGATAAAATGTTGGTTGGAACAAAGTCTGCCAACTTCACAGAGATGATTGTGCTGTACCATTGAGATGCCAAAGAAAAAGTTTCAGGCGGAGATACATAGAAATTTCAATAGACATGATAGCTACAGATTTGAAACGAACTTTTCTGCATGTGTGCTTGCTTGCATTTGTGCAGTTGCCAATCAAACCATCTAGCTGATTGGCTGGCTGACTGGCTACTGATCCTAGTCTTCAGTCTTCTACAATGGAAATGGCTCCAGTTTATTTCAAGATTGTGAACCATGTGGTGATATCCACATAACTTTATTCTTTTTAATAGTTGATACTCGTAGAAAGAACAAAAAGAAACGCTCGACATGTTAGACCCATAAGCCCAAAGAATTGTTCTTTTTAGAATACCGAGTTAGCTAGATTCACCTAAGATCCATTTTTCATTATTTAAGTGCATTGTTGTTCTTTTCTTTATTTTATTTTTTTCATTAGTGGGTCCTTTCCTAGTCTTATCCCCTTCATAAAGGGATAGTTGGTACGGATGTAGAAGAGTAAGAAGTGTTTTATAGCATATAGAGAAAGTTGGAAGGAGAGAAGAGTATGGAGAAGAATTAACATGAAGGTAGGTTTGGTGCTTAGGATGATTATTGTCCTCCTCTTTCTCGGTCAATACCACACAGTTGCTGCTAGGCCACATATCTCAGGTAGAAAAAGATTGCTCTTATGCATTGGTTTTCCTATATGCATTAAGCTTAGCACTACATTGGTTAGCTTGCAGGTGTGGAGAGGTTACAGGATCATCATCAGCAAATGGGAGTGAAACAAGTAAATGTGCAAGAGCCGGTGCCTCAGTGGTGGTCGGAGGATTATTCTCTACCTCACAGGCGGCGGCCTGTGCACAATAAGCTGGACCCCTGAGTGAGGCTTCCCTCACGTTTCCTCTTCTGAGCGTTCTGTTTGTACTTGTAGTGACCAGTTATTTAGCTGTTAGTGTTTTTTTTTACATCTTTTTGTACCAGCTTCTGTTAGCACTACTACGAGTAAAGCAATCAATGAAAATTTCACATAATGGCAGCAGTTTGAAATGGTCTCAGTTCTGTGCAATTGAACACATTCAAGAAGTTTAATAAGAATATCATTCTATTTTTCAGTATGCTAGAAATCTTTTGTTTGCTGAATCTGTGCTGCTTGATTGCCAACATGACCCAGGAAGATTGAAGCAGCCAAGCTCCCCCCCCCCCCCACGCGGTCTTGCTCTTCTAGCAGCCAAGCTCTAGAAGATTCCAGTTCAATATGCAACCACTTCATCTTTTAGTCTTCAAATCTTGCATCATTCAAATTGACCAAGGTAGAGGCTGGAGGCTAGAGGCCGGCAGTCTCTCTCACTATTATATTCTTTATTACTTAGCCCACTAGCTAATTTGACCGACAGTGGCCGAAAGAATATAGATGTACTACTTTATGCTTCTTTAGGGGCAACATTATGGGTTTTGCTTGATTAAACAAAGCAATGGGAATGAAAGTGGTCTCTTATCCTGCTCCTTCTAGGCACAATAGTTGGCTGAGCATGCATAAACAGTTGTTGCTGCCCATGTTCCAAAAGGCACACCGCAGAATCTGTTTGCGTTACTTTTGAAGTAATATCATATGCGTTGCTCAATTATCCTAACTAACATCTGCTTTGGACCGTCTTTCATTATATTTTACTGCTCTCTTACCTATGTTGTCCATGAATATATGTTTAAATAATCTTCTGGCTGTCTTCAAGAGGTAGCTTAATCGGCTAGGACCACGTCTAATGAAGCAGAGGTTACTAGTTCAAATCTCCTCCCCCTTTTGTGTGGACATGTCAAAAAAATAAAAATAAATAATATTCTTTCTAAATTTAAAAGTGTTGTTGGGAGGTATACAGATTTTATTGCAAATATCTTACTAATAAATTGAGACAACAAAATACAGAACCAAGTTTATTATATTGAGTATTCCTAAGTACTATAACTTTTAGGGAATTTATATCAAAGACCCTTGGGTCAGCACCTAAAATTTTTAAATCCTTAATTTTTTTTTTTTTTTT